>CM030363.1:37815520-38371937 GCA_017893485.1 Hemerocallis citrina
TAGATATTCGGTTGCAGACTTGCCTTCCGATATCCAGTTGTAGGTTTGCCTCCATTAATGTGTGGTTACAGACCAGTAGCCATTTAACACGACTGCACCACGCTTGTTAGTAAAGAATGAAATACATTGGGACTGGTTCAGATATAGGAAAGAACATAATCATAAGTTGAAAAGCGCTACCATATGATTTACGATCATCCTATCTGCCAAACTAAACTCATTTTATCTGGCTTTCAAGTCTAATTTCCTACTGTGTTAGATTGCAATTTGAAGTTAGCTCAGATACCACTTTGTAGTGCCCCAGATCGCCGTTACTGGACATCCATGACACAACCAGAATCTTTGCCTTCAAATGCATCTCAACACAGTAAAATATGGAAACTTAAAAACTTTTTTTTTGCCATAAGAGTTATTACATCATTAGGTACAAATATTATCTTGTCCTTGAACAATAAATACAAATTACATCAACTTATTACATGTACTACATTGTAATGGTTACCATCTGCCACCCAGAACGGTAATCAACTGCTCTCTACTGGAAGCTCCACCGAGCGGTTATGCTGCTTCCATGAGATGCGCCCTGTAGCTCGAATCTTCCGCTGCGCTACTCTAATATTCCTGCACCTGTTCGAATGGTAGACATGTACACTGCCGCTCCACTTGAATGCCCTGCTTGTCTTGAGTCCTCCTGCACTCGTGACCCGGTATCCAACAACTAATTGAGTGGGCACGTCAGTACATATACTGATGCAATGCTGATGAGAAAACAACGATCTCCAACTAGCAATCATAACTAGCCTTTAATGAAATCAAAAACGTGCATCCTAATTTTCTAGTGTCAATATATGCCATGACCTGAAGTCTAATGCATAGTACACAATGCACAGAAAACAGATGCACTTAGTCTAATGTCAGCAAGACTTTGGATACGCATGCATCCTATACTACATACGCTCCAAATCAAGCCGTCTTCTCCAGTTTTAAGGTTTCGAACCCTTGCTATGCAAATATATTCTACTATTGTACTCAACCTGTTTTTGATAGATAAAATCGTGGCTGGTGAATCCTGTAGTTGTCACTGCTAAACACAGTGGTGTCCCCGTTTGCCACTAGTGCCCCAATCCGGTCTGGATCACCAAATGTTGTGATGATCTTACAGATACACAACCGCATATCTATGGCACCGAAGATCCATGGGACAACAACCTCATGGTCCATTCGTGTCCACTCAACATAAGAACATGACGGCATCGAAGATCTAAGCCCCCTATCCGACAGAAACCTTCCCATTCTTACCACGACACTTCAGGAATCAATAGTACGAGATACGCACCGCAGCACGTATCCCTAATGACAGGAAGAGACAACCCTGGTTATCACCGCCTAGTGCTGGCCCTTAAAATAAGTCGAATTATAGGGAATCACCCATAACATCAACTTGGTCTTCAAGCAAAAAGTAAAGAAATGTAATATGAAATAACATTGGTTGCTAAAAAATGCGAGTTGTCAAATCATGCATAGTGTCTAACGAATGATTGAGCCCAAACGGTTCTGTCAAAAATGACTAATCGCAGCGAACCAACATTCATCGATTGCCAACACATCTGTAGATCTTTGACCTAATGTCCCCGGCCCGCGACCCTCATCGAGTCATACAACGGTGCACAAGGGAGTGCCTCATACCCGAAAATAGAGGTGAAACACACACAATTTACTAATATCCAGTCATTGACAGACCTAGGCATCAACACATTCTAGATGAGATAGATAACCCAGCCTATCAACCCCAAACACTGGCGATCTGATCTCTATCAGTCGCCACCACCTCCATCTCGGATCTTATCAGTATCCCACTCCGCGGTCAACCATCTCTCGGTAAACGATCTAACGGAGCACAGGAAATTCACTATCTCTTGAGGTGAAAATAAATCAATCACAATACTTTTCGACTGGGTTGATAGTCCTAGGGTATCACAACCTAGATTTGCTCCAAGCTATACTAGCTACGAGCCCACATACAACAAATCGACCATAATTATTCTCCCAACTTACTCATGTGTCCACCATGAGTACCAAGCACAAGAATCTTATCAAAGTCCCAAGTGAAGTGCTTAATAGGGATAATGACTTAAACATCTTAGAAACTCAAATCAACTCCTCGTCATAATCCTGTAGCATGTAGAAAATCTCATAATTTGTACTACACTTATCGGAATTCAACAAAATTAGCTTTTTTTTAGAAAGGTGGGAATCTCTACTATAATTTCCTAGTTGGAAACTCTCTTAAATTCCTTACAGAACTCAAGTTTCCTTATTTCAAACACATGCTCGAAATCGAACACGACAGCAGGTTGCTGAAACTTGTAACATTCATAACTTCCAAAATACAAATTTCAATTGTATGATATTACCCATTTGGAAAAGCTAAGACTCTATACTAAAAGTCTCTAGTTGACCATTTCTTCAAATTCAGCCATCTAGAAGCTATACAATCTCTATGTTCTCAGCTGTACATTCTTCTATACAATTGCTGCATCTTGCCATTATCATCAAAAGTTGCTCACTTATCGGAATTACTCGATTTTAAATTCTATGGAAAGAAGGGAGTGTCTACTACAACTTCCTAGTTGAACACATCCATAGACTCATCCATTAAGACACTCTAAAATTCCAATTTCTATCAGTATACACACAGGAAATGAGTTTCTTTTACAAAAACCAAATCCTTCAATTAAGACTGGTTCTGCGCCAATCTTAAAAAAAATCATAACTTTCAAACCAAAAACTGGAATTGCATGATTCAAGATGTTTTGGAAAGCTACGACTCTTTACTACAATTTTCTAGTTGATCATTCTTCCAAATTCTCAACACATAAATCCAGAATTTCACAACTTCACTGACTACTCAAAAGCTGAACTGGACTGAACATACAGTACTCAAAAGTCAATATCAATTCAACCGCAAGTCCAATAATTATGAAATTTTAGATTGAGTAACTAGACATATACAAGAGCAATACCCCAAAATTCTGAAGCTCACCGACCGGAGGGAATAACGGGTAGAGAGGGAGTACAAGAACTTCAAGCTGAGGTTTAACGACTTGGAAAGAGCGAGAAGGCGCTCATAGCCGAGCTGGCCTCCATGGCTTCTGACCGGGCCAAGCAGGAGATGGAGAACGCTGGTTGGGAAGCGAGGGAGAAAAAGTTGGTGGCCGATCGGGAGGAAGCCATCGATGGGGTCATCCTCGCCCAGGATCAAGGGTATAAGCGAGCCATCGAGCACATCGTGCAGAAGTACCTGGCCTCATCCTCGAGGGCTTCTCCTACTTTATAAAGTTTGAAAAGGCCACCCTGACTCCCCGGGAGATTCCCTTGGGCGGCGAGGAGGATACTCGGTCTCCCGGTGTTAGGGTCGACCCGGACGAGGTCCATGTTGAGGTCGATGCCACCGAGGCCGAAAAGGTACCTCCTTCTCTCAAGGAAATTAGCATTTCTCTTTGTTTTCTGTACATGCCAACTGCAAACTGACCACCGCCTTTTGTATTAAACTTGATTAAATCGAGTGAAAGTTATTTTGGGACGAACTTCACAACCTGAACTTTTTCGTGTGTGGTTTTTCCGAATTTGGAAAAAAATTAAACTTTCGTGTTAGGGACTTTCGTACCATTACAATTAGTTAAGTCTCCAGTGCTCGACATAATGTGGAATTTCTCTTTCTTGTGATGCTTCTGTCGAACCTCGTGATGTCGAGCTTGAGTACCTTAGGAATAGATTGCAGATCATGGAATTGTGTTTGCCTCGTAACCGTAAGGAATCTAATGATAAGGAAGCAGCGTTCTCGTAACATATCCGAAGGTCACACCAAGTGAATTTGGAATTCGCTCATTTGTAATAGGCAGTGGTCGACAAGGACTTGAGCCTAACTGGAGCCCAAGTAGCTCTCCTTAGCGGGGCATCCCGACCATCCTCCTCGAAGGGTGCTATCCGTTCAGCGGACTCTTTCCTCCGAGAGATGCTGGTGGAAAATGAGTTGGAGATATACCGATTGAAGGTGGAGTTCGGAGTTGCGGTCGTGAGCCACTTCTTTTCCTAGCGGTTGGACATCCGCTCGAGGTCCATCTCTGATTGTCCGGTTGGAGCCGACGAACCTGAGAGATGCTCAGAGCAGAGTGGCTAGATTGTTCAGCATGGCCAGCACTCGGAAGGGGCCCAATCGATTGGTTGAGGTGCAGATCAGTTTGGTTGGTCTCAAGTTGGTTCATTTGAGCCCAAGGGGGTACGCTCTCAAAAAGGAGGTCCTGTAAGAGACACCTACAACTTAGTTTCTGTTGTATCTTGTTGTACTAGTTGTAATTCTTCGGTTGTGCCGAATGTAACAATATGTATTTGCCCCTCAGTTTTTTGAGCATATAACAGTGAGAAAATAAAAACTTTTTATTTTCAATCTTGTGTCAGCGGAACTTCTCGAATTCTAGTGTTGGCCGAGCTTATGCATCTCATCTCTGGACGAGATCGGTGAGAGTCGAGCCTCTAGAGATGAACATTTTTGTCTTTGAGATTGAACAGGTTGTGAGAGCAATTTCAAATGGTGAGCTCGATCCACAATTGCTTTTGTGTATGTCGTGATGGTAGCCTCCAACCAAAGGTTTGACTTTGAACCTGCTTTTAATAGGGTAATGAGTTGTATGTGCAATTTTGAATGGTGTGCCCCATTTGCGCAAGAAGAGACGAGTACCTCGAACTATGGTTTGGACTCCGAACTCATTTTATGATTTTGGATTGGATGTGAGTCCGGTTCCAAGCGGCGAGCTTTGTTCCTAATTTGTTGACTAACGAATTACAGGGGAAGCCACGACCGTGGTTCGGATGCTGATCCAGCCGTTTTGTAGATTCAACTTCGTAGGTGAATTTTGCGTGCAGGCCGCTGGGTAGATGTGTGGCCTAACAAATTTGGAGAATTTTTGCGGGTGGCTCGAAGTCCATGCCGAGGGACGAAGCATGATGAAGTTAATGAATCTTATGGGTGTGGCTCGAAGTCCATGTCGAGGTATGAGGCCTCCTGAGTTGATGATTTTTTTGCACGTGGCTCGAAGTCCATGCAGAGGGACGAGGCCTAGCGAAGTTGGAGACTTTTTTGCGCGTGGCTCGAATTCCATGTCGACAAATGAACTTGCTCGAGCAGACTTGAATTTCAAAAAATGTGAGAGCATGTTGAGTTTCAAAGAATAAAATTTATTCAGGGATGACAATAAACTTAAGTGGTTGCATTTCGGCGAGCTTTATTACATTCACAAGCCTTCAAAGCCTTATTACAATTTTCCCAAAGATATTTGAGCATTGGCACTCTCATAGATTTTCATCAAGTGTACTGCATTCCAGGTTCTTTTAATCTCCCAGCCCCCAGGTCTTCAAATCGGTATTGTAACGCCCCTGGCTCAGATGTGGAGCATCTGCCTCGCTGAGCACGGGCATGCACAATCTAGTGCAGGATCTCCTTTCTAGCCGATGTGGAGCATCTGCTTTTTGTATCTGCCCTCTCTGGGCAACCACACTCCGCCGACTGGATATATAGTCTCGCCAGACTAATCATAACAAGCAACCACAGTCCGCCGACTGGGTCTATGATCCCAGTGAATCGCCGCAGCCAACCCACCGCCCGACTATAAGACATGCCCCACACTCACTATAAGACATGCCCCACACTCGGTGTCGAAAGTCGGCTCTGATACCCATTTTGTAACGCCCCTGTCCCTAACTCAGACAGACAATTTTATACAATTTATAAGACAAATTAGATACTATGTAGTACAACTGTCCACCACAGGCTGCCTCTCAAAAGTTGGTTAACCGATTAGGTGACTCTTGATCCTTGGCTATTACTATTTATATTATATATTAGTATTGATTTTTACCGATATGGGACAAATGCCCCATACCCTTACCTCTCCCTCATCCGAGAGTAACAGGCCACGTCGTCATCAGCAATGCTGACCAAGTCAACAACACTCATCAAGTGTTGTTAACACATCGTGGGCCCCATCTCACATTCATTATTTCATTCACAAATCAACTTCTTTTTTTCCAACATATTAACCCATATACCAACCTGCATATAATAATCAACAGCCAACTTCTTTTTTTATACTTCATATATATATATATATATATATATATATATATATATATATATAATAAAACACAAAGAAAGCTATCAAGTGGCTCACAATCAATTCCCTCCAAAATCAAAGGCCCATATCAAACCTCACAAAACACATTTTTCCTCCAAAATTTCAAACCCTAAAATCAAAATTTTCCCTCTAAAAAACATATTAATTTATTACATTCCCTCTCTTCTCTCTTTACTTTTTCATATTTCTCTCCCTCTCTGTCTCTCTCTTTACTTTTTCATAAAGTTTGGGGAAGAGGTTCCATTAATAACGAAAAATAAAATAGGTGAGTTAACTCTGAAACCTTCTGAACCGTGAGTCAAATTCTCTAAACTTTGAGTGGTTTTGTAAAATTTACCCTTTTATCATATTATCATTATCACTATTCAATGATTTTTTTAATCCTCCCCTCAGTTTATCTTTCCGGTTTCGAAAACTCTTGTTAGTTCAGGCACAGTTAATTTGCCGTCTTCTCATGCGTCAGTAAGTACGGTCATCTAATCCAGAATTAGACAAGAATCTCTTTTATCCCTGACCCAAACCAAACAACGCAACAGTCTAACTGTCAAACCAATCTTCCTCCCCCCACCCAATATCTTGCTTCAATCATCCAACAAACCAACCGATCCACCACCACCACCACCACCGCCTCCTCCTCCTCGCATGGCCGTTGAATCCTCAACCCTAACCCCTATCCTCCTCACCCCCTCACCCTCTTCCCTAACCCTCAACCTCCACCGCCTCGAATCCTTCCTCTTCCTCCTCGGCTTCCACACCTCTTCTTCCTTCTCCTCCCCCCCTCTCCTCTCCATCTTCCTCTCCTCCTCCGCCTTCCTCACCTTCGGCATCATCACCCCCTCAGCCGCCATCTACTTGTCGCGCTTCTCTAACTGTTCTTCCGAGTACCAGATCGATCGTTTCGACCTCTGCTCTCTCGTTTCCGGAGCCTCCCTTGCTGCTGTTTCGCTGGTGTGCGTTTCCAAGAATCTGTATAAGTACGGGATTCGGAAGTTTCTGTTTGTGGATCAGCACCATGGACAGTTGGAGCGGTTTCAGAACGAGTATGTGCAGAAAATTCAGGTGATTTGGTCTTTTGTTTTTCATTTTTCTTTTTCGGGATATTTTACTATGGTTTTAGCAATGAGTACAGTGGTCGGGTAATGGACAAGAGGTCTAGTGTTCAAATCGTGTTTGCATTAGGTTAGGACTTGGGACTTGTTTTCAGGAGCATGTGTCGGGGTCTGGGTTCAAATTCTGCTTCTGCTTGCATTTGGTTAGAACATCTACAATGTTTTTTGGTTAAATTTGGCAAAATGGCAAAATTGAACTTTGTTTGCATCGGTTGTTTGCTATAATATGGCAAAATGAGCACGAATGTCCTGTCTCATTTGGTTTGGTTTTGTATTTTTTTTTGTTTTTTTTGTTTTTTTTTGGGTGGTTGTGGGACGGAACATGTTGTTGCATCCCGCATTATTTTAAAGATTGTATGATTAATTAGTGATTAAAATAGTTGGTAGTGAATTAATTAGTGATTAAATTAATACTAAACCATGATTAAAACATTAAACAAAGTGATTAAGCAAATAAATTTACACTAAACCTTCATTTAAAAAAAATTATGGCTTGGAACGGGACATGTTGTCCCGTCTTTGCTACTTTGGGTGTCCCGTCCGATGCCTCTTCTTCTTCTTTTTTTTTTTATAAAAATTTTATGGATGGAACATGTTGTTCCATTTGATAGTTTAAAAAAAAAATTAAAATATTATTGGACGAAACAACTTGTATTGTTCGATTGAATAATATATATATATATATATATGGGTAAAAGGGATATGAGCAACTTGCTCATTTAGTAAATGAGCAATTGATTATGTGGCATGCATGTGGTACATTGGACAACTAGTATATATATATATATATATATATATATATATATATATATATATATATATATATATATATATATATATATATATATATAATGCACGTGCAATGCACGTCTATAAAAAAATTTAGTCATTAAATTAAATGAATTTGTATATCGTATAAGAAAAGAAATCATAAAACTAACTTGGAAAATAGCAGGCTTCAATAATAGATTATAAATGTGAACGATTATATAATCAAACTTCAACAGTACATTATACGATAATAGTACTGCCTTTTCCTCTTTTTTTTTTTTTTCTCTACTAAATAATAGTATGCTTTCAGGATACTACTACTTTTCACTTTCTTTAATTACTTCTTGCTCTAAGCTAGTCTAATCTTGCTCTCTTCAATACTTATCTACTTCAACTTTCAAGCATTAGCTTTTTTCATCTGTCAAAATACTACTTTTACTTTATTACTACACACTACATTTCTTTTACTTACAAACATTTTCTATAATGACTTCGTATTACTTCTGCTTCAAATTCGAACTAATAATCAATCTCTATCTCTTCTCATACACCGCACTGACTACTTAGTTGCATTTAATTTGCTAACTATCTAGTTGCAAACTCAAAACATACTTAGCTGCTTTCTAATTATAATCTCTTACTTAAATGCTTTTTATTTCTCAATACAATAAACTTTACTACTTCATTCTTATTGCTTTTTTTTGCACTCTTAACAATTTCTACTTTTTTTTCTCAAGCCCTGAACATTGCTATTTTTTTTGTATAATCGTTATGTTTAACACTTACTATCACCGATCAGCATATATAGATGAAGGACAGAATACTTATGTATAGTTAACACTTGCTATCACTGACAGCATATAGTTCTGCATCGCACGTGTGTAATGCTGGTTCAAGAATAAAAGGAAATTGTACATATGTATAGTTCTTACCTCTTGGTTTGGCAGACAACCATGATGAAGCCAACCATGATGAAGCAGCTCCACAGAAGTTGAAATATAAGTTTTCACTTGGTACTCCCGGATTCCTAGCAGATCCAACAGGTCGAAAGGTAAGTAACAGTGAGTCGATCTCTGAACTAATCGAAATTGAGAAATAATGGAAAAACATCAGCAAAGCCTTTTGTATCAAATCTTTGGAACTGACTCACCTTGTGCCATATGCCATATTTTTTTGTAGATAGTGTTCTATTAAATAATGTGAGTGAATATTTGTTTGTGTCGTAAGTCTAACCTAACACTGGATTTGTGGTCTTCAGCATTCGGAAGGTTATGAGTTCCACCAAGTAAGCAAGAACTCATTGAATACTCGGTCTGAGTTCCACGAAGGGTCTCTGACTCTCTGTGCATACAAAAACTGAATTAGAATCAATCAATTAGATTAGATCAAGTAAAATTAAATTAATTTTACAATGAACAATCAAAATTCAAAACAAACCAAATTCGTCCAGAATATTTGACATCACTCACATGTGTTTTAGCAGATCCAACAGGTCAAAAGGTAAGTAACAGTGAGTCGATCTCTGAACTAATCGAAATTGAGAAATAATGGAAAAACAACAGCAAAGCCTTTTGTATGAAAACCTTGTGAACCGATGAGTTAAGCTGAGATTAAGTTTGGTATATATATATTTGAAGGTGTGTAGGATTTTGAGAAAGGGGCAGGTAACCAAAGAGATTTCTTGAAGAAATATAATGCATTGAAGGGAAATTAATTAAACACATTCAGTCCTTATCTATACTATTATGCATTTGTATAACAGTTGAAAATATAGTGATTGGATATGCATTAATTGTAATACCCCGCAAAATAGCGTATGGCTATTTTGCACTATAACCCGTGCATTGACTAAATATTGCACACGATTACATTTTCTCCTAGAAATTATCAGTTAAATTGAGAGATTTCAGACATACGAGCTGTTCTGAACCCGATAAGATAAACTCGGGATATCTTCTCAATTAAACTATAGTTTCGTCCCGATTATTTCGACCAGACAATTGTCGGGTGGAAGCTATAATTTCTACAAAACCTATATTTTATAGATTTTAATATATGGGTTACTTTCAATTAAAGCTAGTGCTTGGATTAAATATAAATTGTATTTTTGCACTAGGGTTAGAATAGGAATATGGTAACCTAGGGTTCCTTAACCTAGGGTTAGGAACCCTAGCATCACATCATGGCTTGGATCTTGATGAGATCCAATGGTGGGATTAATTCACCAAGTGATAGTTGACTCATGAAGAAGGAAATTTCCTAGGAGCTTCAAGGAAGTTTCCAAGAAGCTTCTAACTAGGATGTGTTGGCACCCAATCCACCCTTCATTCCTTTACCCATTCTACTCTCCATCTCATCCCTACACCTCACCACCATCCACCCCACACCCACCCTCCAAGGCCGGCCCATATAAACCCCACGCCCATCTCACTTCACTCCATTTTTCAAACTCCATTTCATTCTCCTCCTAAAGCTTTCTCCACTCCTCCTTGTTCAAATTATATATATATATATATATATATATATATATATATATATATATATATATATATATATATATGTATGTATATGTATATGTAGGAAAAAGGAAGAAGTCTATAAGAATAGAAGGAGTAGTAGAGAAGGAGAAGAAGAAGTGTAGGAGAAGGTGTTGGCCAAGGTACACAAGCACAAGGAGCAAAGAGAAAAACAAGCTAAGCCTACAAGGAGTGTTCTTGCAACTTCAAGTGGGTGATCTTTTGAACTCCTTGGTATTTATTTTGTTTTGGTATGAATAGATGTGTAGTAGTGATAATTATGATTTGGTTACCATGATTGAGTATGAGTAGTGCTAGGAAAAGATAAATTGTATGGTAGAGAATTATTCTTTTGAGTTTGATTAAGTAGCATGATTGTGAGGGTATATTGGGGAATTTCTTAAGACCAAATGGTTTGGAATCTTGGGCTAAAATTCTGGGGTATTGTTCTTCTATGTATGTAGAGTATCCATGATTTTTTTCATAATATTTGGATGCATTTTAGTAGCCCAAACAGCGGGTCCAAGTCCGGACAGTAAGCAGCCAGAATGGCTGCTGGCTGTGATGATTTTTGGGTGTCTTTCCGATTTTATATCTCGGAAATGACAGGGAATTTTGAGCTGAAAATTTTTTTGGAAGCTCATATATGTTTCTACAACCATATTCTTAAATTTAGTAATTTCCGAGGTCTTTTGATGCCCCAAAAAAATAGTAGAATGCGACTGGTCCGTAGGTGTCGGCTGAAGCTGACTGCGCTTTGTGCTGAAGTTCAAAAAGCCATAACTTCGTGTACGTTCATTATTTTGCTATGAAATTTTGGGAGTAGCTTGGGGTATGAGTATATTTGATGAATCTCAAATTTTAGAATTTTTAGAAGTCATTTGATGAGGTTTCAAGGGTAATTAGTGAAGGGCAGTAAACACCCTGCTGGAAATAAACAGCTGAAATATAGCTATGTTTGAGGAGTCGTAGATGGCTGTGTGAAATGAATTTGAATGTGATTTTTGGACACGATGAAATGGTATATGTGTAGATAGAGAATCTCAAATTTCATGATCGTTGGAATTAGGGATGATTTACTATTGAATTTTAAAGTAGGGTACGTTCAGCCTAGTACGAGTTGTCTAGTTCGTGGAGATAGATATTCCTAGGCTTATCTGTTAAGAATTTGGGCGACTGGCCAACTGGAGAATTGCAGTAGGGAATCATAACTCTCTAACCCAATTAGGATTTGTAATTCCAGGTTGTAGGCTATAACTTTTCAAGGTGGACAGATTCGGCTTGTCAATGAAATGTTGCTAGAAAAATCAACCCTTCCCTTGTGATGCACCCAATGGAAATTGGTGTCTGTGAGAACATTAAGAATTCAATCTGAGGACGTATCCAAATAGGAAGTTAAGGTAGACAATCCCACCTTCCCATGGGACCCGGAATTGAGTGATTTCGATAACTAAGCGAACTCTTATGATATTGGACAAATGCAGCAAGTGTGAAAAGGAACGTACTACTAAGAGTATATGAGGGATATTGGATGTCGAGATGATTGAACTTGAGGAAGTAGTCAACTGAAGAATTTTAAACTAGGGTCTTACCTTTCCAAAGTTAGGGATACCAAGCAATTCTGACTTGTGTGCTGGAAATTGTGGACGTTGTGAGTTTAGCAACCTATTGTCTAGACTGACTTCAAGGTTTGAGTTAACTAGGGAACTTGAGTCCTTTAAAAGAAAATTGAGGGAATCATCGACTAGGGGATGGCAATGGATCTCCTCACCTTCTAGAAAATTCTAAGCGTATTGGTTTCCGATGAGTGTAGCTGGGATCACAGCTACTGGTATTTCTTGATTGTTCAATCGGACAATTGATGAGGAACCCTCTACCTACCGCAATATGGTGATCGTGAGCTATCAGATTTAAAAGATGGGTTTTAGCATTTTATTCGAAACTTAGGAAAGTTCCTGTGCATGTACTCATGGTGGACATGAGTGAGTTGGGATATAGCTCTGTTGGATTGTATTGGGTGTCTCGATGCCTGAGTCTGTCAATAGTCAAGAATGGATAATTAAGTGCGTACTTACCTTCACTAAATTGTATTACACCATCAGGGCGCTGTTAGACCACTCGCTGAGGGTCACGGGCTGGGATTATTTTGGGTCGCTGACCTATGAAGGTATTGGGAATCAGTAGATGTGATTCTGGGATGTTTGTTACCTTGACAGACTAGTCAGGCTCGACTTTGTAGATCGACACCGAGTGTGGTTTGAATAACAACATATTTTCAGTAAACTGGATTGGTTAGGTTTTTCTTTTATTGTTTCGCTCAAAGTCTAAATTGGTATTAGGGGTGATTCCCTATAATCCAACTTGTTCTGAGAGTTAGCACTAAGTGGTGATACTGGTTGTCTTTTCCTGTCATTAGGGATACGCACTGCGGTACATATCTTGCACTGTTAATTCCTGAAGTACCATGGTAAGAACGGGATGCTGATATCCTGGCGGATCGGGGGTATTTTAGGACCTCCGAGGTCGTTATGTTCTATGTTGGTGGACACGAACGGATCATAAAGGATCTTTGCGCAATGGATATACCACGGTATATCTGTAAGTTCGTCACAGCTTTCGAGGATGGTTCGACGCAGTAATTATTGGTGACTTCGGGGTAGCGCCCCGCATTATTTCTTTTATTTTATTTTCACCTCCTCAACCATGTCACACTATCAGGAACAGGAAGTAGACCAAATTAGAATGCATTGAATAGCGAGGGTTCTAATCCCTAAACATGGAGACAACGGCTTGATTTGGAAAGTATGTAGTATGAGATGCATACATTTTCAAAGTCTCGCTTGCATTAGACTAAATACGTTGGCTTGACCTGGGTCACATGTAGTATGGGATGCATGTGTATCCAGAATCTTGCTGACATTAGATTAAATGCATATGTTCTATACTCTGTATTGTTGCATTAGACTCAGGTCATGACATACACGAACACTAGGAAATCAGGATGCACGTTGAATTTTCCATTCAAGATGAAATTGTGAGTGTGATAGTTTGAGGATCGCTGTTTCCTTATCAGCATTGCGTCAGTAGAATTACTGACGTACCCCACCTTTTAGGTACATGGATATCAGGTCACGAGTATAGGAGAGCCCAAGATCAGCAGGGCATCCAAGTAGTGGCAGTATGCACATCTACCCTTCAAGCGGGTGCAGAATTATCAGGGTCGCGTAGCAGAAGGCTCAAGCCGAGGGGCAAGTTCCAGAGGGGGCAGATAAACCACTCACCGGAGTTTCGGCAGTTACCAAGGGATTACCGATCTGAAAAACAGCCAATGGCTTCACAAGAAATGTTTAAGTATTCTTGTAGTCAGTTGTAGTAAAGTATGTAATTTGTATTCCTTGTTCAAGGACAATTTGATATTTGTAATTATTATTGTAACAACTCTGATGGCAATAAAAATGTTTAAATTTCCACGTTATTTACTGTGTTGAGATGCATTTGAAGGCAATGATCTTGGTGATGTCACGGATGTCCGATAACGGGGATCCGGGGCGTTACATTAATTAAGCTTATGCATTTGTATACTCCACATTCTGTTAATGAAGGATATTAATGATCGGCATGCATGCATGCAGACATGAGAAAAAATTCTAGGCAAATTAAATTGTGCATGCAAAATAATTAACAGTTAAAAATATAGTGATTGGATATTTCCATTCTGTATTCTTTCCATTTTTGGAAATTTTGAATTCAAGGCAAATTATGCGATGATATGAATTCAAGGCAAAGTGCATGCAAAAAAATTAACAGTTAAAAATATAGTGATTGGATATTTCCATTCTGTATTCTTTCCATTTTTGGAAATTATGAATTAATTAAACCTATGCATTTGTATACTCCACATTCTAATCGCATTAAATAAGCTTATGCATTTGCAAGGCACAATTTAATTTGCCTTGAATTCATCTTATCACATAATTTGCCTTGAAGCAGCTCCATTTCCATTCTGTATTATTGCAAATGCATAAGCTTATGTTCAAGGCATATTAAACTGCTTCAGCTCCATCACTATATTTTTAACTGTTAATTATTTTGCATACACATTGCCTTGAATTCATCTCATCGCAATATTTTGTATCCAAAAATGCATGCAATTAAATTGTGCATGCAAAATGCTAGTACTCTGCATCGCATAATGCATTCATAATTGAAAATGAAGGTTATGAATGGGCGGCATGCAAAGTCATGCAAATTACATTTTTTAATCTTATATATTTTTTTAGCCTAGTATAGGTATGAGGGCATGATAGTAAAAAGCCGCAAAAAAAGGGCTTTGCTTAATAATAGTATAGATAGATAGATATACCATGTGTTGCAGCTCTTGCAGCTATTACTGGCACAGTAATTGCCATTAAGTATCATCATCATCATCATTGTTGTCAGCAGTTTTTGCTAAGGTTATTAACAAAAGCAATATGTTTTAAAATTTTGTGAGGAAAATTAACATCACTATTACAATATAGTTTTCAAGTATATAGGAAATGATTATAGCTTCGTGTTGAAAAGTTGACAAATGAGAATTGAAATTTGGAATATGTGAAAAAAATCAGAGGTCTATAAAAGTCAATGATCTATACTCTCTTGATAAAGATTTATGAACATCTTACAAAGCTTAACCAATGCACCAAAGGGTCACAAAATTATTTCTTTTCCTCTTCTCATTTGAGGAAAGGGACCCTACATTTATATGAGGAAAATCCTTCTTATGAAGCACTTCTAACTGCTCCCTAGGACCCTTAACGAATGATGCACACCAGATCATCACGATATTTAATTTCATTAGATGTAAGTAAATTTTTACCTATGCATCATGTGGTCCAACATCTTCTAATATTAAGAGACCATGCAGCTTGCCACCATTTCAAATTTGAATAAGGCCGAAACCCATGATATTCATACAATCATACCATTCAATAATCACATAGAATAAAATTTCTACAAAAAAGTAAAAGATAAAAGAGGTATAACATACTTTGATCATTTAGAATTCGGGAAGGGCGGTTTCTCTGAATTTTACCACCAGGTAAATTAAACTGCAATGGAAGTCGGACAAAAGTTAAAAATTAAAATATGATTATCAATATATAAATGTATGAAACAGTCTCAATGTTCAAACATGCAAGAGTAATTGTTTTAAAAAAAAGATATCCACTACTTCTAGATGATCATAAAGTAGTGAAGGACGCCATTTGCTAAAATTGGTGAATACAACTACAACTAATAAAGTAATAATTTCAACTTTGGAGCACAAATAAGCTAAATTGCACACCCTCTCAACTATCAAGGTTTTGCAAGATATCCCCTTGCAAAAAATCCCCTTATACTTTCTTTTTTTGTGTGCATCTCCTCTGGTTTTTTTTGTAACCTCCATAAACTGATACACACACACATCCCCCTTGATGTACCTTAAATTTTTACGATGGAAATTTCTAATGTCCTTCTTTTTATCCCAGACAAAGCATAGTTGATAAGAATTAAGGTACATAAACCACCCTAAACAGATGTCTGCTAGTTAATAAACTTAGTTTCTTTGAAGTATAAAGAAATAACTCACACGACTTGATAAATTTCTTAGATCAGTCAACATTTATGTCATCCTGAAATGTATAGCTACATTCTACCCATTTATCCATATAACAAATGTAGCTAGAAAAGAGCAAGATGATAAAAGGATTTCATCCTCCAAGTGGTACATTAAAAAAATAATGATAAAAGTAGATATGCACATGCTAAACAATCACCTGCATTCGTGGCCGAAGTGATTGTGACTGCAATGGAGCTTGCATGTTTGTAAGCTGCAATTGAAAGGGTAAACTTGAAATTGACAATAAGTTTATAATATATACTTATAAATAATAGGAAACAAAGAATTATACTGTACATACATTTTTAACCATGAATTAGGTGGTCTGAAAAAATAGGAGGGAGGAGAGGATAAAAATTGGGGTGATTCAGCAAGTATTTAGTAACTGATAGTGCAATATCTTTCCAGTTATTCCCGGTCCCGCTTTGCCCAAACACGAAATTATCGGGCCGAAAGATTCCGATGCATCGACGGTGGGGATGAGGAGATGAGAAGGAGAGGAATCGACGGGAGGGAAACATCAAAGTATTTCATAAGCAAACTCCAGATCTAAATAAATAAATATTTATTTATATACCTTGAAAGCAGTCGCGGGGGGGGGGGGGGGGGGGGGGGGGGTTGCGGCGGTCGCGCGGTTGTCGAACTCGACGCCGTTAGGGTTAGGATTTGCGAGGTCGACGCCCTCTGATTCGTCCTCAACGACGTCGGAAATCGAGAACGGGTACTGCTCCGCAATCCATCGGGAACGCCCATTGCTGACTCGAATATCAAGGTCGAGAGCTGCGATGAAGAAACGGGGAATTGGGGAATTGGGGTAAAAGAAGTTCAATTTTGGAGAGAGGGAGAGAGAGAGTGTGGAGATTGAAGTAAATGTGGAGTAAAAATTATGCTTGTGCCCTCTGATTGGGGGGTAAAATTTGACAGAATTAACCCTGCATTTTTTTTTAGTTTTTTATATTTATAAGGGCATGATAGTAAAAAGCCGCAAAAATAGAGCTTTGCTTAATAATAGTATATATATATATATATATATATATATATATATATATATATATATATATATTATATTTTTTTTGAAATAACACGGGGTGTTACAGGTATGTCCCAAGGCGGACCAATTTAAAGACCTTATAAGGGCCCCTCCCAATTTGGAGTGAGCTTCCCATTCTTATTGGGTTTAGAAATCTCGAGTTTCCTCAAGACTAAGTCTCCCTCCTTAATATTCGCAGGTTGAATCTTATTATTGTGGAAATGCTCTACTCTATGATGGTAGATGCTCCTCCTGGCAACCGACTTCTGCCGAAATTCTTTAAGAAGATCGAGGTTGCTCCTGAGCCCCTCTGAGTTCAGATCCTCATTGAAGGTCATCACTCGAGGCGAAGGTATTCTGATCTCCAAGGGGATTATCGCTTAGGTTTCGAATGTGAGATTGAATGGTGATTCTCCTCTCGGTATCCTCTTGGTTTCTCTATAACCAGAGCACACTTTAGAGCTCCTCAACCCATAATTCCGTGGGTAACTCGTCTAGTTGCTTCTTGAGGTTGTCTAGAATCTAACGGTTAGCATTCACAGCATGACCATTGGACTGAGGGTGTGAGATAAAGGAGTATCTCTGTTGGATCCCTAAGCTGGTGCAAACATTTTGAAATCCCTTGCTAGCGAACTGAGTACCATTGTCTGTAACAAGGATCCGAGGGATCCCTCGAACCGGCAAATGATGTTCTTCCAGAAGAATTGCTGAACTTTGTGATATGTGATGGTGGCAAATATTTTGGCCTTGACCCACTTACTGAAGTAATCGACGGCCATAATGAATCTTCGTTGTCCTGTTGCATTGGGGAAAGTGCCAACCAAATCCATCCCCCACATGGAAAAAGGGGTCGGAGTTGATATGGACTTGAGCTTGTCTTGGGGATTGTCCTTTATCAAGGAGAACCTTTGGTAAGGTCAGCACTGAAGGGCGAGCTCTTGCGAATCTTGTATTAGTGTTGGCCAGTAGTATCCATGGTTGAGGGTCATTCTGGCGAGAGACCTAGCCCCCATGTGGTAGCTGCCGGTATCAAAGATAGGGTCGTCCATCAACCATAATGTATGACCGTTTGAAGAATACCCCTTCCACAAAAGCATACATTTCTGCTCTCACCCAGATCTTCCTTGCCTCAACATGTTCAGCCGGAAGGATCCTTCTCTGAAGGAAGTCAACTATAGGGTCCATCCAACACCCTGACTGTGTTTGAGGGCCGACGCAGAGTGTTTCTGCGCCATCCCTATCAATTAAGGTTGGCAATTGGCCTGAATGCGACCCGGGCCCACCTAGGTCCGACCCGATAATTAGCGGACTTGGGCTAATAATTCTCATTTCGGGCCAGGCTCGGGATCAAATTTATAGGCCCGAGGAAAATTCGGGCCAGGCTCGGTCCAAGTGCTTAGGCCCGACAGGCCCAAATCAAATTTTTAAATGGCATGTGTATGTTTATGTATATATCATGTATATTTATGTATAATTTTTACGAGAATATTCATGTAAGTAAGTTGAAATGAGTGTTAGAGTTTATTGATAGAGAAATTATACCTTGTACATAAAATTAAATGAAAACAGACAAATTAGATGTGAATTACTCTAAAGTTTGTAGTATTCCTATTATTATTATTTTTTATCATATATTATTCTTGATATAGTTTTATTTTATGGGAAAATTATATATTAGACTATACATAAGTTGTTCGGACCTAGGCCGAACCTATTTTCGGGCCTAACTTGGGTCAAGACTCAGACCTAATTTTTTAAGCCCGAAGAAAAGTCAGGACGGGTTCGGGCCTGTTTTAAACTTCGGGCTCAGGCCCGGGCCTATTTGGGTCCGGCCCAACCCCGACCCGTTGCCAGCCCTACTATCAATGCTCGGACTACTCAGTACTTCTACGAGCACAGTGTGTTCGAGCCCCTCGAAGGCGGATGACACTAGTTTGGAGAGATTGTCTACTCGTAGGATGCGTGTGACTGAGGCTTCTTTGAAGTCAGCTAGGTGCTTCTTACCATGTGCCGGGTACTTGATCATAAAGGCATCTCAGGCTCCATATTCCACTGAAATCTAGTTAACTACTAGTTTTGAATCACTAAAAACTCTCACCCATCCCGCCCCAGCTTTTTTTAGCCAATAGTAGCCTGGAGATCAGTGCCTCATACTCAGCATCGTTATTAGAGGCTCGGAAGTTCAAACATAGAGAGCATTGGATGTTGAATTCGTTCAGGCCTTGAAATATCACTTCTGCCCAAGTCCCATCTTCACAAAAAGGACCTGTCAACATATAGGCTCTAGATGGGCGAGTCCGCCTGTGATTCGGGTGCATCCGGAATGGTGAATTCCATGATGAATTCAGCCAACATCTGGTACTTAATGATGGTTCTCGGCTTGTAGTCGATGTCATACTGACTCAGCAAAGTCTACCACTTGATCAGTCGTCCGAAATTTTTCGGCTTGTGGTGGACCTGCTTCAGGGGATGGTCTGTAAGGACTTGGATGGAGTGAGCCTGAAAAAAAGGGAAGAGCTTCTGGGCTACTGTAATTAGTGTGTATGCCATTTTCTCCATTTTTGTGTATCGAATCTCGGTGTCGTGGTGGACTTTACTTACATAGTAAATGAGCTTCTGAACCTAGTCTTCTTTGTGGATGAGGACGGCGCTAAGAGCTAGCTCGGATGCTGCCAGGTAGAGGTAGAGGATCTCGCCAGGCTCCAGTTTGCTGAACAGTGGGGGGTTGACCAGGTACTCCTTCAACTGAGAGAAGGAGTGTTTTTGAGGTTCCCCCTACTCGTTGTTTTTAGCCCCTTGGAGGGCTTTGAAGATAGGGAGGCACTTCAACCCGGACTTGGAAAGGAAATGCCCAATCACGGACAAATATCCCGTGAGTCTTTGAACTTATTTCACATTCGTTGGAGGGGCCATGTCAAGGATGGCATCAATCATATCGGGATTGGCTTCTATCCTTATTTGGCTGACCATGAAGCCTAGGAATTTGTTCGAAGACACGCCGAAGGCGCACTTTGATGGATTTAGCCTTATTGTTTCTCCTCAACACACTGAAGGCTTCCTCAAGATCTTTGATGAGCTCCTATTTCCCGAGGCTCTTGACGAGCATGTCGTCCACATAGACCTCCATATTGTGGCGTATTTGTTCCTTAAAGACCTTGTTTACTAGCCTTTGGTAGGTAGCTCCTACAATTTTAAGGCTGAAAAATATGATCATGTAGCATTAGAGGCCTTGACCGGTGACGAACGAGGTCTTTGGGATGTCCGTTGGGGGGGGGGGGGGCATCCGACTTTGGTTATACCTGAAAAAGGTGTCCATTAAACTGAGAAGTTCATGTCCGAACGTCACATCTACAAGCGCGTTTATGCTCGGAAGTGGAAAAAGATCCTTTGTGCATGCCTTGTTGAAGTATGTCAAGTCTATGCAGATCCTCCACTTGCCACTCGCTTTCTTCATCATTATAATATTTGGCAGCCACTCTGGGTAGCTGACTTCCTGGATGAAATGAGCGGCGAGTAGTTTAACGACCTCCTCCTTTACAGCTTACTGCCTGTCTGGGGCAAACTTTCGACGCTTCTGTTGTACCGGTTTTACGTCCGGATTGAAGCTCAATTTGTGTATTATCAATTCCTCCGATGTGCCTGCCATGTCCGAGGTCGTCCAGGCAAATAGATCCCTGTTCCCCCGGATGCAATCGATTACCCTTTCCTTGAGTTCAGGAGGCAGAACCTTGGTTACCACAAATTTCTTGGTCTCATCTTCCTCAAAGAAGGGGACCTCTTCTAGTTCGTCAACTTACTCAGATCCAGTCGAGCTTCTATCAGAAGGGAGCTTCACTGCATCAAAGGGTAGGATGGAGCCTTCCACTGTAGCAGTATGGCATGCCCAGACCTCCTCCTGACTGCCCTTGACGATTCCAACCCCGGACTTTGTGCAGAACATCATTTTCATGTGATATGCCGAGGCCAAAGATTGGAAGGATGCGAGGTCGGTTCATCCGAAAATGGTGTTATTGGTGGCTTTTATATTAACCACCATGAAGTCCCTTGGTTAGGTACGAGTTTTGGTAGTCTTCCCGGTGGTCACGTTGAGGGTGATGATTCCCTCGACATGAATCAGACCCCAGAAAAACCATGGATATTGTAGTCGACTGGCTTCACCCTATCCCAGTAAAGTTTTAGTCCCTCGAAGGCATCATCAATAGGATGTTGCCGGAATTGCCATTATCGACGAGGATGCGACGAACCTCATGGTTTTCCAAACCAAGACTAATCACCAAGACATCGCAGAGGAGAATGCGGATGCCTTTGAGATCTATGTTCGAGAAAGAAACAGGTAATCCGAGACTTTTGGGGGAAGGGAAGTTGTGGACTACCATGCTATACGAAACTTTCCGTATCACACCAATCACACAAAGATTTGTCCCGGTTCGGTCGAACTAATAGCGAGAAATATAAGAAGATATTATTCAACTAGAAAAGATTACAAGAGTTATAAACTCACTCACCAAGATTAGTCTCTGAGACCTCACTTACTCTCTCAATTGAGGCAATTAGAATATACAGAGATCTAGAGAAATCCTACGTTTAATCTTGATACAATAACCGTTTGATATATCTTGAAAAAGATGTAATGCCCTGACTTCCATACACTGGGAAATCATGACATAAGCCAGAATCTTTTCCTTCAATTAGCCACAATACACAGAAAAACAGGAAAAATTTAAAACTTTTTATTCAACACAAATGTATTACAAGTCCGAATGTTATAAAACTGCAATACATTACATCAGTGTTACAATACTGCCATACAAGCCCAAGTGTTATAAACTTTCAATAAGAATTACATCAGAGTACAATGAATAATATATAACACTTGGTACTTTCACTTGGATGCTTCTCAACATATATAAATTTACAATTGAAACAATGGTAACCAACATATATTACAACTGAAACGAAATCAACTCTTTGCTTCTCTTGCCTTGATTCATCCTGAATCCTGTACTTGTAGTTTTGCAATCCAGTACCTATTGAAGTGGGGAAATCAGTTAATATACTGACGCTTTAAGGCCAATGACTAGCAGCGATTCTAAACTTTAAACAAACAAATTGATGAAAAGAGAAAAATGTATATATAATTTATGTGTCTGTGTATGCTATGACTTAACCAATGCAATGATGCATTTATTCTAATGCAAGCAAGTCTTCAGAACAGTATGCAGCCCATACTACATATGCCCATAACAAGTCGTTTCTTCATAAATAGGGATTTGAACTCGCGCCATGAATTCTACTCTTGTGCTCAACCTGTTTCTGAAGATACAGCGTGATTGATGAGGTTGTCCTGAAACGATCTAATCCTGCCATTCACAGGCATATAGTGGTGTCTCCGTTTGCCACTATTGCCCGGCGTACCGGACCTCACTAAAAAATCTGACGAACCCTTGGAGTGAACTACAACACAGGTTAACTCGAAGCATCCCCTGTGGCCCCCTAGCTTATAGACCGTAGTCTATGGCTTGTTCGTCATTCTTGATAAAGAGCATGACGGAGTTCCGTCGGTCCATCCCTAGTTCTGACAGGATACTTCCCGCCCTTATCATGGCACTTCAGAAATTAACAGACGAGATACGGATCCCGTGCTCCCAACTCGTGAGAAGGCACAAACCGTATCCCTTTGAAAGAAAGGGTACAACCAATAACACCACCTAGTATTGGCCTATAGAACAGGTCAGATCATAAGATATCACCCTTAATACCAACTCTTTCTCTTCGGCAAAAATGATAATAAATAAGGGTTAAAACGATGTCACTAACCCTAAACAATCCGAGGGATGACAACAATACTAACACAACAGGCTAGGTCTTGAGTTAGACTTCACAAGATAACTTTACTTGGTGCTCAACCTAGACTTACCAAAATCCCTAAGGATCCTGTTCATAACCTATCGGTCCAAGACCCCGGCAATACGAACATATTCGCATGCTACTACCCTGAACTTGGATTCCGTCTACACTCCCGGCCCGCGATCAACCTACACCGGATAAGATCTGACGGTGCACGAGGGGTGACTCGTCTGTAGTCCACGAGGAGTAAAATAAATGCATGTCTTGATGGTCGATGGCTTGTAGGGCAATGATATCACCCTAGACGAGCACAATAACAGCGTACTAGCTAATAAGCTGCATACGAGTAAAACAACTTACATACGAGCCACTAGCTACGTATGAGCCAAACGAATCACATACGAGCCAACTGGCTATGTATGCGAAAAATAAATTATATAGAAGCAACCATAAAAGTCTTCTAACAACCTAGAAGCAAAATAACATGCTACTAGAAAAACTTGATCTTTTATAAACAAAGGCAACATAAAAAGCCTTCTAACAACCTAGAAGCAATTAAACATGCTACTCTTATTGGAATTCAACAAAATTGGACTTTTTAGAAAGGTGAGAAAATCTACTACAACTCTCTAATTGACAACCTTCTCAGATTCGGTCAATAAGAGGTACAAAAACTTCAAACAATCTAAACAGCGAAGCTTCAGCCAAAAAGGCTAGCTACTGTAACTTGTAAATGTCATAACTCCTACTCTGCTTATCGGAATCAAACAAAACAGGACATTTTGAAAAGGTGAGAACCTCTACTACAAATCTCTAGTTGATAATCTTCTCAAATTCAGTCAATAAGAGGTACAAAAACTTCAAACAATCTAAACAGCGAAGCTTCAGCCAAAAGGGTAGCTACTGTGACTTGTAAAGGTCATAACTCCTACTCCGCTTATCGGAATCAAACAAAACAGGACATTTTGAAAAGGTGAGAACCTCTACTACAAATCTCTAGTTGACCACTTTTTCAGATTCCTTATGGAACTCAAAATCCAGTTCCTTGAACATAATTCAAGAACAACAAAAAGGACAGCAAAAGCTGAAACTTGTAAAGCTCACAACTTTTACTATACTTATCGGAATTTAACAAAATTGGACATTTTGGAAAGGGGAGAATATCTACTACAACTTTCTGTTTAACCACTTTTTCAGATTCCTTATAGAGCTCAACATCCAGCTCTTTGAACAAAATTCAAGAACAACAAAAGACAGCACAAAACCGAAACTTGTAAAGCTCACAACTTTTGCCATACTTATCGGAATTTAACAAAATTAGACTTTTAGAAAGCTAAGAACATCTACTAATACGTTCTTGTTAACAACTTTCTCAGATTCCTTATGGAATTCAAATCCCTTCTCTTTGAACAAAATTCAAGAACAACAAAAGTCAGCACAAAACTGAAACTTGTAAAGCTCACAACTTTTGCTATACTTACCGAAATCTAATAAAATTGGACATTTTGGAAAGCTCAGAACATCTCCTACAACTTTCTAGTTGACAACTTTTTCAGATTCCTTATAGAGCTCAAAATCTAGCTCTTTAAATACATTTTAAGAACAACAAAAAGGACAACAAAAGCTGAAACTTGTAAAACTCATAACTTTTGCTATACTTATCGAAATCTAACAAAATTAGACTTTTTTGAAAGCTCAGAACATCTACTACAACTTCTTAGTTAACAACTTTCTCAGATTCCGTATGGAGCTCAAAATTCCTGCTCTTTGAACAAAATTTAAGAACAACAAAAAGTAAAGCAAAAGCTGAGACTTGTAAAAGCTCACAACTTTTGCTATACTTATCGGAATCTAACAAAATTGGGATTTCTGAAAAGGGGAGAACATCTACTAAAACTTTCTAGTTAACAACTTTCTCAGATTCCTTATAGAGCTCAAAATCCAACTCTTTGAACACATTTTAAGAATAACAAAAAGGATAACAAAAGCTGAAACTTGTAAAGCTCACATCTTTTGCTGTACTTGTCGGAATCTAACGAAATTGGACATTTTGGAAAGCTAAGAAAATCTACTATAACTTTCTAGTTGACCACTTTTTCAGATTCCGTATAGAGCTAAAAATCCAGCTCTTTGAACACATTTTAAGAACAACAAAAAGGACAGCAAAAGCTGAAACTTGTAAAACTCACAACTTTTGCTATACTTATCGGAATCTAACAAAATTAAACATTTTAGGAAAGGAAAAACATATACTACAACTTCCTAGTTAACCACTTTTTCAGATTCCTTATAGAGCTCAAAATCTAGCTCTTTAAACAAAATTCAAGAACAACAAAAAGAACAGCAAAAGCTGAAACTTGTAAAGCTCACAGTGTAGCGCACCGAATTTCTAATATAATATCTTAAAAAATACGTGGCACAATTCCCAGCATCAACTTCAATGTAATATTAAACACAATCAAACACCAATAAATTTTTTTCAACCTTCATTACAATAATCGTTTACATAGCACAGCGGAATATAATACATCTTAAATCACAATTCTCTTTTCTTTACAACAATTTGCAATTACATAAGTCACTATATAAATGGAACTCAAGCATCCAAATCCGAGCCTTAAGAAATCACCTGTAAAATATGAGGCTAGAGATAACCCTAACTCCCAAAACTGAAGGGGTCAGCCATAAAAGTGTGAGTGACATAAAGCAAACAACATAAGTTAAGCATAGATTCATAGACAACATGTAATAAACAAGAATACATAAAATGTGACATAGCAAGAAAACATGTAAATATCAAGTGAAGCTAAACTAAGTGTCAAGTGTAGAAAACGGGAAAACACATGCGTAAAACTAAGTCAAGAAAACACAAGTCTATATGCGGACTCTCTAATGCGTACTTGTCGAAGTCTATGCATCCAACTCTACATAGGTCTGGTGCAAGCCCTTAACGTCTCCACATTATAAGGTTCAATCCCCGCTATGCAACTAATCTTATCACGATGACTACTACGAGATAAAGATAAACCGTGAGTATTAGCCCATGCCCCGATAATTTCGGAGGTCAATCTCTATCCACAGATAATTCCGGAGACTATTTCACTCACACCTGGGAATCTTCGAGAATACCCCACACCACAAGCAATGGCACATCATCACACGAATACCACATGTGCGTCGCCTCGACCCTGATAATTCCGGAGATCAATCCCACACCACAGGTAATTTCGGAGACTATTTCACTCACACCTGGATAATTCCGGGAATTATCTCACACCGCAAGCCATGCTGAGGTCCATAACTCATGTTCCCATTCATCATATCACCACTAGTGCCTGTCCTTATCATTTAGGTTATTTAATTACTTAACGAATCTCCTAGAGTTGGTGCACCCTACCGGACTTAACTCAACAACTGATTAACTAAAATACCTCAACAGGCCCAAACATAAATAACTCAACTGCCGGTATACTAGGGTCACACACACCCTCTAGAGACTCACACTCAATGTCCAAACCAACTTTCCAACATAAATTGCTCAACTTAACATCTTGAAAACATATGTTCAATAGAAGATAAGGTATAAAATAATAAGTTATAGATTAAAGCATTTGGAGAATAAATCATTTGAAAGAACATTCGAAATATAAAGGTACATCAGTATCAGTCGACTAATAACAAACGTAAGTCGACTGTCCAGAAAGAGAATTCTATGGTTTTAAGAAAATAATCTAAGTCTTATAAGTCGACTTGTAAAGGTCATAGGTCGACTGTCCCGAGAGAAAATCTAATAATCTTTAAGAAAATATTCTAAGTATAGCAGTCGACTGAAAAGGGTCATAGGTCGACTGTCCAGAAAGAAAAATTACAATAACTTTGAAAAATAATTCTAAGTGTACCAGTCGACTGTAAAAAGTATAGGTCGACTGTCCAGAAGGAAATTTCAAGAAAACTAAAAAACATAGCAGCCGGGTCGTATCAGTCGACTGAAAATTCTTACCAGTCGACTGTCGACCTACAGACTGTATACTTTTGGTTGTGCACAATTCGACCGATACGTAGTTTTACTTTATGAAAATAATTTTTTCAAAAATGATATTTCTTATATGTTCACATATAACTGGTAGGACATATAATAGTCCACAAAACTAAATCAAACTACTTGAATTTATAAAAATAAAGATTTTGTTGATTTCCTTCAATCAAACATGAAATTGTGCATATCATCAAAATAGAGTTTTCTAAAAATCAATTACTCACTGAAATTTCTTCGTATTCAGATCCAAAACATATAAATATCAAAATCTCAAAAGAATCCCCAATTTGGGTATATTCCTCAACTCGACTAAATTCTCAAATTTTGATTCTCAAGATATAATCTCTTGATTCATAACTTTCCATTCAAATTCCTCAAAACTGACTTACTACTACAACTCACAACTATAATTAATTGATAACATCACCATGTCCAATGTGTATTCAACCAAATACTCAAAATCATAAAAGGTCTCACCTTTATTAGATTTATGCATAAAATTCACCATATTCATTCAATCCAACATTAACCCAAAAGAGAATGACTACCCACATACAATCCTATTTACAAACAACTAGGGTTTCACAAGATCCAATTTTTCATCCAATTCATAATGTGCATATTCATATTCAAACCCTAAACATGCTTTCTAGCAATAAGATTCAACATCCAAGATCCATTAAACATTCATAGATCAAACAACCAAATTGTACCAAATCACATACATAAACAAATCAACAAAACAATTACATGCAAAATACACTAAGCAAACAAACATGTCACTCACTTCGAATTGAAGAAATCCCTTAAAAAACTTCTCTTTTGCAAAATCCAAGATCCTCTTCTTAATTCCTCCAAAAAAATAATAAAACTTTATGTTGTGCAGCGAATGATGGCTGCGTTTCTTTTAAATAGGTCGGAAATAGATGATTTAGGGTTTTTAGACACATTTGCAAAATAACCCCTTTAAAATATAACTTTACATAAATAGATTCCTATACTTGGAAACTTGATAAAATCAATTAAATTGAGATTTAAGAGCAAAATAACCTCTGTATTTCTAGTCGGCACTATTTTAAAAGTCCAGAAAATAGTTTTGCACTTTCACCCCTCAAAATGACAATTTTTGCAAAAAGATCCTTCTGTTCCTAATATTTGTAAATAGATCCAATAAATATCAGAAAAATCTAGAAAAATTACAAATAAAACCCAAATAATAAATAATGATTTTCCCTAAAATAATTTTGGCTTTTGAACTTCTCAAGAAAATATTTTCACGTGTTTCGCACGTGTAAAAAATAAATTTTCTGAAAATATTTATTAAATCTCAAAAAATCATTTTAATTCATTTATAAACCTTTAAAAATAATATTTAAAAATACGGGGTACTACATACAGCTTTTGCCATACATATCGAAATCTAACAAAATTGGGCTTTTTAGAAAGGGGAGAACATCTACTACAACTTTCTAGTTGACTAATTTTTAAGATTCCGTAAGGAACTCAAAATCCAGCCCTTTGAACACAATTCAAAAACAACAAAAAGCACAACAAAAGCTGAAACTTGTAAAACTTATAACTTTTGTTATACTTATCGGAATCTAGCAAAATTGGCCATTTTGGAAAGGGGAGAACATCTACTATAACTCTCTAGTTGAACACTTTTTCAGATTCCGTAAGGAACTCAAAATCCAGTACTTTAAACACAATTCAAAAACAACAAAAAGCACAGCAAAAGCTGAAACTTGTAAAGCTTATAACTTTTGCTATACTTATCGAAATTTAGGAAAATTGGCCTTTTTGGAAAGGGGATAACATCTACTACAACTCTCTAGTTGAACATTTTTTCAGATTTCGTAAGGAACTCAAAATCCAACCCTTAAACACAAGTCGAATCAACAAAACAGCAGTTTCAGCTGAAGAACTCGCTGTTTTGGGGAAACGATTTGTTTAACTCATCAAACTAACCCAGAAAAATATACAAAAACTAGAGAATGGTAATAACACATATGAGAACCTCTAAAATTAATTTGGAGTCAAAATTCCAACTTTAGCACAAGTAATTAATTCTAACCGTATAAACTACAAGATTGAATCTTTAGTGTTTTATTTTGTGTTCTACTACTTCAGTCCTCTCATGCCATTTTATTTTAGTCCACATAAAAAATATGGACATGAGTTTAGTTCAAGTTCTTATAACAACATACAACAATAAATAAACAAACAAAACAAAACAAACGAGTTAAGAACCCCCACCCAAATCGGTTGGAAGAACTAGCCTTGCTCTTCTCCTTCTTGCTCCTTGTTCTTGCTCCTCTTCAAGAAAACTCATGAAATGAAACCCATGAAACCTTAACCCATCTTTTTATCCTCTCTTATTCTTTTATTTTCTTCTCAATTTTTTTCTAAATAAAAGCCAGTAAAAGAAGTAGAAGAAATATAAGAGAGAAAGGGAGAGAGTGTGAGAAGAGATGGAGGAACACAAAAATGAAAAGGGCTTTGCCCTTGGTATTTGGTCGGCCTTAAGTAGAGGGAGAGAGAGAGAGAGAGAGAGCTTGTGGGTGAGGAGAGCCACTTGTCTCTCTCTCCTTGTGGCTCAAAACAATCAGTGATCAATTTGCAAATTAAAATTGCAATCAACACCTTACTCATTTCTAACCCTCTATTTCGATCATGATTGATCAAAAATAAAAGAAAATTTCTCAAAATTACATACTACATGATTTCGTACGAACGTACAAAATCGATACAATACATATACGTACATACATCTATATATACAGATAATTTGTATTAGTTAAAACAAATAATCTCTACCAAATTTTTTTTAATTCAGAACTAATAATAAAAAATAATTTTATTATCGGCTTGGAAGATTTCAATACCAACTTGATACAATACAGATATATACAGACTAGTATATATATATATATATAATGTTTATTAGTAAAACCGAGTAATATCCTCCAAAAATATTTCAATTCTGAAAATAAAAATAAAATAATAATAAAATAGTAATTTTTAATATCAGCTCGAGATTTTACAGATATTTTTTCAAAAACGCATTTTACAGGATTTTGTACAAATGCACAAAACCGATACAATGCATATATATACTTACTAGTATATATATACATATAACTTTTTATTAGTAAAACCAAGAAATTTCCATAAAAATATTTTAATTTTAAAAATAATAATAATACAAATATAATATCCGACCGGGAATCTAGTAAATTTGGCCATTTTGGAAAGGGGAGAACATCTACTACAACTCTCTAGTTAAACACTTTTTCAGATTCCGTAAGGAACTCAAAATCCAGCCCTTTGAACACAATTCAAAAACAACAAAAAACACAACAAAAGCTGAAACTTGTAAAGCTTATAACTTTTGCTATATTTATCGGAATCTAGGAAAATTGGCCATTTTGGAAAGGGGATAACATTTACTAAAACTCTCTAGTTGAACACTTTTTCAGATTTCGTAAGGAACTCAAAATCCGGCCGCTTAAACACAAGTCGAATCAACAAAACAACAGTTTCGGCTGAAAAACTCGCTGTTTTTGGGAAACAATTTGTTTAACCCATCAAACTAACCCAGAAAAATATACAAAAACTAAAGCATGGTAATAACACATATGAAAACCTCTAAAATTAATTTGGAGTTAAAATTTCAACTTTAGCACAAGTAATTAATTCTAACTGTCTAAACTACAAGATTGAATCTTTAGTGTTTTATTTTGTGTTCTAGTACTTCAATCCTCTCATGCCATTTTATTGTAGTCCACATCAAAAATATGCACATGAGTTTAGTTCAAGTTCTTATAACAACATGCAACAATAAATAAACAAACAAAACAAAATAAACGAGTTAAGAACCCCCACCCAAATCGGTTGGAAGAACTAACCTTGCTCTTCTCTTTCTTGCTCCTTTTCAAGAACACTCATGAAATGAAACCCCTGAAACCCTAACCCATCTTTTTATCCTCTCTTTTTCTTTTCTTTTCTTCTCAATTTTTTTCTAAATAAAATCAAGTAAAAGAAGTAGAAGAAATATAAGAGAGAAAGAGAGAGAGAGAGTGTGTGTGAGAAGAGATGGAGGAACACAAAAATGAAAAGGGCTTTGCCCTTGGTATTTGGTTGGCCTTAAGTAGAGGGAGAGAGAGAGCTTGTGGGTGAGGAGACCCACTTATCTCTCTCTTTGTGGCTCAAAACAATTAGGGATCAATTTGCAAATTAAAATTACAATCAACACCCTACTCATTTGTAACCCTCTATTTCGATCATGAATGATCAAAAATAAAAGAAAATTTCCCAAAATTACATAATACACGATTTCGTACGAACGTACGAAATCGATACAATACATATAAGTACATACATCTATATATATATATAATTTTTATTAGTTAAAACGAATAATCTCTACCAAAAATATTTTAATTCAGAAATAATAATAAAAATAATTTTATTATCGGCTTGGAAGATTTCAATACCTATTTGATACAATACAGATATATACAGACTAGTATATATATATATATATATATATATATATATATATAGGGAGCCCTTCGGTTGAGAACTAATTTTGGTGAGAACTCTGTGAGAACTCACGAAGTAGACCCCCATGAAAAATCCGAACCGACCATCTCGTTCTACATGGCTTAGATAGCATAACATAAAGAATTCAAATAATTTGAAGTTCGTTTGTTCATCCATCAAATGGAGTAGAATTTTCAGCCGTACAATTTTGCGATGTTGTAAATCATGGAAAAATGAACTTTAAATTATTTGAATTCTTTATGTTATGCTATCTAAGCCATGTAGAACGAGATGGTCGGTTCGGATTTTTCATGGGGGGTCTACTTTGTGAGTTCTCACGGAGTTCTCACCAAATTAGTTCTCAACCGAAGGGCCACCTATATATATGTATATATAATGTTTATTAGTAAAACCGGGTAATATCCTCTAAAAATATTTCAATTCTGAAAATAAAAATAAAATAATAATAAAATAATAATTTTTAATATAAGCCCGAGATTTTACAGTCATTTTCTCAAAAACGCATTTTACAGGATTTTGTACAAATGCACAAAACAGATACAATGCATATATATACTTACTAGTATATATATACACATATAACTTTTTATTAGTAAAACCAAGAAATTTCCATAAAAATATTTTAATTTTAAAAATAATAATAATACAAATATAATATCCGACCGGGATATTACAGAAGAAGTCACACGATAGGAGCCGTACGATCTAACTTGGAGTAAAATATGTGCCTAAAAGATCACGTAGATACAAGTCCAATAAAAGCCCAGCCGCCGTTGGCAGTTGACTGCACAAAACTGGTAGTCAACTACAATATGGCATATCCCATCCAGAGGGTTTGGACGGTTGACTGCCCTTGGGGGTAGTCGACTGTCAATTGAATTGACTTGTTGTTGCTGCTATTTCTTTTCGCTTTCAACGACGCTTTGACCTCCTTTGCTTCAACATCTTCTATTCTCATCGGACCCAAGTATGCAAGACATACACCCAACAATCTCCACCTTGGATTGTATATGCGTGCTATCAACACTGTATGATTAATCACCTCTAGAATCTTTTGCTTTCCACCTGTAAACGAACTCGGTTAATTAGTTTCCTCAGTTAGTTGAATCTATCATCCACCTTATTTCACCAACCAGTATACCCCTCAAGGCTACATTCCAGTTGCGTTAACATGGAGGAGCCACCCTCCACATGAACTCCACCTACACCGAGGTACTCTCTACCTCTCGACGATATTCGAATATCGTGGTCTCGCTTCGATAATTCTAGTGGCAGCAGTAGGATTGTAAAGGTTGTTCTTGCCTGGTCCAACACCCCTCTTTCTGAACATCACCTTACGAAGGCCTTCCCAAACAGACAGAACTCCACATCAAGCTGTGTACCTGCAGTTGTGTGCTTCTGTAATTCCCAAGGATATCCGATTCTATTTCAGCAGAGGTATATGCTTGACTTCCTTTAAAGTGTATGTGTTTTCATATAGGATATCTAACTTAACTGTTCCCTTACCAACTACATCACAAACATCGCCAATACACGTTCTCACATAATAGCCCATTGTTGACTTGTAAGCAGAATACTTCTCCCTCTCAGAGAAAATATGAGTAGAACTATCTGAATCAAGAAACCAACAAAAATCCACATCTAAAGAATTTGAAACAATTAACAATCTAAAGTATCACTGGCTTATAAGCAGTTACAATATTGGCGCTCTTCTAATTCAGTTATTTGCGATAATCATTCTTGCAATATCAGAAATGGATCACACCTTTATGTGTACTTTAATTTTCAAGAGAATGATCTTCCACTGCTAAGCAACTTGTGGAGGTAGACGATAATTTCTGAGTCTCTTTCCTAAGTTGATCTTCCTTCAAGCCTTTAATCACCTAAGCCAACGATAAATTCTCATTGGCAGACTTTTCGTATAACATGGTAGTTATCAAATACTCATATGAATCTAGCAGTAAATATATCAAGTTGAAAGCTTTATCCTCTTCGTTTAGATCATCTGCTTTATCGCCCTCAGTTAAGATAACACATGGTTGAACTCTGTAATATGATCTTGAAGAGCAGTAATTTTCTTCATTAAGATACGAAATAGTTTTCTCTTCCAATACATCTGATCCAATAACGACGATCCCGGGTAGTCAGATATGAGTCTTTCCCACAGACTCGCCGCACTTTTCTTCTCAAGAAAGTTGCACTTGACCTCATCCGCTAACGATAATCGGATTAAACTTAGGTCTCTTTGACAAATCTTATCACATTCCTCCTTCTTCATGTCGGATGCATTCCCTTATCTCCATCTAAGGCAAGATGTAGACATTCTTGAACCATTATATCATACATGTCCCTTCCATAGATTAAGTTGATCGTACTGTCAAACTACTTGATCTTCACATAGCTATGACCTGTCAACTTCACCAAGGGACTCGTCAACCATAGCTCTAATACCAATTGTTAGGAAATTATGAACAGATTTTTGAGCAAGATAACGAGGAGCACAAACAGATCTAATCAACAACCAAGCAAGTAGATCATACCAATCACACAAAGATTTGTCCCAGTTCGGGCGAACCTAATGGTTGAAAATATAAAAAAATATTATTCAACTAGGGAAGATTATTATAAGAGTTACAAACTAACTCACCAAGAACTATCTCTTTAGCCTCACTTATAATAGAGAAATCTCAATAAAATACTTCATCTCTCAATAAAGACTATTACAATATATAGAGATCTAGATAAACTCTAAGTTTAATCTTGATACAGTAACTGTGTGATATATTCTGATGAAGAAACCACATGATAGGAGCTTACGATCTATCTTGAAGTAGAATATGGACCTAAATGATCACCCAGATACAAAGCTCAATAACAGCTCAACCGCCGTTGGCAATCGACTGCACAAAAGTGGCAGTCGATTGCAATATGTCATCTCCCATCCAGAGAGATTGGATGGTCGACTGCCCACCGTCAATTGAATTGACTTGATGTTGCTGCTATTCCTTCTTGCTTCCAACGATGATCTCATCGAACCCAAGTATGCAAGACATACACCAAACAACAACTAACTAGTTAATAGAGCTAATGAAGAGCAACAAGCAAATGTGTATAATAAAATGTAGCTAAGCCCTATATCCGCCATGTTTATGCATGCATATCAAATGCGATTCATCCTAAATAAAAGCCAATTGCAAGCATCAATAAGAGAAACCACAGAGAAATCATGTGACTGAATAACTCATTGAAGCTTACTCTGTACTTGTCCTTTGTCACTGCTAAATCCATGAAGAAAACAAGAATTCCTTAATATATCAATATATAGCAAGTACTGTTAGAACCTTAATATAAAATACTAAAAATCCCAACAGAAATTGTGAAGAAATCAAATACAGAAAGGAAAAACAGTAAACAATAAACTTGTACAGAGTCGAGATTTTGAAGAATCTCTGTCCTTAAAGCTGAATTTGCCCCGTAGTGTGACGGTTACCGGCAAATCGCTTCCCAGGATACAACTGTACCTTCTCTGAAGATGCAGCACCCTTGCTTCAGAGACAACGAACTGCTGTCTGTGTGTACTCTCAGTTGACAGACCCTGGACTCAGAGCAGAGGAAGAAGAAGAGGAAGACTCAAGTGGAAAAAATTTCTATGTCTGTTTGGGAGCTGATGTCTGGGTATAAGAGTTGGACTGGAGACTGTTCAGCAGCCATTACTCTGTAACAGCAGAGTAATGGGGACTCTTCAGTTTAGTAACTGGTGAGCCATTACTCTGCTGTTACAGAGTAATGGCCTCAGTTACTGAATCTGAAAAGTCTTTTCAGTTCAGTAGGGGAAGAGGCTGTCTGGGCAAAAAGGTAAAATAAAATTTTAAGCCAGACCAGACCAGACCAGACCAGACCAAACCAAGCCGAGCCGAGCCGAGCCGAGCCGAGCCGAGCCGAAGCCGAAGCCGAAGCCGAAGCCGAAGCCGAAGCCGAGGCCGGGGCCGGGGCCGGGGCCGGGGCCGGGGCCGGGGCCGGAGCCGGGCCGGGCCGGGCGCGCGCGCGCGCGTGCGCGCGTGTGTGTTTGTCATTTTGGCTAAGTCCTCTCTCCACTACACGTTAGTGGTAACCCCCGGGCCACGCCCTCTAGTCCAGTTTTCTAGTATATATACTAGTAACAATCTTTCCCAATTTCCGATATGGGACTATCCATTTGTTAAGTTGGTACCTTTCAAGTACCCAACTTTGAATCAACATTTCTCATTCATACGGAATTCGTTTTTGGCAAGTGAGTATACTACGGAATAGTACTCGACGAGAGGATCGCAATCCACTCATTTTCCGGTGCCGCCGGTGGCCGGAGCTTGCCGGAATCCGGCCCGGAAAACTGCAAAAATTAATTCCAACAATCCCCCACATGAATGGAAATTACCAGACCATGTAATCCAGACACGACAGAAAAAACAAAAAACATGACAGAAAGACTCTGAGAGTACAATCGGAAAATCACTGCATCAGGAATGGTAGTAATTTTTCAACTTTGAACCACCCTTAGTAATTAGCTATCGGATTCACTTGACCAGGTAGTGATCATGATGTCTTGAACTACCCGGACGTTCATGTGAACCTAGACAATAACTATCACACAGTTTCATCTCCTCACAGAACCAAGTTCTCTTGTTGTGTTCATTTTGGCCTTGAACATCCCTGGTTAATCATGAGTGAACTTGGAGAATGTAGCCTCTCTTCATTCTCCTAGAAACGGCCCCATTTCACACTCACAAGGTGATTTCCCATAAAGAGTATCCTGCTATACCCCACTTTTATTTCAAAGCTATGGGAATCATTAAAAGCCAAGCTTATCCTAACTATTTGCAGGCAGCACTTGTTTTGTCATCCTAAGAATGGGTATGAGATGTTAATCTCTAAGTGCTTTCGTTGATTCAACAAGACTTAGTTGTCCCTTTGAACCTAGATCTTGGGATCTCCAATTTCTAAGTAGGGTTTCCATCAAGTATCCTCTTTCGTCATAGGCTTTAAACCCATTCCTCTTGATGATCTCACAACCTGCTCTCGCGACAGACCTTTAGTAAATGGATCCGCTAGGTTGTCGGCCGATTTTATATATTCTATAGAGATTACTCCATTTGAGAGCAGGTGTCTAATGGTTTTGTGTCGCCTTCTGATATGACGAGACTTACCATTATACATGCAATTCAGTGCCCGTGCTATAGCCGATTGGCTGTCACAGTGTACACATAAGGCAGGCACTGGTTTTTCCCACATAGGAATATCCTCTAAAAAGTTGCGAAGCCATTCTGCTTCTTCTGCCGCTTTGTCTAAAGCAATGAACTCAGATTCCATGGTGGATCTGGCTAATAGCGTTTGTTTAGAGGATTTCCATGACACAGCTGCACCACCAAGTGTGAAAACATATCCACTTGTGGATTTTGAGTTCTTTGAGTCCGATATCCAGTTGGCATCACTGTAGCCTTCCAGTACTGCTGGATATCTGGTGTAATGCAGCGCATAACTCTGAGTATGTCGCAAGTAGTTCAATACTCTTGTTATTCCTTTCCAGTGACTTCGTCCTGGATTACTCGTGTATCGGCTCAGTACGTTTACCGAATGTGCTAGGTCCGGTCTTGTACAATTTGTTAGGTACATCAGACTACCAATTACACGTGCATATTCCAGTTGTGATATGCTTTCGCCTGTATTTTTGAACAGGTGAAGACTTGGATCGACGGGACTTTTTGCTGTCCCATTGGAATAATTCTTGAATCTTTCAAGTACTTTCTCAGCATAATGAGCTTGAGACAAAGTAATCCCCTCAGATGTCCTGGAGACTTTGATTCCTAGTATGACATCTGCAACTCCCAAGTCTTTCATGTCAAACTTGCCACTAAGCATGCTCTTAGTTTGTTTGATAATGTCGTTATTGCTTCCAATAATGAGCATGTCGTCTACGTATAGACAGACCAGAATGTATCCATTTGGAGTATCTTTGATGTAGATACATTTATCACATTCATTTATTTTGAAACCATTTGACATCATAACATTGTCAAATTTTGCATGCCATTGCTTTGGAGCTTGTTTCAGGCCGTACAATGATTTTACAAGCCTGCACACTTTATTTTCCTGTCCAGGAACTACGTAACCCTCAGGTTGTTTCATGTATATTTCTTCTTCTAAGTCCCCATTTAGAAATGCAGTTTTAACATCCATTTGATGTATTTCCAGGTTACGTAGAGCTGCAATAGCTATCAACATTCTTATGGATGTTATTCTTGTAACTGGGGAATATGTATCGAAGAAATCTAGGCCCTCTTTTTGCCTAAATCCTTGTACCACAAGTCTAGCCTTATGCTTCTCTATTGAACCATCTGGTTTCAATTTTTGTTTGAAAATCCATTTGCATCCTAGAGCTTTACATCCAGAAGGCAAATCGACTAACTCCCATGTATGATTTTGCATAATGGAGTCTATTTCACTTTTGATTGCTTCCTTCCACATAGGAGCATCAGGCATAGACATGGCTTCCTTGAACGTTCTGGGCTCATTCTCTAACAGAAAGGCCGTCACAAAGTCAGGACCAAATGATTTTGATGTTCTAGCCCGTTTACTTCGTCTAGGCTCATCGGTATCCTGTTCTGGTTCATCAACTGAAGTGCTTGCAGTCCCTTGTTCACGTGTACGTTTAGGGTACGTAGTATCCTTGCACGAAAACACGTGTTCAAAGAATGAAGCATTTCTTGATTCCATTATTGTATTTACATGGATATCCGGTATATCCGATTTGTATACCAAGAACCGATATGCACTACTGTTGTGTGCGTAGCCTATGAATATGCAATCAATCGTCTTAGGTCCGATGGTGACCTGTTTCGGGTTAGGTACTGCCACCTTTGCTAGACACCCCCACACTTTGAGGTATTTATACGAAGGTAAGTTACCTTTCCACAATTCGTATGGTGTCTTGCCGGTTTTCTTGTGAGGTATTTTGTTGAGAATGTAGTTGGCAGTCAGCAACGCTTCCCCCCACATGTTTTGGGGTAAGCCAGAATTCAACAACAAGGCATTCATCATCTCCTTTAGAGTTCGGTTTTTGCGCTCGGCTGTACCGTTTGATTCGGGTGAGTAGGGAGCAGTTGTCTGATGAACTATTCCATGTTCCGAGCAGAACATGTTAAATGGTGCATCATATTCTCCTCCTCTATCACTTCTAACGATTTTAATCGTTTTGCCAAGTTGATTCTCAACCTCAAGTTTATATTCTTTGAATTTATCCAAAGCCTCATTTTTGCTATGTAACAAATATACATAACAGAATTTTGTGCAATCGTCTATGAAAGTCACAAAGTACTTTTTGCCACCTCTGGTCTGCACATATTTTAAGTCACACAGATCTGTGTGAATGAGACCTAGAGTTTCTGTGTTTCTTTCTACAGAACGTGATGGAGTTTTAGTGAGTTTGGCCTCCGTGCAAACTTCACATTTTTCTGAGTTATCTACCTTAAACTTTGGTAGCAAATTCATGTTAACTAATCTACGCATAGAATTTACATTAACATGGCCTAGTCTTTCATGCCAAACAGAAGAAGACTCAACAACATAGGCAATAGGAGTTATTTCATTAATTTTGGGAACAGCAGGAACAATAGTTTTAGGGATGACTGTCATTACATTAAACTTGAACAGTCCATCCTTTACATATCCTTTACCCAAATATACCCCATTCTTGGACAGTACAAAATTATCAGAAACAAGTACAACTTTGAACCCATTCTTACTTAGCAAAGAACCTGATATCAAGTTCTTTCTAATGTCTGGGACATGCAACACATTTGTGAGTGTGAGCTCTTTGCCTGAAGTCATTTTCAGCACTATCTTCCCTGTTCCTTCAATTTTGGAGGTGGAAGAGTTTCCCATGAACAGCTGTTCATCTTTGTTGCACTTCTGGTAGGAGGTGAACATTTCCTTGTCCGAGCAGATATGCTTGGTGGCCCCTGTATCGTACCACCATTCACGAGGATTGCTCCCCACAAGATTTACCTCTGAAACAACAGCACAGAGGTCCAGGTCAGAGAGACCAGTGGACAAGTTCTCAGCTATGTGTACATGGGATTTTTCATTTCCTTTTACATGTCCAGATTTTGAATAATTACTGTCCTTACTACGGCACTCAGAAATTTTGTGCCCCAACTTACCACACTTGTGGCATTTCCCAGCAAACCTCTTTGCAAGAGGTTTTTTGTTGGAGGCCTGTGGCAGAAACTTCCTCTTCTTGCCCTTCTGTTCATGCTCCACCACATTAGCCTTTTCGATGGAATGATTTCCATAGGACCTCTCAGCCTTGCGATTCTCTTCTTCAATCCGCAACCTGATAATTAGATCTTCAAGAGACATCTCCTTTCGTTTGTGTTTGAGATAGTTCTTGAAGTCTTTCCACCCAGGTGGAAGTTTTTCTATGAACGCTGCAACCTGGAAAGGTTCGCACAGCGTCATATTCTCTGCAGCAATGTCGTGCATTATAACCTGCAGTTCTTGGACTTGACTCACCACTGTTTTGGAGTCAATCATCTTATAGTCCAGAAATTTGCCGACAACAAATTTCTTGGACCCGGCGTCTTCAGTTTTGTACTTCTTTTCCAGGGACCCCCACAGGAGTTTGGATGTCTTGAAGACGCAGTAGACGTTGTACAGAGAGTCTACCAGGCCATTCAGGATGTAGTTCCTGCACAGGTAGTCGCCCTGTGTCCACGCGTCAACTGCTGCAACAGAGTGTGCTTCCATTGGCGCCAGCATCGGGGCAGATTCATTGAGGAATCTGTCCAGCTTCAATGTGGTCAGGTAGAACTGATCTTCCCCTGCCACTTTTTGAACCCAGTTCCATTGAACTTCTCCGGTTTTTCTCCCACGCTTATGTGCGTGGGCAGAACGACCGAATGTGCCGCAACCGATTGTGCAGTCACATTCTGGGTCACCGGAGTTTGGGTACTGATAAGCCCAGCAGCAACTTCAGTTTGTGTGTTTTCCATGTTTTGATTGTGTTCTATTCTCTGAAATTGGTTGAAACAGAGATAGTTAGTCCTATTTTTTTCCGAACAGAACCTGTAAACAAACTTCACAAAAATTGTTAGAATCTGTGAGGAAAAATTCAGCTTTAAGATCGTTAGAACCTTAATATAAAATACTAAAAATCCCAACAGAAATTGTGAAGAAATCAAATACAGAAAGGAAAAACAGTAAACAATAAACTTGTACAGAGTCGAGATTTTGAAGAATCTCTGTCCTTAAAGCTGAATTTGCCCCGTAGTGTGACGGTTACCGGCAAATCGCTTCCCAGGATACAACTGTACCTTCTCTGAAGATGCAGCACCCTTGCTTCAGAGACAACGAACTGCTGTCTGTGTGTACTCTCAGTTGACAGACCCTGGACTCAGAGCAGAGGAAGAAGAAGAGGAAGACTCAAGTGGAAAAAATTTCTATGTCTGTTTGGGAGCTGATGTCTGGGTATAAGAGTTGGACTGGAGACTGTTCAGCAGCCATTACTCTGTAACAGCAGAGTAATGGGGACTCTTCAGTTTAGTAACTGGTGAGCCATTACTCTGCTGTTACAGAGTAATGGCCTCAGTTACTGAATCTGAAAAGTCTTTTCAGTTCAGTAGGGGAAGAGGCTGTCTGGGCAAAAAGGTAAAATAAAATTTTAAGCCAGACCAAACCGAGCCGAAGCTGAAGCCGAGGCCGGGCCGGGCGCGCGCGCGTGTGTGTTTGTCATTTTGGCTAAGTCCTCTCTCCACTACACGTTAGTGGTAACCCCCGGGCCACGCCCTCTAGTCCAGTTTTCTAGTATATATACTAGTAACAATCTTTCCCAATTTCCGATATGGGACTATCCATTTGTTAAGTTGGTACCTTTCAAGTACCCAACTTTGGATCAACATTTCTCATTCATACGGAATTCGTTTTTGGCAAGTGAGTATACTACGGAATAGTACTCGACGAGAGGATCGCAATCCACTCATTTTCCGGTGCCGCCGGTGGCCGGAGCTTGCCGGAATCCGGCCCGGAAAACTGCAAAAATTAATTCCAACAAGTACAAGTGTACTTAGACAGATATATATTCATGATCCAGAAATCATCACTCTAATCATAATCTATTGGTGCGATCTACTTGTCTTCCTGATTGTTTCATTTTGATCGATTGTCTTACTTGATCCATTTCGCTGCATCACCGAATTTTTCGAGGGGACTAGCATAATGGGAACGTGAAAATAGGCACGAAGCCGTGTGATCCCAAAAGGGGTAAGCGTTCCCCGAGAATTTAGACCAGCCCCCTAAATTGATACAAATATTATTTTGACACCCCAATATAAAACAAAATTTTAAATTTTAGTTTTGTCAATTAATGACGAGTAATATGGGCAAAAAATATTCCATATTTATTTCTACTCCATCTGATTTATTTAATTTTGTAATTCTTTAGTGGTCCATTTAAAACCTTCTGTATTCTAGTAAAAGAAATTTTGTTTAGGCATTCATTTGATTATAAAAGCTTTTGTTTCTCCTTTAGAGTATTAGTTATATTTTTAAATCCCGCGCATAAAAAAAAAATGTTCGTCCGAAATGTTCATTTATAATAAAAGTTACCCCTATACACAAAATACATAACACTTCAAATGTTAAAAGAAAAGAAAAGAAAAGAAATGAAATGAAGAGAAAAAAAAAATCAAATTTATGTACATGCGTGAACTTTTAGTTGTGAAACAAATAAATAGTTAAGTTATTATTGTTAGTTGAGCCCCTAATATAATTTTTCTGACTTCGTCCATACGTGAAAACTCGAGCGAATGTTATAAAGATCAATGTTCTGGAACAAAGAGAGATAGAGATGAAGAAACAAAGAAAAATCGGTGAGAAGAAGTTCTGACTGATTGCTGCGTGGACACTTGAGGTCGACAGTCCAAAATGAGGGTCGACCGTCCATACTCTCTGGATGGAATTTCGTCACTTTTGGTCGACCATCCAATTTGAGGGTCGACCATTGGGAGCGCTATCAGGTTCCAAGTTTATATATATACACACACACACACACACACACACACACACACACACACACACACACACACACACACACACACACACACATATATATATATATATATATATATTTTAAAGCTCAATTTGCTCTACAAGTTATATCGTACAACTTTTTTCCTATAGCTATCTTTTCGGACTTATAGGACGGTAAAGAATCAAAACTATAACCTAAGGTTAATTTCTAGATCCATATAAATATCTTTTGTCTCCTTCACTACTTTATATGAGAGTTTTTTATTGTAAACAACAAATTATCTTCTAGTAATGTTTGAGAAATTGATAGATTCTTGGTGATAATATTGCAACCTTTTGTGTCGTCTCTAATTAAAAAATATCTCGGTTATTTTTCCCACTTTATGGGTTTGCCGAATCGGGAGAAATTGTGTGCATTATTGTGTTTGGCGTTATGTACATTCTTTCTCGGTTGTTTATCATGATCGGTTTTCGCCTCCCGTTTTACTTTTGCTATGCTAAATCGCCGAAATTTCTTAACACTACTTCCACCCTGTTAAATTTTATCATTAATTTAAAATATATGACCATATGGTTGTGGAAATTGTGTAAAAAACCACCCACTTGTAAGTCTCAACTACATGTTTATAACTCTAATCTATTGGGATTTTGTCTTACATACTATGGTTCGATGTGAAGAGAAAACGATGAAGCGATAAGAGGTTCGAAGCATCGATGGTGGAGGAAGAAAGAGCGGCAGCAACAACAACAGCATGAATCATCAAGTCAGGGGGCAGTTGACTACCACAGTGGGCAGTCGACCGACCAAACCCATTGACTTGGTCTAGCCCACTGCATTCGACTACCATTTGGATGCAATCAACCGACAGCTGCTAAAAGCAGCATACGGGTCAAGTTTTGGCGATATATTTTGAGCCCACTGTACAGTTCTTATCATGTAGTTTTCTCTTCAGGGTATATTACATGATTTTGTCTCAAGACTAAAACCAAGGGTTTCTTTAGATCTATATATATGATTGTAACGGCCTTCTTTGAAAGGTAAGAGCCTGTAAAGAGCAAAAGAGAGAAAGTATTTAATTAAGATTGCTCCATTGTAAACAGCTGATTCTCTTGCTGAAGAGTTCAATAGTCGATCAGAAATGTCCCAACATCATCACATCCTGATGAAGGTCTCTTGCAAGTTGGTATCTTCGTTCGATTGCGGACTCAGATGCAAGAAAGGGAGCCTCATACCTTTGCCGGGTAGCATCCTATAGTGAAAAAAGTACTCATGACACTACTTTAGAAACATAGAGGGGCATGGCTGCCACTGATCCTCCAGATACCTTGTCTTCAAAATGGATTGCAAATCAAGATTTCGAGAAGCATGATCTAGGTTCTTTTTCACACTCACTTGAAGGCAAGTCTTGTTCTTAGCACTTGGGAATCCCTACCGGAAGAGTTCATTGGCGAGGAAGCCGTAAGTTACCGACTGGGTCGATGACTTATGTTCTTGGTGAGAGTGTTTGTAACTCTTGTAGCTTCTCTAGTTGAATAATATCTTGGTTATTTTCCCCCAGATTAGGGTTAGCCGAAACTGGGACAAAATTTTATGCTTTGTATATTCTGTTTGATCTAATATTGCTTAGTGGTTTTTTCGTAGTGATTGGTTGTCGCAAACTCAGCAAGAAATTTGTAAAAATTGGTATCAAAGCTTTAGGTCATAAATTTTTCGTAGTTCAGAAGTTGCTCGAGTATTCTTGGAGAAGATGATGGATCTGGGTTTGACGAAGATCAAGTGGTTTGACGGTAAAGAGAGACCAATCAGCATAAAGCAGGAGAATAGGGAAAAGATTTATTCAGAAGCCTTGGGTTTAATTCAGATGTTTTCGGCGAACGACATCAAGTGTAGAAGTGCAGTGAGTCTATAGGCAAGACTCAGAACTGACTACTCGGAATCGTCATTACCAAATTGGATGTAGTTGAAAAAAAACAGTTCAATTTCTCAATGAATGAAAGTATTTCTCTTCTAGATTATAGAGAGGAAGTCAATTCAGCATCAATTGAATTGAGGGCGATAAACACAAATAATCTATTATCCTTCAACTTGATAGATTCACTACCAGAACTATACAAGCATCTGATAACCACCATCTACATAGAGAGTCTGCCACAGAGAAGTTTTTGGTAGCAGAGGTGATAGAGGGCTTGGAGGATGATGAAATTTGAAATGAGACTTAGGGATTGGCATCTAATTCTATGAGTTACATCGAGATGGATAAAAGGGAAAATGCATGTAAAGGTAAAATCCGCTGCCACCATTGCAGAGGGATTGGGCATTATATGAAAGATTGTCACAAGTGGTTAAATTAGAAGAGCGCTGACATTGCTAGTGTTGCCAGTGCCTCTGAATCATGTGATAACTTAGACCGTACCCTTGTCTCAAGTTCTATAGATGTGTATTCTGGCTAGTTTCTTGATTCAAGTAGTTATTCTCATATATGCTCTGAGAGAAAGATGTTTTCTACTTACAAGTCTACTGGAGATCGTTGTGTGAGAACAGTGATTGGTGATATTTGTAAAGTAATGGGTGAGGGAACAGTCGAGTTAGAGACATTAAACGGAAAGGGGTACACATTAAAGAACGTCATGCATATTCCTTTGTTGAAACGGAATTTGGTATCCTTGGGAACACTGGAAGCACGAGGATGCAGGTACATAGATCAAGGTAGTGTTCTATCGGTTTGGGAAGTTCGGCATAAGGTGATGAAGGGAAAGAAGGGTGTTCAGTGTGACCTCTATAAGCTTTGAGGGAACAATAAATCTTGGCCAAGTGTTTCTAAGTGCGGTGTCCCTAAAGCATTATCTAGTATACCATCACTAGAGTCATCGAAGCGTGACCGCGACGTTTGAATATTGTAGAGAAGTGAAGAGTTCCTCGGGGTAGGCAGAGTTCTTGCGGAGGGCGGCACCTCCATGTTAACACCTACTGGGGTATGCCCTCAAGGACATACTATTGGATAAATAAAGGTGGTGATAGATTCAACTAGCAGAAAATTCCACTGAACCAAGTTTGTTTACAAGAGGAGAATGAAAGAGTCTACAGGCAATTAGTCACACAATTTTGGAAGCATGAGTAAGCAATCTAATGTGAAGATTGTTGGAATTGTGCCTTGCATACTATGGTTCAATGTGAAAAGAAAACAATGAAGTGAGAAGTTGTTCGAAGCATCGATGGTGCAGGAAGAAAGAGCAGCAAGAATCACCAATTCAGGGGGCAGTCGACCGACTAGGCCTTCTGACTTGGTTGAGCCCATTGCAGTCGAATGCGTTTGGATGCAGTCAACCGATAATGGCTAGAAGTAGCATATAGGTCGGGTCCGGGTGATCTGTTTTGAGCCCATCTTCCTTACCAGGTTAGATCGTATTGTTCTTATCATGTAGGTTTCTCTTCATTGTATATCGAACAATTATTGTATCAAGACTACAACCCAGAGTTTCTTTAAATATGTATATATGATTGTAACGGACTTCTTTGAAAGGTAAGAGTGTGTAAAGAGAAAAAGAGAGAAAAGTACTTCATTGAGAGTTCTTCATTGTTAAAACAGGTTATCTTCTAGTGAGGCATAAGATATAGATTAGTTCTTGGTGAGAGAGTTTATAACTCTTGTATCTTCTCTAGTTGAATGATATATTGGTTATCTTTCCCCCAGATTCACCTAAATCAGAACAAAAGTGTGTGATTTGTGTGTTTGGTTTGATCTTGTCACGCCCCGCTTTCCAAAAAGAATACGGAATACGAATACGCGACTCAACCCAGTGAATGATTTGCATCATCCATAAGCTGTTCAGAATCTTTACAACGAATCTCAGAATAATCAGAGTCGGAAGCCAAAGAATCATCCTCACACAGACATATATATCTCAAAACAAAATAAAGTGCCAACAGAAATTAATTAAAAATCAATAATATAATAGTCTCAAATAAACAGATCCGAACAAGTTAATATCCTGGGTCACATTGCCTAAATACAAATAAAATCTAAGTACTCAAATACATTGTTCAAAAGCAACAGATAATAATAATAGAAAAAGAAGTCCAGCACTAATATTTCATTTCTCCAATACCATCGGGCAAACGACCATCCTGATCTGCAATCAATAAATTGCAGGAGAAATAAAAAGAAAATAAGTACCCGTCAATGCAATTTACGGGCCACTTGTAATGCAGGATACAAGTACAAGGAAAACTAACAAATCTAAATAATAGCAGAAACAAATATAGCATGGTATAGCAGAATCAACTAGCATGGTATACTAACATGTGTCAAGTGTCAAAAGTCAAATAGCATGCAGACAGATATACAGATAGTGTCAAATAATGGTGTCAAGTGATAGTTTTAGATAGATAACAGATACTCAGATAATCAGATGATCAGAAAATCAGATAACAGATTCAGATACCAGATACAGATACAGATACAGATGTCAGATGCAGATTCTTATAAGTCTTGTATTAATTACTAACTAGGTAGCACTTCATGTGCCATCTTTTTATCACATGGTTGCTACATTCAAAACAATTACGTTTGTAGATTTCGTAGGGGATTATATAGGGCCGTGTACTCAGGGTTCAGACAGATATCAGATAACAAATCCAGATAGACAGATAGAACCTAGTGGTTCTCTTCTTCCCTACACCTTCCTATAGGAATTAATGTAGATAGGGTAAAGAATAACAGATAAAAGATAACAGATAATCATATGGGAAACACGGGCCCCCATCTAAGTACACATTTCTATGCTTTCCCACTACTAGATCTTTCCCATAAACCCTGGCTTGATCATTTTATAATTATTATTAGACAGATGTGTATGTGAACGAAACAGAGTAAATATAGCATGATATGTCGATCCACAAGTTCAAAATAAAAGATACGCATGTACAGATGTTAATTAATCACACAACAGAATAAAATAGGGTACATCCTAATTCAGGACAGCACGACAGTACAGTACTAAAACAGTGATTCTCGCTACCACAAATATCAAAACCTAGATCCGTCAGAGAATCTGGAAAATAGACTTCCAACCGAATCCAGCGAATACATATAAGTTATATAGTGTTTCAGAAAAACATAACTCAAAACTGATTTGAAACAAGAAAATACGTTCAGCCAGAAATCGGTAAATCGAATTCAAAGTCAGGAAAACAGCATCAAAACACCTCAAACAAATCCAGGAAAAATCTGGGGTATTCCCATATATGTCTAGTATTAGAATATATAGTTTGATAATTTTCCAGTAAGATTAGTTTAGCCAACAAAAATTATAAAATATCAAGAAACGATAGTTTGGCAAATCTGGAATTCCCAATACTGCTGTACGAAAACTGTAATATCTCGCAAACTGTGAAACGAAATCCAGATCCGTCAAAGGGAGAAGAATTAGACAAAATAATCTAACTTTCATATTTCATAAATATTTTTCATACAGGAAATAGGGTGAAAATACAAATCTTTACAGAACAACGATCAAAATCCAGCAAGTATAGTTTTTATAAATAAGCATGAAACGGTATATAAAACTCATCAATAAAATCCACCAAAATTCTGGGTAATCCCTAAATAGATATAGAAATACTGTGCAAAATTTTCAATCAAAATAAAATGCTTAGCACTAGTATAAAAATAGTTTAGTCATCGAAATCATCAAGAAATAAAATCTGGAAATATAATACACCTTTGTAGTAAAATAGACATAACTCCCAAACCAAGAATCTATACTGAGTTCCGTCAAAAGAGTTGGAAAATAGACAAAATCCTCTACAAATCATGTTCACAAAATAATTTCAAGTACTGACCTTAATATGGTCTAAAATACCAACCAAAACTGATCGTTGACAAGGTACATATTTTCCTGTTAACCACAAATCAACATACAACATACAAAACTCGTTCCAAACACAGCTAAACATGTTATAGAGTCTACTAAGTGTCCAAACATCATGAAATAGGGTATATAGCATGTTCACAACAAGTATATCATATGGATCCAAACAAACACACAAATTCTCATAATTATCTCACAAATATAATCACATCAAGAACGGTCAAAACCTAAGTTGTTTTATGTCAAATTTGTGTCGTGAGGCAACTATGGTCAAATAGCACTATAGAGACAATACTCATCAAACATACATCACACATGAGTTGTATCTAAAACCGAACTACACTACAAGCAAAATTTATTACTTGTATCATACAAAGGAATTGAGTATAAGTTACCTGTCTTAATCGAAGACGAAACGAACACCAAGAATAACGGAAACGGATTCCGGCAACGAACAAATCCCATGAACGAAAACCACAAACCAAGCAATCACACATGCAACTCTGTACACGAGCAAAACCAAGAGAGAGAGAGAGAGAGAGAGAGAGGGTCGGGAGTGGCACGGTAGCGGCGGTGCTGGCTTCGGCTGGTGTCGCTGTTGCTCCTGTCGCTGCTGTCCTGGGCGCACGAAGGAGAGAGCAGAAGAGACGGAGAGAGATGGGACGGAGAAGGAGAGATGATGGGGGAGCTCTCGAGTGCAATGGGTCGGTGGGGTTGGATGGCGATCGGGAGGACGGTGGATGGGTGCAGTCGGGAGTGGCTAGGGGAGGGGGTGTGCGGGATGTGGGTGGCGGCACAAAGAGAAGGGATCGGGGGTTAGTGTTGCACAGGGTTAGGGTTTCGGTAGAAGAGAGGGAGAGGGGTTTATACAGGGGGTGAGTTTAGGGTTGTGGGTATTGGGTTGTGGATAGTTTAGGAGTAGTAGTAGGAGATTTGGTTTAATAGGATTTGCATAGGATTGTAGGTTAATTTGGCTTAGGTAGTTAATTAGGGATCAAAAGCAATATGAATAGCAGTAGGATTAACAACCAAAACACCACGAGCACCCAAGAACAGAATAAGAAAACAAGAACAAAATAAAGAGCGAAACAATAATAATGATCAAGAACAAATCAAGGGACAAAAAAATCAATCACAAGAAGATAAAAAATGAATACAATGAATATATATTGAAAACAACTCCAATATACGGTCCAAAATATAAGAAGAGTATAAATACTCAAGAAAGAAGAAAAATACACAAAGAATACGAAAAACAAAAAACAGGGGTTACAGATATACTATTGTTTAGTGATTTATTCGTAGTGATTAGTTGTCGCAAAGTCAACAAGAAATTCCTAACATAATCAACATAAACCATCTACTTAAAGTCAACCACCAAATTAAATTTCTATTATAGTACGTGCAATTGTACAGTACGTGCCATTCGAGCTGCACGCTCAGTTGGACCAGACCTATTAGGTATGACGAATGTCAAGTTAGCATGTTTGTCGTATACATATTCACCAATCTCATCTTCCCTTTCATCCTCAACAATCATATTGTGTAATATGATACACGTTTTCGTAATATATGAGAAACTGTCAGCATCCCAAAGTCTGGCCGGACCTCTAACTATAGCAAATCATGCCTGTAATACCCCGAAGGCGCGCTCGACATCCTTTCGTGCAGCCTCTTGCATCTGGAAAAATTTCTTCTTTTTCGGTGTATCTGGGGCTGAGTAAGTCTTCACTATAGTTGCCAATGGGGGGTGTATACTTTCAGCTAAATAGTACCCCATGTTGTATGCACGACTGTTAATTACAAATTCAGCAGGTGGTGCACAACCATCGAGAATGTTGTTGAATAGTGGAGAACGATTGAGTACGTTAAGATCATTATTGCACCCCGACATTCCAAAGAATGAATGCCAAAACCATAGATCGTAAGATGTCACTGCTTCAAGAACGATAGTGGGTTCACATACGTGACCTGTATATTGACCAAGCCAGGCTGCCGGACAATTTTTTCATGTCCAATGCATGCAATCAATACTTCCTAACATTCCTGGAAAATCCCTAGATGAATTTTCTACTAAAAGCCTCTCTACATCATTTGTCGTTGGATGTCTCATGTATTGTGGGCCAAACACGTTAACAATTGTCACAATGTCTTCAGTATTGTACATTCACCTATACGTACGTACTCGTCAACTGCATCGGCAGAAGTTCCATATGCCAAACAGCGTATTGCGGTAGTAATTTTTTGATGTGGGGATAAGCCAAATGCTTTTGTTGCATCTTGACGTTGAAGAAAATATTGATCATAACTTACAGTTGCTTAGAGTATCCGATTAAATAAATCTCGGCGCATACGAAAATGACGTCGAAATAGAGTGTCATCGTAAATAGGATTATCGGCAAAAAAATTCCTGTGAAGACGTCTATCACCATCTTCTCTTTTCCGAAGAATATACCGGTAGTGGTTTGTATGTTGATTATCTTGAACAACTAATGACAATACATTCATACGTTGATTCATAATCACCGCAAGCATATCATTTTCCTCGTCGGATGAAGAAGAGTCGAAAGCATAGCTTGTAGAAGTCATTTCTTTATTGGTGATTTGGTGTGGGTATTCATGTTCATTCTTGAATTGGTCCTTAAATAAGACTATTGGGATACGAAGGTAGAAAAAAATCAAAAGATACAAACAACGGAGTATGGACAAAATTATTAAAGTTTGAAATGATGTGAAATGACAAGATGTGACATCAAAAAGTTCCTATCACCTTTTTAGATTTGGAAATGTTAAATGTGAATTCTTTTTCACATTAATGTTTAGTAGAATCCAATGTTCAACCAAAATACTAAAATACCCATATTAGCAAAATTGGCATTAAAGTTCTAAATTAGACTGTCACTCATAAAACACAGCTTAATGTAAATTCATATTACAATATTCATCATGTTTTTTTAGATGTATGTTAACAATAGAAATACATCATACTCAGGTTGTGTTTCTGGCACGAAATCCGGTGATCGATTAGATGATTCATAAAAAGTGTTACTGTACTCAAAATTCATATGCATGGACCGCCGACCCAACTGCGATGGGCGATCTCCAGATATTGATCTCCGACGATCAACAACTTGAGTTGGAATAGAGGACCTTAATACTGCTTCAGTTAGAATGAGCCTTCGTAATTGTGCCTCCTTATTAGTTGCTTGAGCATGTTCTTCGTACAGTTCCTCCTGTTATATTTCAGATGTAAATATAGTCAATTAGAAATTTTTTGTAAACTATGAATGTTGTAAATTAACTTACATAAGATTTTGAACCGCGGGGTTCTAAATGAACAGGTTCACGTGGATAACTTCTCGTAACTATACCCCTAGAATACAATGGCATTTCCACTACACACTCCCCGTAGTCCACAGGCTGTTCCTGAAACGGTTGTGTTACGTACTCTGAAGGGGCCCAAAATGGTGGAGCAGGAAAGGGTAACCGTGCAATCAGATCACTAATGCTAGCTGGTCCAATAAAATCAATATTTGCCGCATGCGAAACTTTCTTCATAATAGCCCCTATTGATATTTTGGCCCAGTACTTATCATATATATGTTGGGTTACTAGCTGGACCAATTGAGAAGCGTCAATAGGTGGACATATATCTTGTGCTGGTATTCTAAACATAACAACCGGTGGTTCTCTTGGTATTACTATAATCCCAGTCAATTGACGGTAACACCGATCACCAAGATACCAAACACCCTACAACATAATTATGTAACCTTACAAAATTTAAACATTTCCTAAATAACTCAGTAAATATAACATTGGATAAAGTGACGAATATGAACTATTACCTGCTCGCAAAACTGGAAAACAACTCGGTAACGAGACATGATATTAGCGAGCATAATATCATGCTCACCCTTATGTGAAGATTCCAAATACGGTTGCCATATAATTGATGCAGAAGTTCGCATCTTCAATTGGTACCTAGCAATAGATATATTGTACTTAACCTGATCTGTTCTTCGGTACTCAATTTTACTTTTGTTCCAACGTATTATTTTTAGCATTTTGTCAGCGGCTCACAATGTGTCGACAACATTTTCCGTATTTACAGTGATGGGAACACACACATGTGTATTCATATGCCCAGTACTGACAATATAAAGATGTATTAGTATGGAATATATAAGTATATAAAAGTTTAAATCAGTATTGTAATTAATAAAATTACCTCGAGTACTTGCCATGGGCCATTGAATGTTTTAACTTTATGCCTGGAACAAGCATTCAGAAACATGTATAATAGTGCCAAAGCTTGACTATCCCAATCAAATTTGCCAACTTTAGTCAGATCTTCAAGAGCTGCAAGCCGTCCACACCTAATAACGGAAGCACCATTGGTGAAAAGGAATTCACCCAAGAAGTTAAAAAAAATCCCTAGCCAGTCTCGCAGCTATATCGTTGTCAGTTTTTGTTGCCTCAATCACACTACTGTGGAAATATTTCTTCAGGAACTGTCATGCCTTGCTTCCCAAAAATAATACGGAATACGAATACGTAACAAAAGCTCAGCGAATGATTTTCATCATCCAAAAGCTGTTCAGGAATCTTTACAACATACCACAGGAATAATCAGAGTCGGAAGCAAAAGATACAACCAGACATGCATAATTAAAACAAGATACTAACAGAAATTATTTGAAACCAAATACAATAATCTTAAATAATCAAGTTCTGAACAAGTCAAATATCCTGGGTCACATTACCCAAATACAAATAATTATCCAAGTCATCAAGTACATTTTATTCAGGATCAAGCAAGAAGTAATAATAATAATAAAGTAGAATGATCCAACACTAATACATCATCTCGCCAATACCATCTGGCAACCGTCCATCCTAATCTGCAATTAGTAAATTTGCAGGAGAAAGAAAAAAGAAAATAAGTACCCGTCAATTGCAAGTTACGGGCTACTTATAATGTAGAATACAAGTACAGGGGTTAGAAAATTCTAAGTAACAGGCCTAGCATGGTATAAGTGTATCAACAGAAATATAATATCTAACATGAATCAGGAAAATAGAAACAAGTAGCATGGTATATTAACAGGTACAGGTAACATGTATCAAGTGTCAAGTAAACGGGTAAACAGGTAAACAAGTAACAGGTATCAGGTAACGGGTAAACAGGTAAACAAGTAATCATGTGATAGGTATCAAGTAACAGGTAAACAGGTAAACATGTGAAAGGTATCAGGTAACAGGTAAACAGGTAATAGGTTATATCAAGTCTTGTATTATTACTAACTATGTAGCACTTCATGTGCCATCCTTTTATCACATGGTTGCTACATTCAAAACAATTACATTTGTAGATTTTATAGTGGAGTCCATAGGGAAGTGTACTTAGGTACAGGAAACAGGAATAACAGGAACAGCTAGAACCTAGTGGTTCTCTTCCGAGTACACCTTCCTAAGGGAAGTATGCAGTCAGGTATAAGAAACAAGCATAATCTAGTGGTTATCTTCCGAATACATCTTCCTATAGGGAAGCATGCTGTCAGGTACAGGTAACAGGATCGTGAATCATGTGTTCATGAACACGTAACAGGCAGGCAGAATACAGGTCCTCTTCCAAGTACACGTTTCTATATTTTCCACTACTAGATCTTTCCCTTAAACCTCGGCTTGGTCATTTATTATTATAATCAGGCATGCATGTATGTGTCACAAAATAAAGCAAGGATAACATGGTATAAGCATGTATCAGGTTCAAGATGTAAGATAAACAAGTACAAGTACAAGATAACACATAACAGGTTAAAACAACTAGCTTTCAAATTCAGGACAGCAAGATAGTGTTGTACAAAAATAGTGATTCCCGCTACTACAAATATCCAAATCTAGATCCGTCGATGGATCTAGAAAATAGACTTCCACACAAATCCAGTGATTATAAATAAGTCATATAGTAATTCACAACACCATAACTCAAAAAAGATTTGAAAACAGAAAATATGTTCAGTCAGAAATCAGGAAAACGAATTCTCAATCAGTAAAACTGCATCAAAACCTCTCAAATAAATTCAGGATAAATCTGGGGTATTCCCCTATATGTCTAGAATCAAAATATAAAGTTTCATAGTATTCTAGTAAAATTAGTTTAGTCATCAAAAATAAGAAAACATCAAGAACAACACTTTGGAAAATCTGAAATTCCCAACACTGCTGTACGAAAACTGGAGTATCTCGCAACCAGTGAAACAAAATCCAAATCTGCCAAAGGGAGATAAAAATAGACAAAATATATTAACTTTCATATTTCACAAACATTTTCCATACAGTAAAAGGAATCATAATGAAAATAAGGTTCTTTACAGAACAGCGAGCAAAATACAGCATGTATAGTTTTCATAAACGGGCGTGAAACAATGCATAAAACTCACCAATAAAATCCACCAAAATTCTGGGTAATCCCTAGATATGTATAAAAAGACTGACCAAAGTTTTGGGTCAAAATAATATATGTAACATAGTTTTTTAAAATGATTTGTCAACAAAATTACCGAAAAACAGAATCTGAAAAAGATCGACACCTCTGTAGTAAAACAGTCATAACTCAGTCATACGAAAACAAAATCAAGCAAGGTCAGAGGGGTTTGAAAGTAGAAGAAATTCTCTAAAGTACCAAAATTAAGATACTGAATTTAAAACAGTACAAAACAGCAAACAAAACAGAACAGTGACAAAATACAGTTTTTTCCCTTAAAAACAAAATTAACATAGATTCAAGAAAATTGTTCCAAATACACCCAAACATGAAATTGAGTCTACCAAGTGTCTAAACATCATGAATTAGGGTATCTAATATGTCCACGCCAATTATATCGCATGGGTCTCAACCAAAATACAAATTCTTCCACAAGTCTCACATACATGATCAAAATCAAGAATGGGCAAATCCTAAGTTAATTCATGTCAAGATTGTATCGTGAGTCATCTATGGTCAAGTTTTCACAATAGAGACAAAATCTATCAAGGAAAACACAAGCAAGAGTCGTCTCTAGACCCAACTACACTATAGGTGAACTTTTGGACTTGTATCAAACAAATAAATTGGAGTACAAGTTACTTGCCTTAAATCGGGGATGAAGAACGATGAAATCAAAAGTAGGAGCAAAATTCACGAACGAAAATATGCAAATCAACAAATCCAAGCAACTAGAGCGAAAACTTCCACACGAACAAGACTTCCAAAAGCGAGAGATTATCAAAGTGGCTTGCGGCCACAAGAGAACACCACGAGAGAGGAGTCGAGGAATTTTTTTGTCGTGTTGTGGTCGGGATAGCCCAAGAGGAGGATCGGGAGTGGGTGAGATGAGGGTTCGGGTGTAGGAAGTGGGGTGTCGCCGGGGTGGAGTAGGCCGGAGGGGATGGTTGGCCTGGGGGGTGGCTCGGCCTGGAGGGAGGCCGGGCTGGTGGTGTGTGTGGGTTGGTGATCGGCGCAAGCAGCGGGAGAGGGAGAGAGATGGAGGGAGGCCGGTGCTAGGGTTAGGGTTTGTGAGGGAGAGGGGAATTATATATAGGGTTTAGGATGTGGGTTTATGGGTACTGGGTTGTGGCTAATAAGAGTTAGTAGTAGGTTTACCAAATGGGTTTTGGGTCAATAAAATAGGGAAACAACTGTATAGGATAACAAATAGGTTTGGGAATTTTAATTTGGCTTTGGTAATCATGTAGGACCCCGTATTTCTAAATATCATTTTAAAGATTTATTAATGAATTAAAATGATTTTTGGTGAATTAATAAATATTTTTCTGAAAATTTATCTTTTTACACGTGCAAAACACATGAAAATATTTTCTTGAAGAGTTCAAAAGCCACAATTTATTTTGTGGAAAATCATTATTTATTATTTGAGATTATTTGTGATTTTTTTGGATTTTTCTGATATTTATTGGACTGATTTGCAAATAATTCAAAAAGAATGACTTTTGTGCAAAATTACCAATTGGAGTGCAAACTCCAGATTTTTGGATTTTTGGACTGGGTATGATGCCTAATCAACTCAGGGTTAAAAATTTTACTTGTTGTTTTGACGAATTTGAATTATTTTACAAGTTTCGATAAAAAGGGGATCTTTTTGCAAAATTGTCATTTTGAGAGATAAAAGCGCAAACTTACTTTTCTGGAATTTTCAAACAGTGCCGGCTGGAAATAAATTGTTCATTTTGTTTTTAAATCCCAATTAAATTGGTTTGATCAAGTTTCCAAGTATAGAGATCTATTTATGTGATGATATATTTTAAAAGGATTATTTTGCAAATATGTTCAAAACCCTAATTCTTCTAATTCCGGTCTATTTAAAAGGTGGAGTGTAGCCGTCTTTCGCTGTACAACACAAGGTTTTATTATTTTTTTATTTTCTTGGAGATTCAAAGAGGAGATCTTGGATTCTTGCAAAGGAGAGGCTTTTTCCTATTTCTATCTTGTCTTCGTTTGATCTCTTCAACAAGGTGAGTGACTTATTTTGTTTTATTTTGTTTTGTGCATATTGTAAGTTGTTTTGTTTTGTTCTTGGAATGTTGTATGCGGTATTTTACCTACTAGAAAGCATGTTAGGGTTTGAGTATGAATATGTACGTAATGGATTGGATGGATTGATGAATTAAAATTGGATCTTTTGAGAAGAACCCTAGTTATTTGTGAGTAGAGTTGCATGTGGATGATTTTAGATTGTAGGAGAATCTAATATAAATTGTGAGTAGACTATTTCTTTTTACTATTTACTGATTCGATTGAGTATGGTGAAAGTTATGCATTAATTGATTAAAGATGAGATTTTTGGTACTATTGGTGAGTTGGATAAAAGTAACTTGGCCATGTTAATGATAAATTTGTTTATGAATCAACTATTGAGAATAGTTGAGATTGAGTTTGAGGAATTTTGAGAAGGAGTAATGGATTAAAAGACCATGTCTTGAGGATTTGAGTTTTGATGTCCAGAATTGGATTTGATACATTTTTGATTAAATTTGGGGATTTGTGATTTTATGAAAGATTTTACTTGAATTTGGATTTACTCAAATACTAAGTTTTTAAATCTGAATATTTTGTTATTTTAGTTTATGGATTTGTGAAGTTTTTTTGGTGCACAAGTATGCACAAACGTTTTTCATAAATATCGTATTTTTGTTGTTCAAGAAGAAATTGAGTTTTATGCGTTTTCGAAGGATTTGACTATATCTCAACTTATTTTGGTATTGATATATTTTGGAATATAAAACAGAGTTATTTTTATGTATGATTGATTCTTAAAAACTCTAATTTTGATATATGCACACATTCATGTTTTTATTTTGAAGTAGTTCATCAAAAAGCTATTTTATCAATTCAAGTGGTTTTTGATTGGTTTTTATGGATCTTTGTATATCCTATAAGTTGTATTTGATCATATCAGAAATATACTTTTTATAGATTTCGTTTTTGTAAAGTAAATCTTCGTATCGGTTGAAATATGCACAACCCAAACTGCAGTCTGTAGGTGTGACAGTCAACTGGAACGTTTCGACAGTCGATCGTCGCTACCTGACTGCTGTGTTTTTCTCGTTTTCTTGAAATCTCGTGCGGAACAGTCGACTGAACCATTTCTCCAGTCGACTGTCTCTGCTCTGTTTTTGATATTTTCTCGAGGTATTGGATTTTTGCTCTAGACAGTCGACTGGTGACTTTTACAGTCCTTCAACACTTAGAATTATTTTCTTAAAAATGTTGAATTTTCGTTCTGGACAGTCGACCGACTCTGGGTTGCAGTCGACTGTTACTGATGTTTCTTGAGTTTTCCAGATGTTCTTTAAATGATTGATTCTTTAAAAGTTTTTGGATTTATAACTTACTATTCTAAATATTATTCTTTCTACATAACATATGTTTCCAAAGATATTTTATTATTGGATTTGGATTCTGAAATTTTATAAAGATTTGGATTTTGTTGATTGGAGAGGTTTCTCCCTTTTATCGTTTTGACGATGGATTAGTGAGTTTTGGTCTTTTTGATATCTCTAGGAGTTAAGTGGGAGTCCTGGAACCGGCAGTTGTGATTTATTGAGTTAGACCTGGGGTGTCTTGGTTTGGTTGTTGTTGAGTATTTAAGTCCGACAGGATACACTAACTCTAGAGATGGAGATTTTGTGTTTCAATAATAACCAACTTAAGGACAGACACTAGTGGGGATGTGATGGAACTTGGGAAACGTAAGTATAGGCTTATGGTTTTGTTAGTCCAACGGATGCATTTCAGGACTGTTTGTTGTTATGTCTCGAGAGGACATTTGTATGTTCGCGTGTCGAGGGTCTGCAGGCCTATTCACGGAGCATGCAGGGTGCATTTGCGTGTCGATGGTCGACAGGCCTATTCACAGAATGTACCTGGTGTATCTGCACGTCGAGGACCTTGCAAGCCTATTTGTGGGGTACACGGGTTTAGAAGATGAATCTCCGGTTGTTTTTGAGCTATCTTACATGATGCTTGCGCGACGAGGGCTGTGGTGCCTATTCGCGGAGTATTCTGGATCTTGTTTTCCATCACCGTAATAGGATTAGTTGCATAACGAGGGGTTATCCCTATAAAGTGGAGATCGTTAAGAGCTTGCACCAGACCTATGTACCATGGAATGCATAGAATCCGGCAAGTACGCATTAGAGAGTCAGCATATAGAAATGTATTTTCTTGACTTGGTTTTATGCTTGTGTTTTCCTGATTTTCTACACTTGACACTTAGTCTAGATTCACTTGATGTTTTTATGTATTACTATCTACTGTCTTATATTCCTTGATGTTTTCATGCTTTACTTATTTATTATTTCTCATTCCTTTATTCTTGTTGATGATACATGTTGTGGATGACTCTATGTTTTATGATTTAATTATGTTGCTTTGTTTTTATGTCACTCACACCGTTACGGCTGACCCTTTTAGTTTTAGGGGTTAGGGATCATCTCTAGCCTTATATTTTACAGGTTATTGCTTAGAGCTTGGGATTTGGATGCTTGAGATAGATTGAGATAATAGAGCTTGTGTAAAATGTAATAGAAAGTGTTGTAAAAGAAAAAGTTTGTAATTCATGGTGTTTTGTATTCCGCTGTGTTATGTAAATGATTATTTAATAAAAAGTTTGGAATAAAAATTATCTGTGTTTTTGGACTGTGTTTAATATTGCAATTGAAGTTGATGCTGGGAATTGTGCCACGTATTTCTAAGATATCATATTGGAAATTAGGGGCGCTACAAGTCAAATAGGGTTCAAACAATAGGTTGGAAAATAGGACGACCAATCACCACCACCACACTCCCAAGACACAAAATAATGAATAACAAAACAAAAGAAACAACCAATTAAACACAAAGAGCTCAAAATGAAATAAAATGAATTTATATTGAAAACGACTCCAATATACGGTTCAGAAAAATACAAGAAAGAAAAATACACCAAAACGAAAAATACACTCCAAAAATACATAAAATGAAAAACAGGGGTTACATGAACGAACAACGTATTCCCTGAGACTTCTAATCATCGGAAGTAAGTTCAGGAAAGAAGCGGGACTGCACTATTTCGAATGAATATTCCTCGTCGTTACATGGTGGTTGATCGCCGATCCCAATGGATATTTTCGTTAACATTGCCCAATCCAATGGTGTAAATCCCAACTCACAAGACGGGAGATGAAATGTGTGGGTAGTGTCCCACCATCTCTCAACCAAAGACTTGACAATCTTATGGGATGATTTTTTCGTATCAATTGTGAAAAAATGTTGCCAGCCAGTATTATCTATTATTTCTTTCACTACTGGGATACGAGTGTTTATCTTGTAAGCTTTGATTGAACCATTCCAACTACCCCCAAAGTTACAGAACCCACCAAAAGAATTTTCAGTAATATTCTTACAGATATGAGTCTGGTTGTCGACTACCGGTATCCACATTGTTGGCTCGCTTAAATCCACTTCTTGAGTATCCGCATCTGGTTGTTTGCCTCTGTTACCATGATCAGAACTAGATCCACCCTTTGATTTGAGCCTACCAATAAATGTCAAATCGACATTTTTTTTCTTTTGGATTTGAGGTAGAATGAAGTAGAAATAGGGAAAATTGGTTGAGACAGAAACGATCTAATGCAATCGGTTGTTTCAACTTCATTTTTTCTCTTAACCACAACTTCATATATAAGGAGAAACCCAAACTCAGTTGAGGGCAATTTTGTCCACAAAATCATATTCAACCTGCACCATGATTCTTACTTTAGAAATGTTGTTTTTTTTTCGCATGAGACGAAGGATTAAAGACCGTCCCGTGATCAACTTTTTCACCGTGATTGACGAACAAGAGATTATTCCCCGTCTGGTTTATTTATTATTATTATTATTATTATTATTATTAAAAAAGGGTAGGGACGAATGATTATATCCCGTCCAGGCCAAAAAAAATATAAACAAACCCACCACTTTCGTCGGACGGGAAATTATCTCCCGTCCGTTCGAAAAAAAATAAAAATAAAAATCCTCCGTCCAATGTGATTTATTATTTTTATTTTTATTTTTATTTTTTAGCCGTCCCATTTGATTTTTATTTTTATTTTTTTTTCCATTCAACAGAAAATAAATAATCCTCCGTCCAATGTGATTTACGTGACGCGGCGCTAGGACGATAGATAATCTTTCGTTTGAGATTAAAAAACAAGCGAAAACCCAAATTTTGGCTTTACACGACTGCAGCGACAAATCATATTTTCTATTTCCATTTTCCAAATACCCAAAATTTAGCATCCGACGACTACAGATGCTCTAAATTTGGTGTGCACAAAATGTATTATTAAGACTAACATTTTTAATTCAAATCTACAGGATTTACAGAAAAGGTAATTCAAAATAAAGAACTATAAAGATTAGCAATCAAGCAAAAGAGGAATATATCAAAGAAGATTACAAATATCAAGAAGAATTCAACTCAAGAAACATGTGTAACAAATCCTCAAGAAAGTCAGCAATAATCAATTACTTATTTCTGTTTTTGTGAAAAAATACTATGCAAAGAGTCGCTGATTGATTGATTAGTATTTGAAAACAATATAAAGTGGATGCGTCATATAAATGTTGAATCTGTACGATAGCAGTCGACCGTACAATATGTCGGTCGATTGTCACAACATTCGACCCCTCATCACAGTGGAATTAATGAGTCAGTCAACCGGTCATTGCTCGACTTTTGAGTTAAAAGATGAACGGTCGACTACTCAACAAAGCGGTCGACCGTTCGTGTGCAGTTTTGACTATTTTTTTTTAATTGGTCAGTTTTGACTATTTTAGAAATATATTTTTATTTTTGGAAAGATACATTTTCTCGCTCTATAAATAGAGACGAATTCACTGAGTATTCTTCACTCCTTGCAATTATAATTATTCTGAACTAATCATTCAATCAACGATCCGAGTATGAGAGCTTTTATTGTTTTCTTCAGTCAGTATCGTTATAGATCTTGTGAGTTTTTTTTTTCTTCCACTTCGGTGAGTTTTGCGGGACTTATTTGTAGAAGTCTTGCGGGTGTAATAGGTCTCTTGGCCTGAATTCCGAGAATTACTGTACAAAGGTTTAAAGTATAGTAGAACACTTGTGGCAGATAATTGCTACAAGTAGGTGGTGCGGACATACCTGGGAGTCGAACCACGTTATATTGCTATATTTTGCGTGCTTACTCTGTTTACTTTCTCTAACTCTATCATTTTATTTTACGCACTCTATTTAAGTTTTTAATTTTCGCACAATCATCCTGTTTACCTATAGGGTGATTCCCATCAACGACTGCTGGTGGGACTATATTCCAATCTTTTCCCCTTTTTGTTTTTTTAGGAATTCTTTATTTAACCTGTATTTAATAGGGTGACTATTGCAACTTTCTTTCTTCCGACTTCCGAGTTTAATTAATAGTTAGCAATTTATAGAGCCATATCCTTAAATGCTAACAAACCTAATTAAAATAACCTAATTGTAGTCTGTTTGGCAAGTAAACCTAAGAGCTTCCAACTACACTAACCGTAGTCTTTTTGGTGAAAAGGTTCACTTACTGCTCTGTTTAAGTTTTTTAGTACTCTATAAATAGCTTAGTAGTGCATTCAAGCTAATACAAAACAATATCTTCCATCTCCGTCATCCATGCAGTTGATTTGACATAATAATTTAGACCTTCCATGGGTCTGTAAAAGGCAAAAGCTTCGTAGTTCAGCAATTATAATAATCAACACTGATGACTGATAGCAATTGCTAATTAGTCCTGATGGTGCAAGAAATCCCAAATAATTAAATCATTATATCTCAGAGCAGGTCAACAAGATATCGAGTTCGTTTCGATACTTCTATACAAGATGCACATAATCGAGGTGCTGCCTCACATGAGAAAATTTCATCTGAAAATTTCAATTACCAACAATACAAGATTCTTATCATATGCCTTCATAAAGAATTACTAGAAAAAATTGACATGCACTCCAAACATATTAAGATACAAAGCTAGACGTTCACTACAAGACTAAGCTCCTGGTAAATAATTACCTATACGGACAAATAATTATCAATATAGCTAAGATGTATTTCTCTCTAACATAAGATTTAACAACTAAGTCATTATGTAAAAAGATGGCCACTGAACATACTGAGATACAGTATTCAGCACCAAGAATACCCAGGTAAATCTTTAAAAGAAATTCATGAGAACTATATGTTAGAGATTATGAGATATAATAACAATAGAAATTAGGGTTAATATCCAAGACTAAGCTGCTTGAGATATTTACTCTAGGTATCAAAATTGGAATACCTAGACTACTATCACAAGCCAGTATTTATAGGATAAATACTGGTTTGGGTACTGGGTTATAAACCCACTCAACCCAAGTTCCAATATCCATACAATTGTACATATAATACGCGTGTTACGCATATACACATATTATATATTTATATATAGAGAATATACCCATATAGCCAACAATCTCCTCCTATATTCTCAATATATAAAGTAGTACTGGATTATCTCATCAGTTCAGCATAAAGCCGACTGGCTGATATCAGTCTAAAATATAAGAAATGCATCACAAAGTATAGTTCATAAGGACCAAGATAATTATAGATCTGAATAGTTCAATCAAGACTAAACCAAAATAATTAAATAGTTTTCAAACCATATCAAAATTAAAATAGTTCACAAAGACTAAACCAGTAGATAAAACCATATCATAGTCTTAAAGCCAACCAAAGCAAATAAACTTCAACACCAAGCAGAGAGTTTTAAGCTCAAATATGTAGAGTCTTAAACTCAAAAGAAGTTTCATCAAGCAAGTGATTAACAATAGAGAGTCCTTGCAAGCTGCTTCGTGATTACTCCTCCATGTCGAGCAAATCATCATCTTTGAAATCGAGATCTAAAGTTCCACCTTCATCATTTTTGCCAGCATCTGTTTCTCAATATTGTAAACAGGAATTTCATGAGTCACTTCTCTTAGAATTGAAACAAATTGCATAAAATATCTAGTTCAAGCAAAAGAACTTAGAACGATTCAATTTATCTTAGCAAAATATTACAAGCATCACAATCAAGTATCTTTACCAAGTAAAGTACATGAACTTTTACAGTTTCTACACAAGAACCATACTATATTTCATATTGGAATAAAAAGACTGTCTTATCAATCATGGTTAAATACTGAGTCATCAGAATTGGAATGAAACAATTATCCATAAGAGTCATATCATTAAATTTGGAATGATATATAAAGACAATTTAATCATCGGAAAACATATCGACAGGTCTTCATGTTTTGTATTGGAATAATATGATGATTCTAAGTAAATTATTAAAATATATAATACCATCAAATTGGAATGATTAATACATATTTGTTAAATTTACTTGGAATTATTCAAAATTATCGAAAACATATTTTAACCGTCATAATTGATGCTTAAGTTTGAACTTCTCTATGGCATCATTGGGTTCTAATTTTGAAAATAACTAGGGTGTTAAGGCTTTTTATATCTCAATAGCTCTTAACCCCATTTCCCCTACAGTTTTAACAACTAAACCTCTTTGTAATCTCTTAGTAAGAGCATCAGCCATGTTCTGTTTGGATCGTACATCAACGAGAATAATAATCCCTACTTTAATGAGATAGTTCAACTTTGCTTATCTAAGGCCTAAGCATATCTCTTACCATTGTAAAGAGTATGGATGGTACAGTTTTTGTAGCTTGGTTGTCACAAAATAAGCTAAGAGTGGTTACATTAAACTTTCTCAATGGAATATCTAGCAACAGATCTCTCATCCATTCTGCTTCTTCACCAGCATAAGAAAGCACAAAGAGTTCAGAATCCATAAATGAGAATGCAAGGCCTGATTGCCTTTTAGATTTCCATGATACAGTTGCTCCTCCTAGTGTAAATACATAGCCACTAGTGAATCGACTTTCACCAAATTTTGTGCAGATTTGAAGGAGAGCATCTTGTAGGAAGCACACAGGATTTTGTTGTCAGTACATCCTGGGGGCACGAAGATGTACAAGGACATCAAACGACACTTTTGGTGGCCATGGATGAAGAGAGATGTAGCGGACTTTGTGGCGAGGTGTTTGACTTGTCAGCAAGTCAATGCGGAAAATCAAAAACTGGGAGGCTTTGTTACAGCCATTGCCTATCCCAGAATGGAAGTGAGAGAATATCAGCATGGACTTCATCACTGGGTTGCCAAGGAGTCCGAAGGGCAACGACTCGATTTGGGTTATTGTGGATCGTTTGACAAAGTGGGCTCACTTCTTATCTACAAAGATTACTTGGTCATTGGAGAAGCTGGCAGAACTGTACATTGATGAGGTTTTCAGACTTCATGGGGTTCCAGTGTCGATTGTTTCCGACAGAAATGCACGGTTCACTTCGAGGTTTTGGAAGAGCTTGCAGGCAGCTTTGGGTACCCGAACTAACTTTTGTACTGCTTTTCATCTACAAACCGATGTTCAGACGGAAAGGGTGAATCGGGTATTAGAAGATATGCTGAGGGCTTCTGTCATGGATTTTGGTGGTAGCTGGGAGAGGTACTTGGCATTGGTTGAGTTCGCTTATAACAATAGTTACCATGCAAGTATCGGAATGGTGCCATATGAGGCTTTGTACAGGAGGAAGTGCAAAACACTCATCTGTTGGTATGAAGTTGAAGAGAGGCAGTTGTTTGGGCCAGAGATTTTGCAGCAGACATCAGAGAAGATCTAACTGATTCGTAGGAGATTGGTCGAAGCTCAGAGTCGACAGAAGAGCTATGCTGATACTCGGCACAGAGATTTGGAGTTTGAGGTTGGGAATGTTGTTTTTCTCAAGGTATCTCCGACGAAGGGAGTAGTCAAGTTTAGGAAGGGATGCAAGTTGGCACCAAGGTGCATTGGACCATACAAGATTTTGGGACGAGTCGTCAAAACGGAATATAAGTTGGAATTGCCCGAGGAGTTGGTACAGGTACACGATGTATTCCATGTGTCGATGTTAAGGAAGTATGTCCCAGACCAGAATCATCAGTTCGCAGGAGTGCCCGAGGGGCTACAGGTGAATTTGAGTTACATGGAGCGGCCGGTAGAGATTGTTGATCGATGGGACAAGGTATTACTGAATAAAGTGATACCCATGGTCTTGGTTTTGTGGAGGAACCAGTCGTTCGAGGAAGCTACTTGGGAGCCGGAGGATCGCATGAAGAAGGATTTTCCTTAGCTCTTTGTATGATTGTATTCCTTTGATTGAATTGTACTTCTTTTTATATGATTACATTCCTTAAATTGTATTTCCATTTGTATGGTTGCTTCCCTTTTGCTTAAACCGTTTGATTCCTATTAGCGGTAGTTCTGAGGACAGAACTATTCTAAGGAGAGAGTGATGTAATACCCTAGAAATTTCAAATATGAATTTGGCTTTAATAAATGATTATTTGAGAATTTTTGTGATTTATTATATATTTTTCTGAAATTTACCTTTTTCCACGTGCAAATATTTTTTTTTGGAAACTAAAAAGTCAGAAATTTTATTAATCTTATATTTGTTAGTAGATAATTATTATGAATTTTTTGGATTTTAAAGGATATTTTATGACATGTTTACAAATATTACAAAAAGAGAGACTTTTGTACAAAATTACCACTTGGGTACAAATCTGAAAATTTTCAATTTCTGGGCTAAGTTTGATGGCCGGCCAACTCAGTAGTAAAAGGATTTGGTTATATTTAACTAATTTTTAAAGTAGAATTCATATATGTAAATAAATAAATTGTTAAAAGATATTTCCAAAAGATTTGCAAAACCATAATTCTCCAGATTTCGGCCTATATAGGGGTTGCCACAGCCGTTTCTTTCCTGCACTCAAACAAACTTATTTTTATTATTGACTTTCTTGGAGTTTTGAAGCAAGGATCTTGGATTTCTTGCGAAGGAGATTTTCTTATTATTATTTCTTCGTCTTCGTTGATTTCTTCATCAAGGTGACTGATGTTCTGTTATTCTATAATGGCTGAGTATGATAGTTTGTAAAGTAGATGTATGCTAGAAAAATTGTATGTTAACATGATGAATATATTGTATGGATGGAATAATAGAAAAACAAGATATATGAGCAAGAATAGAAATTTATGAGAAACCCTTGTGTATGTATGACTAGGGGATCTGTAGAGACTTAGAAATACTCATGAGACACAAATCTATAATGGTATAATCATGCGAAAGTTAGACATTATCAAGATTGTACAAACTAGTACGTATATTGAATTTGGAGGTCTACTGTTCATGCCTGAGTTGTGGTTTTTTTTTATTTCTTTGGATTAAAACTTGATTCTTGTTGGGATTTGAATATCGAAACAAGATATAAATGTTAGATAGTGGATTGATGGGTGTATAACAATCATAAGATGCGGATTTGGATAGTAGAAATCAGAAGTATAAGTAAAGATTGGATTTTTTTTTAAATTCGGGTCTGATGGTGTAGGCCGAAAGTGGATTTTTGTGTTTTTATGATGTTTTCAATGGATTTTGATTTATATTGATACTGAGATTGAATTAACAATATACTACTCATATACAATGAATCTTGATGCTTTTACTGAAGCATATACACATATATACACATACAAATATATACTTTTCCTGATTTGAATAATTTTGTTGAAAATTTACCTTTTGTGAAATTGTTGAGAGTTTGATTTGATTTATGAACTCCAGTATGCTAGACAAGTTGTATTTGATCATCTCAGGGTTTTAACTTTACAAATTCATGCTTTTAAATATTTAAAACTAAGTATCAGTTGAAAAGTGCACGAAAAATTTAAAACTATATTTTTTTGACATGTCAGTCGACCGCCCAAAAATACACTTGGGATGACGGTCAACTTTCAAATGTTTGGTTTTGGTTTTTAACATGTAAGTCGACTACTGCTTTTTGAACTGAAATGTCGGTCGACCGACAGTGGCTGTGCTGATTGTTTTATTGAGTTTTTTGCTGTTTTTCTTGAACGATTATTTCTTCAAACTTATGGATTATTGATCTACTGTTTTAGATAAAGTTTTTGCTACAGATTACTGTATTTTACAAAGAGTTATGTTTTGATTACAATAGAATTTTATTCGTATTTATACGAATTTAGCAAGCGAAATATATATACAGATTTTAAGAGATTGATGTTTTGTGATTTTTCTATGACTTCAAAATGTGAAACTCAGTTACTTAAGATTAGACTCGAATTTCACTTATGGAAATTGTGAGTATTCAGATAAATTTGGATGTGCATGATTTAAAGAAGTTTTCTTAATATGAACAAATTGATAATAGAATCAAGAGTTTCTAATGAAAGATTCGTGTTGATATTTGAGTTGTGAGTCTCTAGAGGATTACTTGGGACCCTTGTGTACCGATAGTTGTGATTTTTGTGAAAGTTAACCAGTTGGGGTCTCCGTTCCTGATCGAGTTGTGTTAAGTCCGGTTGGGGGTACATCAATTCTAGAGGAGATTATAAAGTAATTAATGATAACAAACCTAAGAACAGACACTAGTTGGAGTTGTGATGAAATATGAGCAACCATGGGTAGAGGGGCCTCATATGGTCAGCGATGGGAGATGGTTTCACTGATTACCGAGGTGTGAGCACTCGCGATGTGGCTGGTCTTCCTGATTATCAGGATCGAGACGACGTCCATGGGATGTTTGCGTGATGAGGTACCATATGCTTTGCGGTGTGAGTTTCATTACCTGACCTTTGGGGTGCGAGCACTTGCGTTAGGGGATTGATTCCACTGATTACCGGGTCATGGACTAAATACTCACAGGATATCTAAATCATAAAGTAATCACTATAGTAAGTTAGTTGCATAATGTGGGATTGAACCATGTAAAGTGGAGAACGATAAGAGCTTGTACCGGATCTGTGTAGAGTGGGGAGCATAGATTCGGCAAGTGTGCATTAGTTTCCATCGTAAGCATCTGTGATTTCTTTGACTTTATTTATGCTTGTTTTCTGTTTTCTACACTCGACACTTAGCCTAGTTCACGTGATGATTTATGTTTTATTTTTATTTCATATTTCATTGTTATTACCATAATATTGTTATTTATGTTTCGTTCAGTTGTGTTCATTTAAATATCACCCACACCGTTATGGCTAACCTCTGTAGTTTTTGGGTTAGGGTTATCTCTAGCCTCATGTTTCACAGGTAGGTACTGTTAGCTGGAAGTTGGGAGCCTGTGGTAGAATGCTTTGTGTTATCATACATGCTGTAAAAAGATTGAGAGTAAATGTGCAAATGTGGAACTGTGTTGTAATTCAAGGTGTTAATTTTGTTGTGTTTTGTAAAAGAATTGATGAAATAAAAGTTTAAAATTTCCCTGATTTTGGTCGCTATGATTATAATTACAATTGAGGAAGATACTGGAAATTGTGCCACGTATTTCTGAATTTATTTATTAGAAATTTGGGGCGCTACAAAGGGACCCAAAGATCACTTTTCACCAATTTGTCAATCCTATCAGGGTTGATGTGTCCTAGACGTAAGTGCCAAAAATCCTTAAAATTACTAGAAGGTGTTTTTCTTTTGTTTGATATAGTACTAGATAAGGCATTAGTTGCAGTTTGGAAGAAATAGTGTGAAGTAAATATTATTCATCTTTTATTATACCAGAACAAATAAACATGCCATTCTTACGAACTTTGGCTTTGTCTTCAAATAAAGTAGAATATCCATGTTCCCATAAGGATTTAACTGAAATTAAATTTCTCCTCATATCTGGAACATAAAAAACATTATTCAAAACTAAAGATCTTCCATCACTAAACTACAAATCAACTGATCCTACTGCTACTGCTTTAACTAGATGTTGCGATCCTAGATAAATGTCAACTTTGCCATCACTTAGTTCCCTTGTTGTCGTGAACCACTACATGGAATTACAAACATGGTCAGTAGCTCCTGAGTTAAAACACCAAGTGTCTATAGACTTCTCCACAAAACATGTTTCAACAACTAGTGATTTAGGCATACTTGAGTTGACATTTTTCTTTGCCAGATAATTCACGCAATTCCCTTTCCATCACTGAACTGCAAATCAACTGATCCTACTACTACTGCTTTAACTCGATGTTGCGATCGTAGATGAATTTCAACTTTGCCATCACTTAGTCCCCTTGTTGTCTTGAACCCCTACATGGAATTAAAAACATGGTCAGTAGCTCCTGAGTCAAAACACCAAGTGTCTATAGACTTCTCCATAAAACATGTTTCAACAACTAGTGATCCAGGCATACCTGAGTTAGCTTTTTTCTTTGCCAGATACTTCACGCAATTCCCTTTCCAATGTCTTTTGATACCGCAGTGGAAACATTTTCCCTTTAGTTTATTCTCTTAATTCATAAGCTTTGTTGGTTTCCCAGAACCAGATTTACCTTAAAAAAAATTTCCTTACTTCTTCTTTCCTATCTTACCTTTCAGTTTGATAAAAGAAGTTTCACCAATGAAAACACAACTTTTTGGCTTAATGATACCTTCTACCGCAATCACACAATTCGAACTATTTATGGAGTATTAGACTCATTCATCAGTTCGGAAAGGGACAGATTCATTTTGCTCATATTGTAATTGATCATGAACTGATTGAATGAGTGTGGTAGCATCTGACGGATCAGGTCAACTTGGGTTTTCTTATCGATTACTGCACCAATAATCTAAAGTTCATTAAGGAACCCCATCATTTTCAAGACATGCTCACGAACAGGAGTACCCTCAGTCATCTCAGCATTCATTATCGCTTTCATCGCAACTTGCCTTGCGAATCGTGATTGACTGGCAAAAATCTCTTTTAAGCTTGTTATCATATCTAAAGCATGCGGCATTTCATTGTGTTGGTGTTGAAGCACATTGGACATGGACGCCACAATGTAAAATTTAGTCATCTCATTAGTCTTAACCCATGCTTCATGATAATCAAAATCTTCCTGTGAAGTTTCATCCATGGACTCATCAGGTTTCTTTTCTAGAAGTACAAATTTGTAATTCTGAGAGGTAAGGACAATGTCAAGATTGCGTTTCCAGTCAACATAATCAGGTCCTTCTAACTTATTGTCTTTAAGAATCATAAAGAGTGGGTTCATACCGGAAGACATCTGAAATAATTTAAAATAATTTAAGAACTAAAGCAAAAATGGTTTAAACAAAACTTTTTCAATTCTTATCATAATCAATATGGGTTTCCTTAAACCATAAATTTATAGAGAAAAAACAAAATCGAATGATTAGTCCTATGGTTACAAATTTTTGTTGGGAAAATTTGCTCCCACTAACTAGCGGAAAACCCATTAATTATCTCAGACATGATATGTCAAATTAACATCCGATTTTTTTGGCCTCCAATACTTAACGATAAACATCTGTTGGGGAGTTTACAATTATTTATTGGCCGAGTGTGCACCATTATCAAGAATCTAAAATTGATTGCATGAATTAAGTCTTCGATGGGAGAATCCCTTTTCATGCTACCAATTCATATTCTCACATAAAGAAATTCACACTTATAGTCCATGTTAAGTACCGTCGTTATGGAGCTTCACAAACGAAGACGAGTTACCATTTTAATACTATTGTGGATAGATAATGGAAGGTCGTGGGTTTCATTAAGAACCCTTTCCCACTCGATATTTTTATGATGAAATTAAAGAACATGTTTTAGCTCAATTAACATTCAGTGCAATTTAAAACAGAAATAGCAACAAAAATAAATGCATTCATCCCCAACCAAACACATGACCAAAACAATATTTAGATGTATCCTTGCAATAGAGAACCTAGAGATCTAATCTTCATGTCCTCCTTCTTTGCTTTGTCTTTGCTCCATCGATATTAACAAAATTTAAACTACCTTAACATAAGGAGGCTTATATTAAATTACAATAAAACTACCTCAACATAACGAGGTTTACATCAATGAATAACAAAACTACCTCAACATAAAGAGGTTTACATCAATGAACAATAAAATAAAAAATAACAAGTTCTGGCTATGGGGGGTAACTCACAAACATACACATACATCCACAGGCAGTATAATAATGCAAGGCAGCAAAAAACAAAATTCTACAATCCTATAATTATAACTATTTCTACCAATATCATCTAAGAGCTCAAATTATCAAGTTAATACCAATAAGGAAAAAAAAATCTAACAATCATAAATATTTATTAGATCTAAACTTATATTATAAAAAAATGAAATCTAGTTTATTGGTATAGTTAATAATAAAAAAAATTGTAAACAATTTAGATCCAAAAAAAATATGAATCATAAATACAAGAAATCAGAAAGCCCGAAGCCCGAAGATAGCGACAGATGAATACATCCAAATTAAACAGTGTTCTAATTCACATGATCTAATAATTTAATCATTGAATCCATCTAAATTAGATAAAAAATTGAATCCATCTAAATTTATTGATATCATCAACATCATTTAAATTTAAAAATTGATCATCCCTTCCAAAGAACCGGAAGTGCCGAACTTAATTTTTTTTTAATTAATTTTTTTTAAACTAATAAGAATCAATATGATGATTGATCAAAGTTAGATCAAAGTGGCTCTGATACCACTGTTAGGATTCTTTCTATCCTATTTCCAAGATCACGATGATCTAATATCTAATCTAATCTCAAATAAAATAATAAGAACATAAATTAATAAATTTTACCTTCAAGCTTTGATTTCTCGTCTCTTTTTCTCCTTCAATTCTAACTCTTCATTTCCTTTCTTCTATATCCTGGTGGGAGGCACAAGAGATTCACCAAGGTTTTACCCTTGTTCTCATATTTATAGAGGAGGTGAAAGCCTAGGGTTAGGAACTTTAGAAAATCCTAGTTGGGATAAAATTACAATACTGTCCACTATGTATTTGTATTTTGCTCTCCAACTAAAATCTAAATTATTATTAGACCCCTGTCACAATGTAGTTCTACAAGACACCCCTCCTTTACCGATATTCACAAACGAACCCTTGAAATTCGTGATACCACCTCCATGGGTCAAATTGTAACTTAAACCTTGTTTTCACATTTAACCTTTTATACAATCTGATAATAACTCTAAAAAAAATTACAAAAAAAAATTGTATATAATAAAATACTTTTTCTGTAAAATATATCCATGGAATTTTACTGTCATATTATAACCTTCGTTATATGAACAAGGGAATATCTTTTCTTTTAGAGATACGATTCCGTATTGCAAATACGTGTTCCTTTATTTCTAATAGGACACATCCAATGCATCGAGGTATTGGTCTAGAAGACCTCACCTTTTGATTTATCAAAATGCACGATATTAAAAAAAATGAGTTCACTATATGCTCAGGATTTAGAGGTCATGTTTATATTACCTTTAACGATAACACTATCTTGTGGTTATTTACAAGTGTAATCATTCTTGGTTCCATCAATTCATACTAAACGAACTAGCACAACAAGTTCGAGTCGACCCTCTCACTTGTTGTGCTACAGTCTACCAAATAGAATGTCCAGTTCTATTATAGACTGTGAATATGTTCTTTGTGCATAGACTTAATTACTATGCAGCATGGACCTTGCTGATGCACAATATCAATATTTGTGAATAAACTAAAAATTTCTCTATTAATAAAATGACAAATAAATAAATTTATTTCTTTCTAATCATATAACCCTAAACCATGATGCATCGGAATATCCTTCCAAAACTGAAGGATGTCCAGAGTAGCACAAAGCCAACTCTTGAGTACCACTTAGGTAACCCATTAGCCACTCAAGGGCATCCAATATGACTTACTAGGGTTACTAGTGAATTTGCTAAGCATGCCTACCGTAAAGGCTATGTCTTGTCTAGTGCAGATCATTGCATATATGAGACTTCCAATTAGTTTAGAATAATCCAACTATCTTATAGCTGCACCTGTTGGATCCTGTATGCAAGGCAAATAACAGTAGAGAGGGGGGGGGGGGGGTGAATAGTGTTTTATAAAAACTAAACAGTAAATTGAAATTTTTGCATTATTAAGTCGACTGGATAAGGAAGGAAGTCGACTGAAGCGTCAGATAAGAAGAGTAATTTAACTGAAGATTAACTAGCATGTTAAGTCGACTTAGGGAGAAATGCAGTCGCCTGACCAAACTCGATTTACAATAAACTCAGAGAAAGTAAAAATGCAAGTTTAGAGAATACAACCACAGAGAATCAACACTGCAAACACCACGATGTATCATGGTTCGGTTCTCCCGACCTACATCCAGTCCCCAAGCAACCCACTTGAGATTTTTCACTATTCATGAAAAAATACAAGAATACTCTACGGCCTTTGACAACAACTATGTCAAATCCGTAGACCTCTTTCACCACTAGAGAGCAAAAACCCACTCTACAACCTAGAGTGAAATCGACTCTAAACCAAGAGTCCTACTCTTCAACCGAGAGAACCACTCTCACAATCCGAGAGTGAAACAACAACAAAAAATGAGAATACAACAACCTAAAGCCTTGTATTTGATAGTACTTTCTGTATAGTGCTTATAGGTCAACTTCTGACTTCAGTCTAGAACGAATTCAATGTTATACAAGACTGAAATCAGAGAACCAAGTCTTAAAAAAAGTATGTGCTTTGTAAACTTGTTCTTTTGTTTCAAAAGCAAAAAGACTTAAATGAAAAAGTTAAGGAACCTTTTCCATATGAATTCTATACTGTATTTATAGAGTTAGAATCACTGGACGTTGAGAATCTGTTCCACAAACTGCCATAAAATGGCTATAAGAGTTTGAATTTGAAAAACAAGTTTTAAATTCAGAAAACTGTCAAAAACTGCTTGGACAGTCGACTGGATTGCCATATGAGTCGACTGGTCAGAGCTTGAGTGAGTTCAGTCAGTTTCGTACTCTAACAGTCGACTGCTTCCAAGAGTAAGTCGACTGGTACTCAGTCAGCTAAACTTATACAAGCTTTATTTTGACATTTTGATTTTGTAAAATATGTGTGAGTGTGTGTGTGACAAGGCTTTTACAAGATTCTAAGACTCACAAATCTTACAAACATAATAACAAGACATTTGTTCAAAGTAGCTAATCACTTGAAGCACTTGAAAGTCTTTGTCTTGAAACTAGAAAGCTCTTGAAGGCACTTAGTCTTGATCTTGAGTCTTGTGGCTTGATCTTGTCTTTGTGGCTTGGCCTTGCATGCTTCATTATTGTATGTGGCCTTGAATGCTTTACACACTACAAAAGATATGTAGGATAGAACAATTGTGTATTGTGTTGTAGCCATCAAAATCAAGAATCTACATTCTCCCCCTTTTTTGATGATGACAGCATAATAACTGAAAATAATATAGACTAAAAATATACATATCATGATACTCACACAAAATTGAAAAAAATGTGCAATTGTTACAAGCTTCCCGTGAATAAAATACAATATGCACAACATGCACAAAAATTTTGAAACAACATATCATGTACAAAACCATATCATATCATGTACAGAATCATAAATTCTCCCCCTTTGTCATCAACAAAAAATTAGGAGTAAAGACAAACCATAGATGAAAAACCAACATAGCATTAACAGAAGGAAATTTATACATAATCAGATACAGAGATTGTGCAGATGACAAAATGAGAGAACATCAACGAAAGCATAAAGCATAACTCAAAATTAATATAAAAAAAAATGAAAAATCCATCAATCATCTTCGTCTTCTTCATCATCACTGTTGGAGGCAAGGTTAGGATGTGGAAACTGCCTAACAAACATTTGAGTGAGGTTAGCAATGTTAGCCTCAAGAGATTCCTGCCGACTTATACGATCCATGAGATAATTGGCAGAAGTGTAAAGACTCTCACGATCAGAAAAACTAGCTCTAGGATGAGAAGACGAACTAGAAGCAGACGACCGACGAGGCACAGAAGTAGCTAGAGGAATAGGAGGTGCATTTCTTTGAGGAGACCGAGGGTGTGAGTGAAGAATTTTCATACGTGCTAGACTTGCACGATCAAAAGATTCATAACAAGTAACAACACTCATCTTGGAATCAAGATCAATTTGATAGTAGTTAAAGACATGGGTAAGTAGTGCACCAAAAGGAAGAAAAGAGGAATGAGCCTTATGGAGACGATTAAAAGTTACCCGACTCCAATTGACTTGGATGTTGCTAAAGATTTCATACACCGCTTATTGCAATTCAAACGAAAATTGGTCGTAGCTACCCATTTTTGGGATAATGTTGTACGACAATATTCGTGCAACGAGCTTAGCAAGCAGAGTAATCGATTTATTGGTCATTGGAAGACCACGATTTGGCAAAAAAAGATTTTAGACAAGATAGATTGATCATCCAACTCAATTTCCCCTAAATCTAACCCATCATTAGAGATAGTCAAAATATTCCCTAATTTTTCAGTAGTTAATTTCATTCGAACATTTTTCACCGTTGTAGTGAAATATATTTCATTACCATCCTCAGATGTTGCAACTTTGATATTTGTATAAAACAAATATATGAGTTGGGAATAATAATAAGGTTGATTTACTAAGGATAGAAGTTCAAATAAATCACAGTGTTCAAACAATGGGGCGATCAGAAATCTATCTAAATCAGAGAAATTAACAAAACGACCCGGAAAGATCATGATTTGACAAATGATAAAATACATCTCAACAAGAGAAGGGTGCCTTAAGTACTGAAGATAATTATGAGAAGATTGCTCTTCTTCAACATTTGAACCCCTAGATCTTTTGGGTTTAGGCATACTGAGAATCTAGAAAAACTTTTGAAAAACAAAGAGAGAAGATTTAGAGATGATTACCCACAATTGGAGACCAAGAAACACAAGAACTCAAGAGACTCGAACTGGTCAGGCAATGAACAATCTTGGGCGGAGAAACCGACTCCAATGGCGGCACCGCAGAGATCAAGAAAGCTTCATGATAACATTTAAAGAGCAGTTGATTTAGCTTGGGGAGAAAGGGTAAAAAGTGAAAGGGGAATGAAGAGTTTAGGGTTTTTACTTGAAGGGAATGGCTCTGATTGAATGTGGGTTTGAATGGAGGGTCGAGATCAAATAGAGGGTAAAAGAAAGAGAGAGAGAGAGAGAGAGAGAGAGAGAGAGAGAGAGAGAGAGAGAGAGAGATAAATGCCTCATTCTGTGACGATTTAGAATCAGAAAATCGAATTGATGTCGCGACAATCGACTGGATTTAGATCAGTCGACTAAGTCGAAAACAAATAAAACCAAACGAAAAATCAAGTAAAGCTACTGTCAGTCGACTATAGATTGGAGACAGTCGACTGGGAAGAAGACACAGTTAGGTCAGAAATGCAGACAAAAGGAGTACTGTATAAGTCGATTGAAAACTAAGTATAAGTCGACTTAGACATAAAAAAAATTTAAAAATGTCATGAAATGAGTAAATGCCAATTCTCTTCTAAAGTTGATAAAGGTATCTTCTTTAAGTGGTTTGGTAAATATCTCTGCTACTTGTTTATTAGTTGAAATAAAATCCAATAGTATATCTCCCTTTAAAACATGATCACGTAGAAAATGATATCGAATATCAATATGTTTCGTACGTGAATGTTGAATCGGATTTTTAGATAAATTAATAGCACTGGTATTATCACACATTATAGCGGGTCTTGATAAAGAAATACCATAATCTAATAAAGTTTGTTTCATCCATAAAATTTGTGCACAAGCCAAACTTGCAGTAATATATTCAGCTTCTGTAGTAGATAGGGATACCTAATTTTGCTTTTTATTGCACCAAGATACTAGTGAATGTCCCAAAAAGTGATAAGTTCCACTAGTACTTTTACGATCAGTTTTACTACCAGCAAAATCGGCGTCACTATACGACAAGAGTTGAAAGTTATTGGTGCGTGGATAAAACAAACCATATTCAGATGTGCCTTTAATATATCTTAAAATATATTCCACTGCTTTTAAGTGAGACTCTTTTGGATTAGACTGATATCTAGCACACAAACATACGCTAAACATAATATCTGGTCTACTAACAGTTATATATAAGAGTGAGCCAAAGAGGAAGAGGGGCAGCAGACAAGGAGAGCACTAGCTCAATAGAGCTTCTGATCGACACTCTTACCTAATTCATCTTTGTCAAGTGTAGTAGTAGTAGCCATAGGTGTGGTCTTATTACTAGTGCTATCCATGCCAAATCGTTTGAGTAATTCCTAAGCATATTTTTCTTGATTAATAAATATGCCATTTTGAGAATGTTTTATTTGTAGTCCAAGGAAATAATTGAGTTCACCCATATGACTCATCTCAAACTCATTTTTCATGGTATTAGCAAACTTATGACATAGATTACTATTAGTAGATCAAAAAATTATGTCATCTACATATATTTGTATAATTAAAATATCGGTCTTTATTTTTCTAATAAATAAGATAGTATCTATTGTACCAATTTCAAAACCAGTTTCTAAGAGAAAAGTTTTTAAGCGATCATACCAAGCACGAGGTGCTTGTTTAAGACCATATAAAGCCTTTTTCAATTTAAAAACGTGGTTTGAAAATTGTTCATGTTCAAAACCGGGTGGTTGCTTAATATAAACATCTTCCTTAATGAAACCATTTAAAAAAGCACTTTTAACATCCATTTGGAAGAGTGTGAAATTCATAAAATACACAAAAGATAATAAAATTCTAATTGATTTTAGTCTAGCAACAGGAGCATATGTTTCATCAAAATCAATTCCTTCTTCTTGATTATATCCTTGAGCAACTAATCTAGCCTTGTTCCTAACGACTTATCCTGATTCATCTAACTTGCTTTTAAATACCCATTTGGTATTAATTATAGTATGATCAGGAGGTCGTGGAACTAAATCACATACATCATTTCTTATAAATTGGTTAAGTTCATCTTGCATGGCATTCAACCAAAATTCATTCTCACATGCTTTTTGTATATTTTTCGGTTCAAAATCCAACAAGAAAGAAGTATGAGAAATCATATTAAAATGAGATCTTGTTTGAATATCATGTGAAATGTCACTAATGACTAAGTCATGAGGATGATCTCGAACTTCAACAAATGACTTTGATAAAGTTTGAGTTATCACAACAGGATCAGTCGACGTAACATGTCCATCAGCCGACTGATTCACATCAGTCGACTTAGGAAGCCTATCAGTCGACTTATCTAGGGTAGTTTGCTCTAGTAATTTAATAACGTTATCTAGTGGTGATGATTCAATTTCATCATCTTCAATAACATTAGATGAAGGTAAAGATTCATCAAATGAAACATGCATAGATTCTTCAATAGTCAAAGATGACTTATTGAAAATTCTATATGCCTTACTCCTATTTGAGTATCCAATGAAGATATCTTCATTAGATCTAGCATCAAATTTATCTAAATTATCTTTTGTGTTTAATATGAAACACTTACAACCAAATACTTTAAAATACGATACTTTAGGAATTCGTTCATAAAATAATTCATAACAAGTTTTCTTAAGCTTTGGCCTAATCAATATTCTATTTAAACATAGCATGCTGTAGAAACAGCTTCTGCCCAAAAGTATTTAGGCAAATTGCTTTCAACAAGCATAGTACGAGCACATTCTTGCAATATCCTATTCTTTCTTTCAACTACTCCATTTTGTGGTGAAGCTCTAGGAAATGCAAATGAATGTGTTATACCATTCTTTTTGCAATATTCTAAAAACATTTCATTCTCAAATTCTCCACCATGATCACTTCTAATAGTGACTATGGTTAGAGATTTTTTTATTTTGAATTCATTTGCAAAAATTTGCAAATTCTTAAAAGGCTTTATTTTTATGTTTTAAAAAGAATACCCATGTAAATCTTGAAAAATCATCTACTAAAACAAATACATATCTACTTTTATTTAAAGAAGCGACTTTAATAGGACCAAATAAATCTATATGGATTAATTCGAGAGGCCTACTAGTAGAAATCATTTCTTTTGTCTTAAAAGTAGATTTTACTTGTTTTCCTAGTTGACATGCATCACACATCTTATCTTTCTTAAAAGATAATTTTGGCAATTCTTTAACTAGGTTATTATTAAATAATTTAGCAATGTTTTTCATATTTACATGTTCAAATCTCTTATGCCAAAACCAAGAGTCATTGTTAGAAGCAACTAAATAAAAATCATTTGAAAACTCATTTGTTTTTAAAAATAATTCATATATATTGTTTTTCCTAAAACCTTGAAAGATTACATTTTTCATGGATGAATAATAGGTTAAGCATGCATCTTTTTCAAAGACTATTTTATAACCCTTATCACAAAGTTGACTAATACTTAACAAATTATGCTTTAAACCACTAACTAAAAATACTTCTTCACTAGTAGGGGTAGTGTTCTTACCGACCATGCCTATCCCGATGACTTTTCCTTTGTTATTGTCACCAAATGTAACAGTTCCTCCATCTATCTCTTGTATGGAAGAAAGTAAGTTTGCATGGTCAGTCATGTGCTTAGAGTATCCGCTGTCAAGTATCCATCTTTCTCTTTTAGATACCTATAAAATATGAATTGTGAATATGGTACCCTTTTCATTGGGTCTGAAAGAGATTAGTGTTTGGGAAACCAAACCTAAAGTGAGTTTGATTTACCACCAAAAGCAGGCATATAATTTATAGAACTACATACATTATGAACAAAAGAATTTATATAAGTAATCCTATCATTAAGACTCAGGTTGACTAGAACCCAAATGTTTTTAGTCTGTCCAGTCGACTTTGTTGTACCCTTCAATCGACTGTTCTGAGAAGTCAGTCGACTGGGAGGTGAAACAAGTCGACCAATATGAGGTTTTCGTTTTTTTGAATAAGACTCCAAACCTCTCGACAGACGACCGAATTTTGTGGTCAATCGACTAGTCTGATATGAGAGATTACTATTTTCATGATTGAAAATATTTTTTGGTTTTTCAAAATAATCATATAACTTCTTTTTCATACTAGAAACAAAATCAATCTTATTACTACTAGTATTATTAGAAGAATGATGTTTTTCAAGAGTTTTTTGAAAACCTAGCCCAAACTTTTAATTAGATTGAACTTGGTTTTGGAGAACTTCATTTAAATTCTCTTTTTCTTTGTTGAACTTAGATAAATTCTTAGATATCTCTTCATAATTTTTCTTTAGAGATATGAGATCTATATCCAAGTTAAAAAGACGAGAATTTAAAGACTCGAGTTCAATATTTAAGTCAGATTTTCTTGAGAAAGCGTTTGATTTACTTTCTCTAGATTTTTAACTCTTATCTTCTTTGTTTTTAGTTCTTGAACAACTTCATTAAATGCTTCTAATAAATCATTTTGAGTAGCCATGAAACACACGTTCGCGACTTCGTTTGACTCTTCATTCTCTTCTTCTTCTGATGAGTCGCTATCATCCCAAGTTGCTTGATAAGCCTTTTTGTTCTTCATGTATTTGTTCTTGGTATACTTGTCCTTCTTGAAGTTAGAAACTTTTCCTTTTGATTTTGCATTTTCTAATGGACAATCCTTCTTCATGTGACCTGTTCTATTACACTTGAAACAAGTAGGAGGTTCATTAGTATCCTTAAACTTAGAATTGAATTTACCTTTGCGAAGAAATTTCTTGAATTTTCTAATGAACATGGCCATTCCTTCTTCATCTTCTTCTTCATCTTCTGAATCGGGCATGGCCTTGAAAGCAAGAGTCTTCTTCTTGGCTTGTTGAGGTTCTAGATCCTTCTTGCGTTCTTCCAATTGTACTTCGTATGCCATTAGATTTCTCACAAGATTCTCAAGAGAGAGTTGTGTTAAATCGTTGGCTTCTTCTATAGCGGTGGTCTTCTTCTCCCATCCGGGGGTTAGGACACAAAGAACCTTCCTCACCATTTCTTCTTGCGAATATGTCTTTCCAAGAGCCACAAGAGAGTTTGTGATGTCGGTGAATCTAGTTATCATGTCCGACACATTTTCATTCTCCTTCATGCGGAACATCTCGAAAATGTGAACAAGAACAATAATTTTAGATTCTTTGGCTTTATTTGTACCTTCATATGTTACGTCAAGAGTGTGCCATATTTGATGAGCCGTTTTTCCTTTTGACACATGATTAAACTCTTCTTTGGTGAGTGCACAAAAGAGAACATTCATCGCCTTTGCATTGTTCATGGTGTTGCTCTTCATGTCATCGTTCCATTGTGCATAGAAAATTGTAGGTACGGTATATTCTGTCTCGGTCATGTTCCAAATCTCATATTTGATCAACTGTAGGTAGATCTTCAATCAACACTTCCAATACTTGTAGTTTGTTTCATCAAAGAGAGGTGGCCTTTGTGTGGATTGGCCTTCATGGTATTGACTTGTATTTGATGTAGATTCCATTGCACTCAACCAGGCTCTGATACCAGGTGTTGGATCCTGTATGTAAGGCAAATAACACTAGAGGGGAAGGTGAATAGTGTTGTATAAAAATTAAACAATAAATTGAAACTTTTGCACTGTTAAGTCGACTGGATAAGGAAGTCGACTAAAGCGTCAGATAAAAAAGAGTAATTTAACTGAAGATTAACTAGTCTGTTAAGTTGACTTAGGGAGAAATGCAGTTGCCTGACCAGACTCGATTTACAATAAACTCAGAGAAAGTAAAAATGCAAGTTTAGAGAATACAACCATAGAGAATCAACACTGCAAACACCACGATATATCCTGGTTCGGTCCTCCCGACCTACATCCAGTCTCCAAGAACCCCACTTGAGATTTTTCACTATTCTTGAAAAAGTACAAGAATACTCTACGGCCTTTGACAACAACTATGTCAAATTCGTAGACCTCTCTCACCACCAGAGAGAGCAAAAACCCACTCTACAACCTAGAGTGAAACCAAATCTAAACCAAGAGTCCTACTCTCCAACCAAGAGGACCACTCTCACAACCCGAGAGTGAAACAACAAAAATGAGATTACAAAATCCTAAAGCCTTGTATTTGATAGTACTTTTTGTATAGTGGCTATAGGTCAACTTTTGACTTCAGTCTAGAACGAATTCAATGTTATACAAGACTGAAATCAGAGAACCAAGTCTTAAAGAAAGTATGTGCTTTGTAAACTTGTTCTTTTTTTTTTCAAAAGCAAAAAGACTTAAATGAAAAAGTTGAGGAACCTTTTCCATATGAATTCTATACTGTATTTATGGAGTTAGAATCACTGGACGTTGAGAATCTGTTCCACAAACTGCCATAAAATGGCTATAAGAGTTTGAATTTGAAAAACAAGTTTTAAATTCAGAAAACTGTCAAAAACTGCTTGGACAGTCGACTGGATTGCCATATGAGTCGACTGGTCAGAGCTTGAGTGAGTTCAGTCAGTTTCGTACTCTAACAGTCGACTGCTTCCAAGAGTAAGTCGACTGGTACTCAATCAGCTAAACTTATACAAGCTTTGTTTTGACATTTTAATTTTGTAAAATATGTGTGAGTGTGTGTGTGACAAGGCTTTTACAAGATTCTAAGACTCACAAATATTACAAACACAATTACAAGACATTGGTTCAAAGTAGCTAATCACTTGAAGCACTTGAAAGCCTTTGTCTTGAAACTAGAAAGCTCTTGAAGGCACTTAGTCTTGATCTTGAGTCTTGTGGCTTGATCTTGTCTTTGTGGCTTGGCCTTGCATGCTTCATCATTGTATGTGGCCTTGAATGCTTTACACACTGCAAAAGATATGTAGGATAGAACAATCGTGTATTGTATTGTAGCCATCAAAATCAAGAATCTACAACACCGTCATTAGATGTCAACTTATTGTTATAATCATAAGTTGTTTCAAACCGTTTGCAATCACTGTATCCCCACTTTTGTAACACATTACTGATGTAGTGAGATTGACTAAGGATTATCCCTTGCCTACCAAAACCCACTCTCATACCTAATATGGTGTCTACAACACCTAGGTCTTTCATGCTGAATTCTTTGGATAGCATGGTTTTAACTTCAGTTGCAGTTGAGAGCTCACTTCCAAAAACAAGCATGTCATTAACATAAAAGAAAATTATAGCAATTTTATTTGAGAGATCACGAAAATAAAGGTATTTATCAGAATTACTGGATTCAAAACCTAAGCTCTTTATTGTTGTATCAAATTTTTCATGCCCTAATTTAGGTGCTTGTTTTAATCCATACAAAGATTTTACCATTTTGCAAACCTTGTTCTCTAAACCTTGAAGTACAAAACCTTCAGGTTATTTCATATAGATTTCTTCATTAAGATCTCCATTTAGGAAGGCGGTTTTAACATCCTTTTGATGAATGGCAAAATTTTCAATAAATGCGATGGCAAGAAGAGTCCTTATTGTCGCAATATGACAAGCAGGAGAGTAGACATCAAAATAATCTACTCCAGTTTGTTGATTATAGCCTTTAGCTATTAGTCGTGCTTTATACTTTGCTATAGTTTCATTAGGATTAAGTTTCTTCTTCAAAACCCACTTACTTCCTATACTTTTAGCCCCTTTTGGCAAATTAACTAGTTTTCAGGTCTTATTTTGTAATAAAGAAACCATTTCATCATCAATAGCCTTTTTCCAAAGTAAACCATCCCTAGACCGAATACCTTTTTTCACACTAAGTGGATCAACTAATAAAGCATATGTCACAAAATCATCACTATAAATTCTAGGGGTCTTGTCTCTGGTGGAAATTCTTTTTGGCTCATATTCTTTTGAAGTTTCAGTGTCAGTTATGCTAGGTCTAGATTCCATTTGTGAATCATTGACTAAGTCTGTGTGACCAGATAATGTTACGCCTTTATCTTTGATGAACATATCTTCAAAGAATTCTACATCTCTAGACTCTATTATTCTGTTAAGAGATAGGACTAAAAATCTATATGTCGCACTATTAACTGCACTTCCTAAATACACACAAGCATTTATCCTAGTGACTACTTTAGGCCTTCTAGGGTCATGTAATCTAACAAAAGCAATACAAACCCATGTTTTTACTTTATCAAAATTAGGTGTGTGTTTATGCCATAACTCATAAGGTGTTGCAGATAGTTTAGAGTGTGGTAACATATTAAGAATATTATTTCGGTCAATGCAGCCTCTCCCTAAAACCTCAAAGGTAACCCAGCAGTGAATAACATAGAATTCAACATCCCAGTGAGTGTTCAATTCTTTCTTTCGGCAATACCATTTGACTGTGGTGAGTAGGTATTGTTGTTTCAGAGATAATACCATGTGAAATGCAAAATTCTCTAAAACCCATTAATACATATTCCCCACCTCTATCAGATTTGTACCTTTTTATTTTAGCATTTAACTAATTTTCGACACGGTCTTTAAATTCACTAAATTTTGTGAGTGCTTCATCCTTAGATTTTAATAAATAAATGTGACAATATCTAGAATAATCATCTATAAAAGTGATTACATACTTCCGACCTCCTTGCGTTACAAAATTTTTGAAATCGCATATATCAGAATGAACTAGCTCAAGAAGTTGAGTACTCCTAGAAATGGAACAAAAGGGTTTTCAAGTGATCTTTGTCAGAGCACACACTTCGCATTTGTCATATTTTTAGGATGTGTCGATCGACAGATTAAAATTTTTAGCAATAACAAGTAATTTAATATAGTTCACATGTCCAATCTTTTATGCCATGTAGAAAGGCTACACAGTTTTGAACTAACGGAATTAATCACTTCATTTTCTAAACTAAATCTATACATTCCATTGACTAAGTAAGCACAACCAAGTAGTATGAATTAACAAATAGTATAGCTCTACCACTAATAATAGAAACTACCATGCCAGCATGAATCAGTAAGCTTATAGAAATGAAGTTTTTTGCTAAAGTAGGCACATATTTAACATTATACAAAATTAAATTTTTACCTGATGAAAGACTGAGATTGGAGTTCCAACCTGAAGCACCTTCACTGACTCTATGTTCGCCATAGAGACAGACTCATTTGCATCCTTGAGATCAGTTAGTAGGCTTTTATTGTTGCACGCATGACATGTAGCTCCCGAATCCAACCACCAACTAGTAGAGGTACTAACCTTATCGTCAAAAACAACACACAGTAAGTTGGTGGGTTTAGTATTTCCTTCTAACAAGTTCACACTTTCTTTGTTATGTTGTTCTTTTTTGGGTAGCTTACATTCGAAAGCATGGTGACCCCACTTTCTGCAGTTGTAGCACTTTCATTTCTTTTTAGGAATCTTCTTAGTGACTTCGAACTTGGACGGTTCACCCTTATTGTTAAGCATGTTCTTCTTAAACTTAGGAGTGTGTTTGGTATTGGTTAACACATTAGCATGAGAAAATTGTTTCTTGGCCAATTCAAAATTGATCCTAGTTCTAGTCTCGTCTTCAACTTTAATACATCGTTTAAGTTGTGCAAGCTTAATCTGTTCCGGTAGTCTATACATTTCAGTCTTGAAAGTAAGCCATGATGTTGGTAATTTAAAAATTATTGCTCCAGTTAGATGAATACCCAGATCTTATGAAGAACAAGGTGGAGATTTCGGGTTCGGTGCGGTTTAGATCCGAAACAGGATACCCTCACACAGCAGTGGATCTGCAACAGCACCGTGAGTTGTCGACGATGGCAACGACGGCAGTGGTGGTGCACGGCAGCGTCGGCGTCGGGATCTGATGACTGGACTGACAATTAGGACCAATCAAAAGCAAGGAGAAGAACCGGCAGCCCCATTTAGTTCAACTGCGGATCTGCGATAGCGCCCCCAGTCGACGACGATGTCGACAACGGTAGCAGCGGCGCACGGCAGCGGTGGCGTCGGAATCTGGTGAGTCTTTTCTCTCTTTATAATTCTCACAATTATTATTAAATATCTCAAGATTGTTAGAGATTATAAGAGATAATAACAACAGAAATTACGGTTGATATCCTAGACTAAGGTGCTTGAGATATTTATCCTATGTATCAAAATTGGAATACCTTGACTACTATCACAAACTAGTATTTATAGGGTACTGGATTATGTGCCCACTCAACCCAAGTTTCAATATCCATACAATTGTACTTATAATATGCGTGTTAGCATATACACATATTATATTTCTCTACTATTTTAATGGGAGAGTTAGGGTTGTAAATGAACAAACCCTAATTTTGTAACTGAGCAAACCCGTGCAATATACGACCAAACTAAATTCACCAAATATTTCCGTGTGATGCCCGTGCAGCCCCTAAAAAAGAGATATTTTAGCAAATGCTTCCATTTAAAATGTGAAAACTAGCATATACCCTCACTATTTTTAAAAACTAAGAAAGAAGGCCTTTGACTATGTCGATTTTTTTACTTTAATTTTTTTTGTATTGAACATACATCACATGTGTAAATTAATATCCATCTATCTATAATATAATATATTTACTTACTATTTATTGGAAGAGTTTGTCACAAATAAACAATTTTAAATATTTGTTTGTCACAAAAAAAAACATCACTTGTGTCGCCAAACAAACAGGTGCATCGCATGTGTAACTTCAAATTTATTTTCAACACGTGCATCGCACGTACACATCAATGTTTTTCTTTCTATATTTTTAAAAATACGTATACGTTCAAGTCCAATTTTTTATAACGACTTACATGTATTGAACGTTTAACTCCAATTCTTTATCAAACGTACATCACACGTGAAAAATACTAGTATTTATATAGAGAGAATATACCCATGTATTCGACACTATAAGCAATATGCTATCAAGTAATCATCTACTATATATATTCACAACCTCTTTGCAAGTAAATATAATATTTATAATTTAACTATAAAAAATTTATTCCTGTTCCAGTAGGGTCAATTACAGAGATAGAGTAGATATCCTAGAGTATATATGATTAATATCTAACAAATTAGACTAATCAATTCAAGATAACCACACAAACATTGAGAAGTGCAAACTAGATACCTAAAATTTCAATACAATTATTTGGTAAAAGATTATCTTGCACCCCACATCAAATATTAAATAACTAATGATTACCCTCATACCTACAAGTAACAAACCTATGTAACTAATTGGAACAATTAACTGGAAACAGGTAAACTGTCACTATATGTTACTCAAACCCATGACCACATCAATTGAGTTCCCACTAGAACTACAGATCGACCCATGACCTCATCAATTGAGTTACCACCAGAAGTGTAGAAGTACAGACAGACCAACCAAACAAACATACAAGTTTGTGATACCTATTATCACTCCTTTATCTTTCCCCTTTAAGGTTACAAACATGTAGCACAATATTGGATTGATTTGAAAATCCATGGTTAAAATAACCTATTACTTTGGAATAGGCCTTAGCAGTGTCTTTAACTCCACAATAATGGCTAATACTACTGATATGGGTAGGATGACGTGGCTCCTCCTGGACCACAGGATCCTCTCATAAAGCGTATACCTCCAGATCATCCGGGTTCGCCACATCAGTGCAGAGGCCACCCAGGTCCCGGCCACGTCAGCCTGGAAACCACCTGGGCCCCTGCCACGTCAGCCTGGAAACCGTCCAGGCCTCCGCCACGTTAGCCCTATACCACCTGGGCTTCTGCCACACCAAACCCACGGGCAACCGGGTCCAGACCCGGTCCCAAACGGGTCCAGACCCGGTTGGCTTCTCCTATAAATACCAGACCCTCCCCCTCCTGCCAAGGTAATCAATCTTCCCTCTCAAACCCTTGTTACTATTACTCCTTCAGTATCTCATTAGATCGTCGGAGGGTCTGCCACCGGGACCAACCCCGGTGTTCCTAGACCGTGTGCAGGTACACAGGACTCCGAATCCGAGCCTCCAGATCCGAGCCGAGCATCCAACCTCCACCTCACTGTCGAATGCTCCCGAGCCATTCCCCCAGCTGATGGTCAGGACCACCGTCCGCACTAAAGGTTCCTCCACCAATACAAATCGAGTAGAACTCACGCCTGGTGCATCCACACTCCCCCCAAAAACAAACTGCATCAGGATGACGTCGTCTGTGGAAAATTTCTAGTGCAGACTCCGGCCCGAGCTCAGCCATCAACGGTACCCCATCAACCCAAGCTCATATGACGCCCAAGGCCAGGAAAACGGTTACCGCTGTGCGTCGGCAGGACATGCCTCCTCAGGGCGTCACCGCCGATGCTCATGGATCCAACAACCCGGGGGTCAGTCACGGATACCTACCGGGTGCCTCCCGTCCGGTCCCGTCCGACCTACGAGGGGTAATCCAGAATTGGCAGGCGAGCTGGTCTAGTGGAGGGGCCGCTTCCAACTCGGCCCCGAACCATCCCACACTTCCATCCCTAGGGCGAGGGCCGGCACTCAGCCGCATAGGCCGGCGGTCGCATGCTCAGCAAAACCGAGCTGAGCGAGCTCCAGTCACCCACTAGGAGTTCCAAGACTTCCGGAAAGAAATCATGGAGGCTATCCGAGGGACCCCTGTCGATGAGACTGTCCGTCGCTCTCACACACGTTCGGACGCCGAGGCCAGCGTGTCTCGCATCCCGACAGTCCAGCCGGAGTATGACAATGACATCCTGAAGCGCCTTCAAGAAATGGAAGACCGCCTCGACCACTTCGACGACGGCGGTCCGAGGTCGGCCCAGGGATACAGGCCCATCCGACCCCCTTTCTCCACCATCATCTTGCAGGCGGAAATACCCCGGAACTTCCGTCCACCTCAATTCGAGACTTATGACGGTGAGGGTGATCCTACTGATCACATGAAGAGCTTCAAGACCCTCATGATGATTCACAGTGCATCGGATCCCCTCCTGTGCCGTGCCTTCCCCGCCACCCTCCGGGGTCCGGCTCGGGAATGGTTCTCGAAGCTCACCTCTGGTTCCATCTATTCTTTTGACCAACTGGAGGGCAACTTCCTCGCCCACTTCGTTACCAGCCGGAAGGCCGAAAGGACAAGTGCATCCCTATTGGGCCTCCGGCAGAAGGAAGGGGAGTCGCTCCGGTTGTTTGTCCGAAGATTCACCACTGAGGCAAAGTCGGTCTCCTCCCTTGACCCAGGGGTCACCTCGGCAGCATTCCGACACAACGTCCGGCATGGTCAGCTGAAAGCCTCCCTTGCAAAGTAGCCTCCGATAGATTTTCCAGACCTCCTGAATCGTGTCGAAAAATACATCCGGGCTGAGGAGGCCCTGAATCCAGAGGACTCAAAAGAAATTCTCAAGAAGAGGAAACGCAAGGCCGACGAGGCTGAGCCAGCAAAGAAAGTCCCAAGAGACGGGGGTGCCCCGAAAAGGATCCCTCCGGTCCCTCGCTTCGAGAGATACACTCCGTTGACATAGAACGTATCAACTATCCTCCTAGCAATCGAAGACAGGGACCTCGTGCAATTCCCCCCTCAGCCGACCAACAACAACAACCAGAAGAGGGATCAGTGGTTCTACTGCCACTTCCATCGGGACAACGGGCACCACATGGACCATTGTCGTGCCCTGAAGGACGAGATTGAGGCCCTCATCTAATGAGGGTATCTCCAGGAGTTCAAACGGGAAGGCGCTCGGGACCAGAGGGATACGAGGAACAGGAGGGCTTCCCCTCCTCCTCGAGCACTCAGACAGTGCCTCGAACTGGATCAGGAGCCCGAAGAACCTGAGGGTCAAGCCATCCTGCACTGCATCCACGGAGGGCCCATGGAAGGGGAGTCCAACACTTTTCGCAAGGCCTTCGTACGTGATGTCAATGCCGTCCAGGGCCCCCTCTCCCCCCAGGTACAGCAACTCCCTGTACCCTTCTCGGGAGAAGACCTGGAGGGAGTCGGCTCCCGCACCGTGACGCGCTCATCATCAGCCTCAGCATGCAGAACTTCGAGGTCTGCCACATCCTCGTTGACAATGGAAGCTCGGTAAACATCCTCTTCCTGGAGGCCTTCGAGAACTTGAAGCTCTCCCGAGATAAGCTAAAGCCTGCAGATCTCCAACTCCTTCTCAACAACGGCCTCACGAAGAAAAGACTCCGAAGTCGACTGCCCACTCGAGGCATCCAAGATCGACCAGTTCGTCTCGATTACCCACCAGTCCCGGTCGGCTATGGCTTTCTTCAGATGAGCGACCTCCAAACCGAGCTCCCTAGACTTATTCGTAAAATAATTCACTATGGCCGCTCGGTTCCGAGCCTATTTTCGTTAGCGAGCCAGAACCGCCTCCATGGCCTCCTTCCCTGCTCGGACCAGGGAATCCTCGGTGGAAATAGGGTCGGCACCCAATACCTCGTGCGTCTATCAAAAAGATGAGAGAAACAACTAGTCACAAAAGAGACTAAAGATTGTGCAAAGTCACAAAGCCTCGGCCAAAAAGCAATCTTTCATTACTTTCAAAAAAATTGTGCTACAAAAATGCGGTGGCCAGTCCACGCGAGGCATCTACAATCAAAACGGAAGAAAAAACCTAAGCTATGCTTGAGGGGGGGGGGGGGGGTGGCACCTCTTAGCCATTCGGGTCGCCCCCCATCTCGCCACCAGGAGTCAGCAGAAGGTCTGGCTGCCAGTTGAAGTGAAGTGGTCGACCTTCTGGTCCGGATAGATCATCCGGAAATGCTTCTTGGCCCGGTCGTAGGCCTCGTCCTGCGCCAGGATCAGGGTATCGGCCATGATGATCTCGGCCTGCTCCGGGGCCTTTCGCCCCTTCTCCGCTTCTTCCTGGATTTTCTCCTTAAGGCGATCCACGTCCTTCTTGTGGTGGTCGAAAATCGAGGCCATCTGGGCCTCGTGGACGACTTTAATTCTCTTAGCCTCCTTCAGCTCGTTCGTTGCCTTATTAGTTCGCGGAGATACTTCTCCGCGTTCCTCCTCTCGACGAGGATCTCCCTCTCTAAGCACTTCTGAAAGTGCTGCCCATTAAGCGTCGCCTGTCCGAGGAAGAAAGAGGTCAGAAGAATCCTAAAATCCAAACCAAATACAAAGTCCCAGACACTCACCGTGACCTGTGCCTGAGACCACCGCATAAAGGCCTGATCAGACGTTTGCACCACCAGCGCCATCCGATCTCGCTCGGTGGCAATTTTTCTGACGAGCTCGATGGCCACGGGACCTTCGAGCAGAGAGTCCCCTTGTACAATCGACCAATCGGGAGCGAAGGGTCGCAGCCCCTGTTGCCCCACCATCTGCTCGGCGGTGGGCCGAGTTGGGGGAAGCCTCTGCTCCGGGACCTCGGTAGTCCTCTTGCTGCTAGAACTTCCCCCTGCCTCCCGAGACACCTTCGGCATGTGGGGGTGCTGCCTCTTGGTCCTCTTCGGGGATAGCTCCGCGGCCACCGAGGTCGGTCCCTTACCGGATCCCGCGCCCTGAGCAGCCAGTTTTTCCTGCTCTGTCTTCTTCTCCTTCTCCACCCTCCTCTTGGTGGTAGCATCTAACAATGCTCGCCTATCGTCGTGCTACTTGCCAGTCATCTCTGTAAAAATAAAAGAAGGGGGGCTAACGTTAACACGAAGGCAGAAAGATGCATAAATTCAAAACGAAAACATACTAGGGTCGGCTGGGCTCAGTCCGGCTCGGGCCAGATGCATCTCCGTCACTCGAGGCCACGCTATGCTATGCCCCCAACAATTTTCTCCACCTTCTTCCACTCCTTCTCCGACAGCTCGCTACGCTTCGGAGGCTTGTGATTCGGCTTGAAGAAATTCCAGGAAGTCGGAATCCCCCAAGACTTCTCACTCCAGACAACGAAATATTTCTCTATCCACCCTTTGATGGAGTCTGGATGGTCATGCATCACCTTTTTATGAGGCCTAGGCGAGAAGTAGAAGATCCCCTCTGCATCGCCCAGCGAGCTAATCCCTAAAATAGCACGGAAGTACGTCAGCCTCAGCTTGACCCCCTTCTCCTGACACTTCAAGATAAAGCAGATCAAGTGCTTCCAAGAGTTAGGGCCATACTGCATCGGGCTTAACTTCGCCCAGTTCAAGACCCGCTTGACGAAAGGGTGCAGCGGCAGCCTTAGTCCCGAGACAAAGGCATCCTCGGGAAAAATGCAATAACCCGGTGCGAGAACAGCCGTTGGGCGAATACCGGGGCTCGGAATCAGCACTTCGAACTCCCGAGGAATGAAGTAGGCGGCCCTCAAAATGTGAAGGTAGTCTACCTTCAAGACACATTGAACACCATCCATCCGGATCTTCACCCGACTCTCGTCACCCGGCACGGGAGGAAGAGGATCGACATCTTTAACGTCGTCGGGATACATCCTGATCGATCCTGGATTTTTAAAGGAGACCGGGGAAATTCGAACCCCGGTCTAGGGGCATATTTGTCCGGAGGAGGGGGGCTATCCGGAAGGCTTAACTTCCTCTTCTTCCGACGAGGACGAGCCTTCCTCTCAGGAGATGGCATCGACAAAGGTGACAGAGGCGGGAGATCACCCTCGACCTCGATTGCCCCTCCTGTTGGGCCTTCGCCCGCACCTTCCCAAGCATCGCCCTCCCCGACGTTCCGATCGGGCTCCCCTTCATTTCTTTACTTGAAAAATGCAAGTAAAGAAATGAAGGAAAAAAAAAGTGGGGAGGGGGGATTCATAACTGAGAAAGGGACTCCTCGATTTTTGCAAAAAGATCTGGCCGTTGGATCTTGATCATCAAGATCTAACGGCCGTTAGGATCTAAAGACGCTTCGATTCTTGCGCACATGACGATTCTTGCGCACATGACCACAGGCTCCCATCTTCGAAGCATTAGATGAAATGAAATCATTAGATTCCATTCGGCCACCATTACCGACATGCCACTCCTCCGGCGGCAAAACCACTCAGAAACTCCTCTCACAAGAGGTTCGGAGCTCGGATCGTATCGCGAGCCCCAACATCCTCCTCTTTCTCACAAGAGGCTCGAAGCTCGGATTGCCCTACGAGCCCCAACATTCTCCTCTTTCTCACAAGAGGCTCGGAGCTCGGATCGTACCTCGAGCCCCAACATCCTCCTCTTTCTCACAAAAGGCTCGAATCGCACCGCGAGCCCCAACATCCTCCTCTTTCTCACAAGAGGCTCGGAGCTCGGATCGTACCGCGAGCCCCAACATTCTCCCTTTTCTCACAAGAGGTTCGGAGCTCGGATCGTATCGCGAGCCCCAACACCCTCCTCTTTCTCATAAGAGGCTCGGAGCTCGGATCGCACTGCGAGCCCCAACATCCTCCTCTTTCTCACAAGAGGCTCGGAGCTCGGATCACACCACGAGCCCCAACAATCCTCCTCTTATTTCACTAGAGGCTCGGAGCTCAGATTGAACCGCGAGCCCCAAACTCCCCTTGCTGTTCCAATCAGTGAGGGGATCGTCTACCGACCTTCGACGCTCGGCTCACCGAGCTCCAACTCGACAGAACTCGACGCCCTCTCGCTTTTCCAACCAGCGAGGGGCTCGTCTACCGACCTCCGACCCTCGACAATCCGGGCTCAAACTCGACAGATCTCGACGCCCCCTCGCTTTTCCAACCAGCGAGAGGCTCGTCTACCGACCTCCGACCCTCAGCAATCTGGGCTGAAACTCGACAGATCTCGACGCCCCCTCGCTTTTCCAACCAGCGAGAGGCTCGTCTACCGATCGTCGACCCTCGGCAGTCCGAGCTCAAACTCGACAGACCTCGACGCCCCCTCGCTCTTCCAACCAGCGAGGGACTCGTCTGCCGACCCTCGACGCTCGGCTAGCCGAGCTCCAAATCTTCTACGCCCGACACTCTGCATGACTCCGCTAGGGGATCCCTTCACCCTACCCCGTGGCCTCTTCTGGAAGATAAAGATCCTATTCCTCGCCGCACACACCACCCTGCTCTTTCTACAAAGGCAAAAGAACCACTCCTACACGGCTAGGTCACCCAGCCCTCTAAGAGTGGGGGGCTCCTGATATGGGTAGGATGACGTGGCCGCTCCTGTGCCACAGGATCCCCTCATAAAGCGTGCACCTCCGGATTATCCGGGTTCACCACGTCAGTGCAGAGGCCACCCAGGTCCCGACCACGTCAGCTTGGAAACCGCCCGGGCCCCTACCACGTCAGCTTGGAAACCGCCCGGGCCCCTGCCACGTCAGCCTGGAAACCACACAGGCCTCCGCCACGTCAGCCCTATACCACCTGGGCTTCTGCCACACCAGACCCACGTGCAACCGGGTCCAGACCCGGCCCCAAACAGGTCCAGACCCGGTTGGCTTCTCCTATAAATACCAGACCCTCCCCCTCTTGCCAAGGTAATCAATCTTTTCCCTCTCAAACCTTAGTTACTGTTACTCCTTCAGTAGCTCACTAGATCATCGGGAGGGTCTGCCACCGGGACCAACCCCGGTGTTCCTAGACCGTGTGCAGGTACACAGGACTCCGGATCCGAGCCTCCAGATCCGAGCCGAGCATCCAACCTCCACCTCACTGCCGACTGTTCCCGAGCCGTTCCCCCAGCTGAGGGTCGGGACCACCATCAGCACTAAAGGTTCCTCCACCAATACAAATCGAGTAGAACTCATGCCTGGTGCATCCACACTCCCCCCAAAAATAAACCGCATCAACTATTGTTATGATACGAACTCCTATGTGTCGATCCCATATATTTTAATTATTATTTTTATTATTGATCTCCAAAGATAATATCCATAATCCAATGCCAATCTTTCAGGAACTACATCTGATACACTAAAAATACATCATACTAGTAAAATCTGCCTAATCCATGACATATACTTGTTAATGACCGGCAATTCCTATCGAAGCCCTTTAGGTATGTTTTGTACATTACCGCATCTTAAAATCCAGATGTATCTTCGAAGTTCCTATCCCATTCTCAAGTACTTATTAGATCAACACTCACTAGAAACTCCACCTCAACTTATATCAATCACTAGACTGGCTGAACCTAAAACGATAAATTCTCCGACCATTACATCCATGAAGTTGATTGTTATGCAAATCCTGTGAATTCTCCTCTCACAATCCTCTATGACCAATCACAAATAACTTATCATGTTCTTTAGTTGATCAAGAAAAAGTACATGGAAAGAAGTTGAATATAGGTGGGAAAAAGTTGAACATAAACTTAGTTCTCTAAACGCTGTTTCCCATTGATGCAACAAAGCTTATATTGGTCATATACTGCATATGACGGTACATCACAGAATCTATCTCAATATGTACTAAGTTGCAAGATCTAAAGTCAAACTTTCAAAAACTTATAATTCATGAGTCCTATCATAACCAAAAAATTTACTTTAGTCATCATTTAAATTTCAACTAAGTGTTTGCCAACCCACGGTTAAGATGACTCAAGTTCGAGTGGAGTTTAGATAACTCTGCTCATCTCAACTTTTAGGATGAGATGAGGAGATATCTCCACCGGGGCAAGCCCTGAGCTTATGGGGGCCCGAGGTGAACTCCCATAATGGGGCCCCCATACATACACACAAAAAACCGTAACTTTACAAGTCTACCAAATTAAGCCCCCATACATCCAATTTGACCATAATCTACCAAATTAAGCCCTAAAAACACTAATTATGAAATAAAATATTAATTCAAAATTCTAGTTTGCGACTCGCAACAATAAAACAATGAAACAATCAATCAATTCGAAGTCCTAGTTTCTAAAGTTCTACTGTTTCTATGAGACTGCAACTCTACAAGTCTACAACAATCAAATAATCAATCAATCATGAAAAGTAAACGTGGGAAAGAAATAGCTAACAATTGTCAACAAAGCAACAACAAACAAGTGGCTATAAGCTAACAACAAACCAACAACAAGCGGGCGCCAGGAGACAACAAGTGAGAATAGCCGAATAGCAACCAAGCATAGGCAAGGCACACAACAAGTGGTTAAGACTTAGGAGTCGGGTTCAGGGATGGAGGCAGTAGGAATCGATTTGGGATATAGAATTACGGTTTATGACTTAGGAGCTTGGGGTTCGGAGATGGAGATGGGAGTCGGAGTCTCGGAGATGGGAGTTGGAGAAATGGAGTCGAAGATGGAGGTAGCATGAATCGATTTGGGATTTATAATTAGGGTTTAGGACTTAGGAACTCAGGGTTAGGAGATGGAAATGAAAGTCGAAGATGGGTGTTGGACATATGGGGTTGGAGATGAAGGCAACAGGAATCGATTTAGGATTTAGAATTAGGGATTAGCGTTAGACTTGGGGAGAAATTGATTGGAAGGGATCAGGTTTCATTTGAACTTTCGATTTGGAGACTTGGAGAAAGAGTAGTTCGGGTCAGGTCGGGTATTCAGTCAAGTGTGGGTATTCGGAATAGAATGTAGATTTTGAGAGAACAATGCAATCAATAAATCCATAAAAAGACCACAAAAGCCCAAGTAAATCAATCAAGGTCAACCCAAGTAATAAAAAAATTAACTACGAAGCACAGATACGGGTACCTGTATCAGTTACGGTACATACCCCGTATGCGGATACGCCAATTTTTCAAAAACTAGGATACGCCAAACTAATAATTTTAAAAAGTAATATTATAGATATATCAATAGTAAACTAAAATATTCAATTTCATACGAACATGAAAAAATAAGAAACAAGAACATGGTAATTAAAATTAATACAAGCCAGTATCAAACAAAACATACTAATAGATCATTCCAAGTTTCCAACAATACCAATACTAATATTACATGACCGAAATGTTCAAATAAAAGTAGGTTAGTGTAACCCCTGTTTTTCATTTTTCGTATTCATGGTGTATTTTTCTTCTTTCTGGAGTATTTGTACTCTCTTTGTATTTTGGACCGTATATTGGAATTGTTTTCAATATATATTTATTTTTGTTCATTTTTTATCTTCTTGTGATTTATTTTTCTGTCCCTTGATTTGTTCTTGATCGTTATTATTATTTTTCTTTTCATTGGTTCTTGTTCTCTTTATTTTGTTCTTGAGTGCTCGTGGTGATTTGGTTGCTTATCCTATTGCTAATCCTATTGCTCTTGATCCCTAATCAACTACTAAAGCCAAATTATTCTAAATCCTATTTCAAATCCTATTAAACCCAATTAATAATTAATCCACAACCCATTCTAATTACCCCATTAAACTAATCCTATACCCTGTCATTTCCTAACTACCCACTCAATTTAAACCCTATGCTACTCGAAACCCACCTGAGCCTATGCTACCCGTTACCCACTTCAGAAACCCTAGCATATCCCCTACCCCATATATATTAACCCATGCAATTGCCCTATGCTCCTATCCCTAGTCGTCACCAACATCTCCCCCATCTGCCCTCATCCCGACCACTGCACACACCCCCTACCCCGACCCCCCTTACTGCCGACCACCCAACCCGATCACCCCCCAAGCCGAGAACCACCTCTCCACCATCATCGCCCTCACCATCTCTCTTTCCCTCCGTCCTATTCCCCATCCGCCGGCGATAGCAGCAGCATCAGGAGCAGCAGCAGCGCTGCCGCTACCCCGACCGTGCTCTCTCTCTCTGTCTCTTGGCTTACATGTGCACGTGGTTTGCACGTGTTTGATCGTGTGATTGGTTGGTTCGTGGATTTGTTCGTGAGTTTAGTTCGTTGCCGGGAATCCGTTCTCATTATTCTTGGTGTTCGTTTCGTCTTCGGTTAAGACAAGTAACTTGTACTCAATTTCTCTGTATGATACAAGTCATACATTTCGCTTGTAGTGTAGTTGGGTTCTAGAAACAACTCGTGTGTGATGTATCTTGATGAGTATTGTCTCTATAGTGCTACTGACCATAGTTGCCTCACGACCCAAATTTGACATGAAACAACTTAGGTTTTGACCGTTCTTAATGTGATTATATTTGTTGGATAATTATGAGAAATCGTGTGTTTGTTTGGATCCATGTAATATACTTATTGTCGACATGCTATATACCCTATTTCATGACGTTTGGAATTTAGTAGACTCTATAACATGTTTGGTTGTGATTGGGACGAGTTTCGTATATTGTATATTGATTTGTTGTTAAGAGGAAAATCTGTATTTTGTCAGAGATCAGTTTTGATTGATATTTTAGACCATATTAAGGTCAGTATTAAACATGATTTTCAGAGAAATCCGTTTTCTTTCCAAACTCTCTGACCTTGATAGATTTCATTTTCGTATGTGTGAGATATGATTATTTTACTACAGAAGTGTATTTTATTTCCAGATTTCGTTTCTTGATGATTTCGATGACTAAACTATTTTGATATTAGTGCTAAGCATATTATTTTCATCTAAAATTTTTACACAGTATTTCTATATCTATTTGAGGATTACCCAGAATTTTAGTGAATTTTATTGATGAGTTTTATATGCCGTTTCCTGCTTGTTTATAAAAACTATACTTGTTGGATTTTGCTCGCTGATCTGTAAAGATTTATATTTTCATCCTAATTTATTTTCCTGTATGGAAAATATTTATGAAATATGAAAGTTAGCCTATTTTGTCTATTTTCTTCTCCCTTTGGCGGATTTGGATTTCGTTTCACGGTTTGCGAGATATTACTGTTTTCGTACAGCAATATTGGGAATTCCAGATTTGCCAAACTATCGTTTCTTGATATTTTTTGATTTTTGTTTGCTAAACTAATCTTACTGGAAAATTATAAAACTTTATATTCTGATATTAGATATATAGGATAATACCCCAGATTTTTTCTGGATTTATTTGAGATGTTTTGATGCTGTTTTCCTCACTGAGAATTCGATTTACTGATTCTGGCTGAACGTATTTTCTGGTTTTAAAACAGTTTGAGTAATGTTTTTCTAAAACACTATATGACTTATATGTATCCGCTGGATTCGGTTGAAAGTTTATTCTCCAGATTCTCTGACGGATTCAGGTTTCGATATTTTTGGTAACGGGAACCACTGTTTTAGTACTGTACTGTCGTGCTGTCCTGAATTAGGAAGTACCCTATTTTGTTCTGTTATGTGACTATCTTACCATCTATACATGCTTATCTGTTATTCTGAACTTGTGGGTCGTTATATCATGCCAGATTTACTCTGTTTCATGCACATATACATCTGTCTGATAATAATTATAAAAATGATCTAGCCGGGATTTATGGGAAAGATCTAGTAGTGGGAAAGCATAGAAATGTGTACTTAGAAGGGGGTCCGTGTTTTCCATATGATTATCTGTTATCTGTTATTCTGTATCCTGTCTACATTACTTCCTATAGGAAGGTGTAGGGAAGAAGAGAACCACTAGGTTCTATCTGTCTGTCTGGATCTGTTATCTGATATTTGTCTGTCTGAACCCTGAGTACACGGCCCTATATGATCTCCTACGAAATCTACAAACGTAATTGTTTTGAATGTAGCAACTACGTGATAAAAGGATGGCACATGAAGTGCTACCTAGTTAGTAATTAATACAAGACTTATAAGAATCGATATCTGACATCTGAATCTAAATCTAAATCTGTTATCTGTATCTGCTATTTGGCTATCTGATTATCTGATTATCTGTTATCTGTCTGACACTATCACTTGACATCATTATTGAACACTATCTGTATATCTGTGTGCATGCTATTTGATTTTGACACTTGATACATGTTAGTATACCATGCTAGTTGATTCTGCTATACCATGCTATATCTGTTTCTGCTATTATTTAAATTTGTTAGTTTTCCATGTACTTGTATCCTGCATTACAAGCGGTCCGTAACTTGTATTGATGGGTACTTGTTTTCTTTCCTTCTCCTGCAATTTATTGATTGCAGATCAGGATGGTCGTTTGCCCGATAGTATTGGAGAAATGAAATATTATTGCTGGACTTCTTTTGCTATTATTATTATTTGTTGCTTTTGACTAATGTATTTGAGTATATAGATTTTATTTGTAATTGGGCGAGGTGACCCAGGATATTAACTTGTTCGGATCTGTTTATTTGAGACTATTATATTATTGGTTTTCAATTAAATTCTGTTGGCACTTTGTTTTGTTTTGAGATATATATGTCTGTGTGAGGATGATTCTTTTGGCTTTCGACTCTGATTATTCTGAGATTTGTTGTAAGATTCTGAACAGCTTATGGATGATGCAAATTATTTTCTGGGTTGAGTTGCGTGTCCGTATTCCGTATTCTTTTGGGAAGCGGGGCGTGACAGTTAGTCTTAAACCTACTCAATAGAATCAATATCATAATTACATCTATCATATTTCATAAGTCATGACCATGAACCAACCAAGATCCTTCAATACTATATCTATTGTCCTATATCTATCATCTTAAAGAAATCTAACACTTAAAACACTAAAGCAACTAAAGATGCAGTAACTTGTACAATAAAAGCAAGTAGTCAATCAACCAAAATAATAGCAAGAACTACATTCTACATCTATCATTTTTTCGAGGTCTTTTAATCAAATGAAACAAAAAAATATATTTTAATCAAATGAAATTAGGATTTGAAAGGAGAAGGCAAAGAGAATATATATATATATATATATATATATATATATATATATATATATATATATAGGGTAAAAGGGATATGAGCAACTTGCTTATTTAGTAAATGAGCAATTGATTATGTGGCATGCATGTGATACATTGGACAATTAACCCTTTTAAAGATTTTCCAATCACATGTATGCCACATCATCAATTGCTTATTTACTAAATGAGCAAGTTGCTCATACCCCTTTTTCCCCTATATATATATATATATATATATATATATATATATATATATATATATATATATATATATATATATATATATATATATATATATATATATATATATATATATATATATATTCTCTTTGCCTTCTCCTTTCAAATCCTGATTTCATTTGATTAAAATATATTATTATTATTATTATTATTATTATTATTATTATTATTATTATTATTATTGTTATTATTAATTATATATATATACTAGATTTGCCTGTGGGCACGTGCCTACGACACGTCTTCGGAACGATACAGCATATGAAAGTCTTGTAAACAGTAAAACAACAATTAGTTGTAAATAAAAGTACATGTTTCCATTAGTATATGTTGAAAAATAATTATAAATGGGGGTGTAAAATCCAACTTCTTAGAACTTTGAGTGTCGAAAATGATGAAATTTAACTGTTGATGAGATATTTGTTATTTTCAATGTAACATGAGAAATAAAATAATTCATAAAAAATCTGAAAATTTACAAACCTGAAATCTGAAAATATAAATTTCTAAGTAAATAGAGAGAGAATGAAAGAAAGAGAGAGAGAGACATAAATAAATAAATAAATAAATAAAGGAGTTGTTTTGGGGATTTGAATTTGAGTTTTAGGGGAACTTTTGGGCGGAAAAATATACTTTGTGAGGTTAGATCTGGACCATTGATTTCAACCCTATTGAATGAGAGCCGCTTGATAGCTTTCTTTGTGTTTTATTATATAGATTTATACCCCTCCGCTTATCAAAACAGTATCCAAGAGTATCCGGATATATCCGAGAGTATCCCCAAATTATCTGGGTTTTTTAAAATAATTTCTAGGATACATATCTAGCGAGTATCCGACGAGTATCCCATCGGATACGTATTTGGTACTAGATACGCATCCCCGGAAGAGTGTCTGTGCTTCCTATAAAAAATATGTATATAAAGGCTCAAAAAATAAATTTTGGGACCCTAAAAATAATTGTACAAATTGTAATTTGACTTCACGCACAAAATACGTATATACAGGTATAAGGAAAAAAAATGCAAAAATTGTGCAAAAATCGGGGGCCGAGGCGCCACCTCTGTAACACCCCGGATTTCTAGAGTGGGCCTAAAATATATATATATATATGTGTGTGTGTGTGTGTGTGTGTGTGTGTGTGTGTGTGTGTGAGAGAGAGAGATATATATATGTATATATGAATGGGCTTGGTTATAGCGGTGGGCCTTGATATTGATATATATGTGGATATATATATATCCAATGGGCCATGATACGAAATATGACTTGGCTGTGTGTATATGCATGGTTTAGGGTGTAGGGCCCGAATTTGGCTTGTTGTATGCATGCATACATGCAGCCATCACGTGAAGAGGAGTGCTTCACATGGAGTTGTGTGGTTATGTGGTGGGAATTAGTCCCATATCGGCCATACAAGGAGAATTAGAGTAGTTATATAATTAATCATAAGATCAAGAGGTACAAACAAGTTATAACACCTTTTGTGAGGCAGTGTCTATGGTGGACAGTGGACTAGGTTTTGTTTTAGGCATCGCGTACGCACGTACAGAGCTGAGCGGGGCTCGGAGCGTTACAACCTCTTCGGCCTCTACCTCGGGGTCGGCCCTGACCTCCTCATACCCCAAGTAATGTAACTTTTTTCCCAAGCGCACCTTCAATTCCCATATCAACAAGGCATAAGAATAACATAATTCACATATGCCTGCCACGTAAAGGTCGACTTAGTAAGCGCAGAATTCTCCGACTGCATCCTCTGCACATACAAGTACACCACCTTCACCCCCTTCGCCACCACAGTTGCATTTCCCCATTAACACCTGCCCTTCTCACTCCTCTCCACCCAAAATGCTCCCCACCATAGCCAACTCCACCCCCCTTCTCCATCAAAATCAAAACCCTAGGGTTCTCACATCGCTATCACCCTCCTCCCCTCCTCCCCATCATAAAAAAATCTAATATAAAACTCTTAAACAATCCCCAAACCAGAAAGTTTTAAAGGAATACCTTTTCGGGCGCGCATCACAAAGAAACACGAATCTTTTTTGGCTCCTCTCCTCTATCGACCAAGACCAACGATGATCATCGTTTCTCCTCCGATTCCACCACCCCCAACATCGCCACAACCGGTGCCACCTCAGCGTTACAGACCCAAACTGCAGTCTCCCCTACAATGGTGGAGGACCAGGTGGCTCGTGCCTTGATCGAGTATCAACCATGTTACCTGCAATTGATAGCAAGAGTGGAACAAAAGAATATCAAGAACAAGAACTCAAATAACTCAAATCAAATTCTATTCATAATTATTTTTTATTACAAGCTTGGGTTTATAGAGATGAAGAAGACATGGGCATTGCACGTGCCTGCAAGATTCCCCTACACCCTGACATAAAGCAACCGACCTTAATGTCATGCACAGTAACAGTGGGCCCCACCGCTTTATCCCCTTCAACTCATAAGCTGAAAGCTAGTTGTGCTTCGCCCGTGAAGAGAAAACGAAAGGTTGTTATGCAAAACAACCTTCACTTATGCAAAAACAACCTAAGAAGAAAGAAAATCTATCAAGGACTGATACACAAGTAATAAGGACTGATATGTGAAGGTTTTTCTCATCTTCTTCAGATACAGTTCAGAGTTGAACTGTATCAATCCTTTTCCCTTGAAATTGAGCTTCCAAAATCTTTTGGAAAGTAGGGAAGTGGTTATAAACATCCCAGAATTCTTCCTAAGTGGCGTCTCTAGCTTCTCCCCCCTTCCACTCCACCAAAACCTCTATCTCTACCACCCCTCTTTTGTTAACCATCCTACGGTCGAGCACCTTCGCAGGTTCAAGAGACTCCTCATGAAAACACACTGGGTGCATGGTCTGCAGTCTGCTAATATCTCCCACACACTACTTGAGTTGCGACACATGGAAGACATCATGGATCTTCGCCGTAGGATGAAGTTGCAACCGATAAGCCACAGTGCCTATCTTCTCAGTGACTAAATAAGGGCCAAAATACAAAATGTGCCAATTTGTGTACTCTTTTTCACCCTACAGAAGTTTGTCAATATGGTTGAAGCTTCAAATAGGCATAATCCCCAACTACCAAGCTTTTATCTCCCCTATACCTGTCTACCAAGGACTTCATTCTAACATGAGCTTTAATCAAGTTATCTTTGAGTATTTGTGAGGTATTATCCCTCTCAATCAAACAATCCTCGACCTCTTGGGACTTGGCAGTGTGTCGTATGTATGCCAATAAGGTTGGAGGAGGTTTCCCATAGAGGATTTGATACAGGGAGAGCTTTGAGGAGCTGCTAACATTGGTGTTGTGCAAAAATTTCGCCCAAGGCAACATCGAACCCAGCTATTTGGCTTGTATGCACAGAAAAACCTGAGATAGGACTCCAAAATCTTATTGGTGACTTCTGTTTGGCCGTCTGACTACAGGTGGAAAGAAGTACTTAAACATAATTGGGTTCCCTACATCAAAAAAATCTCTTTCCAGAATGTGCTAATGAAGATTGAGTCACGCTCACTGACTGTAGATTTTGGAACTCCGTATAGTTTGATAATGTTGTTAATAAACACTTCAGCTATCTGCCGCGTTGTATATGGATGAATCACAACAATGAAATGACTATTGTCACACCTCGCTTCCCATTATACGGGAACACAGGCGCGTAACTGAGACCCAACGAATAGTATAAGTATACCAACTCATATCATCCATATGTTTTATAATGCCAGTAAACTCAACAATGCAATAATAAACATAAACGAGAATATGATACAATAACTAATATCTGAGATACAAGAACTTACCAAATAGCCCAAGAATATGCAATGCAAGAACAGTTTGACGAGTTCTCTCAGTAACTCATCGTCTATACCTGTATAACATAACTCAAAAGAAAGATGGATGAAGTACCCGTTAGAGCAACTACGGGCAGCAAGTAGTACAAGTAAAATATGAACAAGAGACAATATATGCAGGAAAACAAAGAACTGGAAATTCAAATGTGGAACAAACATGATAACGAGAAACAACATGTATAAAAAGAAAGAAATAAAGACTAACAAGCAGGAAAACTAGAACTGGCGATGCAAATGTAATATAACATAATCAAGGTAATGCAGGTAACAACTGGAACATGACTCCAAACATAACTAATCGGGAACGAGGAATAATGTAACAGAAAATATGAAATATAAACAAAAGTCATGCAAACTTGTAACAGGAGTCATGTGAACTAGTAACAGGTAACAGGTAACGAGTAAGGTAACAGGTAACATGTAACATGTAACAGGTAACGGGTAACATGTAAACTTATAAACTTGTAAATTTATAACAGATATCAGATAAACATGTAAACTTGGAACAGGTATCAGGTAAACATGTGAAACAGGTGACAGGAATGTGCAGATGAAACATATTATTCTTAAGTCTTTTATTTAATTCTATCTAATGTACCACTCATTTGTCCCAGTCAACATGGTTACTGCATACAAACAAGTTGCGTTTAGATTTAGTGGTGGATTCTATAGGGCCGTGTACTCAGGCATCATGTAAACAAGAATCATATCATGTCATGTAATCAGGTAATGGATTCTAGAGGTGGCTCCCGTCGACTCTGGATGTGGCACTTAGTTCCATATAACTTGTTGTGACACCCTGCAAAATTGAGTTATGACAATTTTGCTCCACATGTGTTATGCACGTATATTTTGTACTGTTACGAGTAATAGTCGTAACGTATTTTTCCACGTATTTCTGTATTTCAATTATTTATACATTTTTCGTCTCCGCAAAACTCATTTTATCATATTTTTAGCCAACTTAAACATTTATTTTAATTCTTATATTTTTACGTACATTGCATGTGCGTTCAATACACGTGTCGATCATGTATGTTTTAGCATTACATGAAATATCCGTAACATTGTTAATATACATATTCTATGTATTTTGTATTTTTGACTGTTTTCGTTCTCTCAAATTTATTTTAATATTTTTGCACGTACATCGCACATAAATTTTATGTGCATTTTATTTCTAAAATTTTCTAAGAAGTAATGCACATTTTTCTTCTCACTTTATTTATTATACTTAGTATTATTTATTTTATAAAACCCATGGGTCTAAAATTATTTTTAAAACCCACAAAAATTATTTAAATGAAAAGCCTACACTACTTGTCATGTATAATACCCACACACATTTCTATTCAATAAAAAATAAATAAAACTTTGTGAGTGTACACAAAGCACGTGCACGTGCACACGTGCAATGTGCACACCCCAAAGAGGAAATGGCCGGCTGTCTTTGGAAGTGGGGAGAAATAGAGTGGGGTAGTGGTTAATGTAATGGGTGAGTAGTTATCTAACTACCTAGGATTACCTTATAATTACACTGCACCCTAAACCATTCAAAACACAACAAAAAGCTAACCAACAAAAAAATCAAAAGAACAGTGGGTTTCAGAATTGCTTGTTGTTGATTTTCGTTGGAGGGATTTGGGTTGGTTTGTGGCATTTTGGAGTGCTTTTGGAGGGGCTTGCTACTAGTAAATTCTTTCTAATAGGTGGGTGTCCCTTCTTAATTTCAAGATAATGTAGAAAGCATGTTTAGGTGTTTTGTGATTTATTTTGGCTAGTTTAATAAGTTCTACAAATCAAATTGATTCATGTTGTAGTGATAAAGATTGCTAATGGTAGAAAATTATAGAATTCATTGTATGTTAATGAGAAGTTACATTATTTAATTGGTGGATTATGATTAAGAAAAATGAATTAAAGGCATGTGTAGAATTGTTAGGCACAAACAATCAACTTGATTAAATTGCAAGATTTTTGTGTCTCTTACAAATTGGATTAAAATGTGTATGAAATGTAAATAAATAGTAAGGAAAAATTAGAGAAACATTTTGGGGAAGAAAATGGTTATAGTAGAATAAAAGAAAAGATGCATCAATGTTGGTAGAACAATTATCTAGTTGTAGTATGTGTTTTTGATTCTTATAAGAGAAAGAAATGGTTAATTTGAGGAAATTGGAGTTAAATCTTCATTAATATGAATAAATTCAGTAAGATGGTAATTCTGGATATTTATAGATATAAAACAGTAGTATTAATTTGAAGAAAATAGTAGAAATCAAAAATAGTTGAAAGTGTAAATTATAAGATTAATTAGAGAGTTGAGTTAAGTGGATTTTACCCCATAGTATATCAGAGATGGTTCTTGGCCTTAGTGGCTAGTGCAGGCGCTGACGCACCACGTGCTGCCACGCGGAGCTGCTGGGGTTGGTTGGGGGTCTCGGGTTCGAACCCACTTGTGCACAAAAAGTGCATTTTTGTATTTTTTTTTTTTTGGGTTTTAGGTTTTTAGAATTCAGAAAAAATTATATAAATATTTTAAAATATTATGGGAACATCTGAAAATATTTCTCACTATTTTAGTTTATATTTTGGGGTTCTAAAGTCATCTTTTCAGCAATATATTGAGTTAAGTTCAATTTGAAAATAAAGGAGATACATATAGAATTAACGATTTTATGAATTGATTATAAACAAATCAAAATGTGGGTTGAGAATGAAGAAAATTTAGGAATGAATTTTTAAGTAAAATGTGTATTAAAAAGTGATAATTTTAATTAAAGAAATTTAATAAGCTTGGAGCCTAGTATGAGAAAAGATTGTGTAGATCTAGTATCATGATTAGTTGATTGATTAATTAAGAAGTATTATTGATGAGAAATTGATTGGAAATTAAATAGAATGTGAATATAAGAGATGGAATGTTTCGGCAAGAGATTGAATAAAAGAAGTTTAATGAATAAGAATTCAAATGTGAATGAAAGAATTGAATAAGTTATGAATACATGGAATTGAGAATATTAATTATAAGGGTATGCGTACCCCATAATGTTGAACATGGAAATATGTGATTCTAGAGGCTTAGTGAGACCCAGGTACCGGCAAAACTAATAGAAATAATTATTGATTTTGAGAAAGGGTCGGTATAGGCTATCGTTCTCGGTATTTTTGTGTAAGACCGGTGGGAGGATAAGCTAAATCTAGGTGGTATAATTTATTCATGTTTAAACTTAAGGATTAGGCACTAAGTGGAGATGTAATAAAACTTGGGCAAATGTAAGTGGGTTGCCTCTATATAATCTGACGGTGGACTCCGGGACTATAGACCCAGTTTGACGGTGGACTCCGAAACTGTGGTTGCTTGCGATGGAGGCAAACCTTAATTAAATTCGGGACTATAATTGGTTTGACATTGGACTCTAGGATCATGAATAGTTGGGCAGACAGAAAGCCGTTCTCCAGTGTATATGCGTATACCTGGGCTAGAGGGGCACTTGCAGGATGTTCGCACGATGAGGATTTCCGTATAAGCCTGATGGTGGACTCCAGTGCTAGAATCCGTACTCGTGGAACCTCTAAAACTTGATTTGTTACTGAGTAGTTTTCATGGCAAGGGATTAAACCCCCTTTAATGTGGAGCACGTAGGTGCTTTTCCTCGGACCTATGTAGTATGAGATGCATAGACTCCGAACAAGTATGCATTAGTGTCATCATATTGTAAACATCTGCATTAGGCATTTAGGCATTGCATACACTGACATGTTTAGGATAGTCACTTTTCACACTTTGTTTTTACATTCAAGTTTGTGGTTGCTAAAGTAAGTGAGTCGGTATAGTGAGGATCGCCGGGTATAGTATTGCGTCAGTTGTATGTAACTGACGTGCCCACAGTGTTCAATGCAGGGCTTGAATTGGTAAAGACTTAAAGATGAATTTGAAGCTATAGGCTGTTTTGATGTTGATGTTTAAATTGTACATGTGTTATATTGTAATCTTTATTTTTCTACTGCGTTGATGTAAAATAAACAGTGTTGTACAAAGAAAAGTTGTTAAAATTTCTAGTAAAATTGTACGAAATGAAGTAAAGATTCTGTTGTGCTATGAATTACCGTATTTTGGAATTTGGGGCATTACACTTGTAAAGAGGAAAACAGGTAAACAGGCTCATGAACCATGTAATCATGTATTCATGCAAAACAGTGGGAAACACGGGCCCCCTTCCGAGTACACTTGCCTATATTGCCCACTACTAGATCTTTTCCTTAACCCCGGCTTGATTACTTATTCTTTTTACCAAAACAGACATGAATGTGCAAAAAGCAGGGACAGGTAAAGATGATAGGGACAGAAATCAGGTTCAGACTGGGAGGAAAAACATGTTTGGGTGCCATAACGAAACTCATAAATATTGGATCAACAAGAACTCTAATTCTGGACAGCAGGACGTTGCTGCGCCAAAACTGGAATTCCCACGGCTACAAAAAAGAAAATCTGGATCCGTCAGAAGTTCTAGAAACTAGACTCTCTGCTGGTTAGCCTGGTTCCAACACATATACACATGATATATAAAAATATAATAGCTAGGTCAAACAGTCATTTCTTTACAGATTTTGTGTTCAGGCAGCATGCCAATGTCAAATTCATATATATAAAAATTAACTGTAAATTCATTGAAAAATCATATAAAAATCATAAATCAACTCATAAGCATGTTTAGTAACATACTGAAAAATATCAGGTCTGAATTATACTTTTAACATGATATTTAAATTAGTTAATCGAGAAAATATACTTCAAAATAGTGATCTGGAATCGAAAACGTCACAACACTAAAAATAGGATATCTTACAATCTACACGTCGGATTTCAGATCTGTAAAAAATTCTGGAAACTAGACTCAGGGGGCTAAAACTCTTATCTATAAAGTTCTAACATATTCAAAATGTAACTTGTTCAAAATCTGATTGCAAGTCAGAACAGAAAGCATGGCAGAAATATACAATTTGATATCTATGATCTTATACAAATACAGAATTAACATAAACAAATCAAAATTGATAGCGGTCAAGATCATCAACGTATAAGGCATGAGAAATGGATAACATCCTACTTGCTGTATTTCAAAAAAATGCTTGTACGGAGAAACAAAAGATTCGTACAAGGATACTTGCCTTATAGACGATGAACGGAAGAGAGACAAATGACGGCGGCAACACGTTCGACGCACGTAACAGAAAAACAGCAACACGGCAACAGCAAATCAACCCAACAGCAACCAGCGAGAACTCCAAATAGCGAACACCGGATCGCACACATCAAAAAGCAAATCAAGCTCTCCAACAGCATTAGTGGATCACCCAACAGCACAGAAAACAACAAAAATAGCCAATAGCAAGGGTAGCACAACAACAGTAAGAGCGGCAATCCAGTAAACGGCAATGGCTTCGACTTCGGCGAGGGCGGAGGATGGTTACAGGGGTGTGAATGGATTGCAATAGAGCGGGCAGCAGCGAGGGTCGACCGGGTGATCAACGACGAGGGGCAGCCATGGTGGGTGCTGGACTCCAACGAGGAAGAGAAGAGGTGAGCGGGATAAGGCGGCAGAAGTTGTGGGGGTTGTTGGCGATGAGGATAGAGGTGGCAGAATGCAGAGGAGGTGCAAGGGATGCAGTGTGGTGGCTCGAAGGTGGTTGTGGTGGCTGACTTGCTACGAGGGAGGAACAAGGTGGTCGACGGCGGAGGATGGAGGACGGGATGGAGATGAGGTGGTTGCAGCAATGGCGGGGGCTCTGTTTTGGAGCAAAGGAAGAAGGGAGGAGGTTGCGGAGGCTCGACGAAAGGGCTTCGGCTACGAAGGTTGTGCTCGGAGGATCGATGGGTTGCGGAGGTGGAGCAGGCGGTAATGGCATCGATACTGGAGGTGGAGCTTCAAGCGGGAGCTGGCAATGAAGGGGGCTCGACTGGTGGTCGAGGAGCAGCGACGAGGGGTCTGGCATTGCGGAGGAGGTTGAGCAGAGGGGACGACGAGAATGATGAGGATAATCGGAGATGAGGATAGAGGATGATGGAGTGCAGCGGTGGGTTTTGAAAATAACAAAGGAGGAAGAAAAAGGGGTAGAGCGGCGGGATGAGATTAGATTAGGGGGATAATTAGGGTTTAGATTAAGATTAGGGTTACACAGTTGTATATAGGGTTAGAAGTGGTTAATGGGTTACTGGGTAGCGGGTTTAGGGTTCAAATTCAATAGGAATAGGTATTGGGTTTGGATAAAAACAGGAAAAAAATAAATAGGATATATTATAGAATAATTAGGATAATCAATATGCAAAAATTTTAATAGGGTGTACAAAAATTATACGGTTCAACAGAAGATGAAAATAATTGCAACTATAATAAAATGTGCTTCAATCAATTAATAAGATAATAAAATAGTTATAGTATGGACTAGGAATTTAGTATGGCTTACAAAATAATTAAACACATTATAGGGTAATCTAGGATTGTGCTTTACAAAATAATAATAATAAATATGATAATAAAATCGTAGTAGTAATAATAATAATAATAATAATAATAATAATAATAATAATAATAAGGTCACAAAATATAGAATGGGTAGGGAGTTTGGGTAAGCTATATAATCAATTATATAATAGATATAAACTGGGTTAAAATAAAGTTTTGGTCTCACACATTACAAATAATCAAACAATGATATTGCACTTGGTCCAGCTTAAATATAAATAATTAATCAAATAAGAAAGAAAATAAACATATTAAATATAATAAAATTTGTATTAAAATATGTAGCCGTTTGAAAATAGCGACAAATACAATTAATGGATAAAAATGGACTTTATTAGGGAATCCAATAATAAATTATAACAAAAAGAATTTAAAAGCGGAAAATAATTTATAAAGAATCGAAATACTGAAAATAAACAGAAAATACGTATTGGCGGGAACGGGGGTTACAACTATACTAAGAGAGTTAATCCACCACTACAAATATAGTAGTTTTACCTGAGCTCCTTGGGAGTCCATCCACAAAATCCATACTAATTTCTTCCCATACTGCATCAGGAATTGGTAGGGGATGAAGGAGTCCTGCAGGCGCTTGATTGATATATTAGCTTCTTTGGCATATATCACATTCTCGTATATATTGTTTGACCCTCTCCTTCATGCCAACCCAGTGAGCTACCTGCTTAATCTTATGTCAAGTCTTCTCAAACCCTGAATGGCCTCCCTACACACTGTAATGGTGAAGATATAGGGGTCATTGTGTGACTGGCGATGAGGAATTTAGATGCACCCTTCCCTTGTAATATATCAGCCCATGTTTTTTTTTTGATGAAATATATCAGCCCATGTTGGATTGAGTATTTGTCAGTTGGTAGCTCTCCCGCTGCTACCTTGTTCAAAATTTCTTGATAGTAGGGATCTTCCCCAACTTCCCTCTTGAGATTCTCCAACCATTTGGCCGGCACAATAGAAATGGTTTGCAGCTGTTGATCTTCATACACCCTCGACAAGCTATCAGCCCCCACATTATCTACTCCCCTTTTGTATTCCACCACATACCGATATCCATAAAGCTTCCAAAGCTATGTATGCTGCGCTTCGGTGTTAAGCCTCTTCTCCAACAAGTGCTTGAAGGGTTTGTGATCGATTTTGATGACAACTTCCCTACTAAGGAGATAATGGCGCCACTTCTTTACTGCCAACAATATCGCTAGCATTTCCTTCTCATAGGCAAAGAGATGTCTATTCTTCCCCTTCAACTCCATACTGAGATAGGATACAGGATGCCATTTTTTGCATGAGTATAGCACCGATCCCCGACCCTGCCACATCACACTCCAAAACAAATTTTTCATCGAAATTAGGCATCATGAGGACCGGTGGTGTTGTCAGTGCTAGCTTCAACTCTTCAAAAGATTTCTGAGCTTCCTGGGACCATTTGAAAGCCCCTTTCTTTGTTAATGCCACCATCGGGGCTGCAATAGAGGCATACTTAGCAATAAACTTGCGGTAGTAACTGGTGAGTCCCAAAAATCCCCTCAAGGCCTTGAGAGTCTTTGGAGCAGGCCATGTTTGCACTGCCTTTACTTTATCAGGATCCATTACTACCCCATTCGAAGAGACTACATGCCCTAAATAGGCTACTTCTTGTACACCAAATATGCATTTACTCTTCTTTGCAGATAAGGAGCTATCCCTGAGTAGCTGCAATACTATCTTCAAATGTTTGAGATGCTCCTCCCATGTCCTATTGTAGACGAGAATGTCATAAAAAAAACCAATACAAACCTCCTCAGTTGTGTTTTAAAATTTCGTTTATGAGTGATTGAAAGGTGGAAGGGGCGTTCGCAAGCCAAATGGAATTACCATGTACTAATAGTGGTCTTCGTGGGTTTTTGTAACCCCTGTTTTTCATTTTGTGTATTTTTTTTTAGTGTATTTTTCGTTTTAGTGTATTTTCTCTCTTTTGTATTCCTCTTGTATTCATTTGGACCGTATATTGGATCTTTTGTTTCAATATATTCATTTTATTGTTTTATCATCTTTCATTTGAATTCTTGATTCGGTTGTCCCCTTTTGATTCGTCTCTTTTTGCTCGTGCCATTATTTTTTATTCTCACTGTTAATTTTTTTTTCCATCTTGTTATTTTATTTATTCATGGTTGCCCTATCATTTTTTTTTGGGATCTCTTAAATCCTAAGACTCACTTGATATTTATACCCATTTATACTTCAACCTAATTATTACTACTTGCAATACCCTGATTTTCATTTATAAAAATTATTATTTTTTTTGCACGTAGTGTGCACGTGCAATTTTTGTAGTGTGAAATCTTATAATTATTTTCATTATGGATGATGTGTGTGTGTGTATATATATATATATATATATATATATATATATATGTGTTCTCTAATTATTTTTATAAAGGCCCATTTTTCTTCAAATAAACCTAAGCCTTTCTTTTTAGCCCAAATCTAATTTATTTTTGTAAAACTATTATTTGGCCCATTAATTAAAGCCCATGAGTTATTTCTCTTTTAATTACAACTTGTAATGTAGGATATTTTTATAAGATTATTTTTATAGAAAATATAATGTACGACTTTTTTAAAATAGAGAACTAATGAATGCACGTGCATTGCACGTACACGTGCATTGCACGTACACGTGCAAAAAAAAGCACACTAGGAGGCCGGTTTTGGATTGGAGGGAAAATGAAAAAGAATGAGTGGAGTTATGGGTGGTAGTTGTTTGATCATGGTTGGTTACTACAACTTCCCCTTGAATCCTAGCCTTTTATTTTTAACTCCTAGATTGATCCTAACCCTTCATTTGCTCCAAATTTTAGTATAAATACCCCCCCCCCCCCTAGCCTAGTTATTTTTGTACTCTTCATTTTTTCAAAACCTATAGTAGAAAATAAAATTGTTAGTAGTATAGTAAGTGAGATACAAAGATTGAGAGTTGTGTGTGAGTGTGTTTGCACCAAGGGAAGGCCGGCATCATCATTAAGGAGCTCTCGGGTTGGCATCTTTTGAGGCTCGGTGGTGCACATCAAGGAGAAGGAGGAACGCTCTTTTGACAAGGACTCTTGTGTTTAGGAGGTGTTGCAATTCTATTCTTTCCAAATAAGATGGGTTATTTTCCATGTTTCTAATTAGATAGCATGCTAAGATTGAATTAAAATGATAATGCATGAAAAAGATTAATAAGAGTGCATTTAAATAGAAAAAATGGCTTATTAGTTGATTGAAATGTTGCTAAATAGATTGTATGTTATTCCATCATCAAACTTAAGTTGTGTGTGAATTATTTATAGCTATGGAATGCTTGAAGTAAAATTTGTTATTAGCATCAAAATTAAATGCAAATGTTAGTAGATGAAAGTGTTGTCTTATGTGTTTGGATGAACCCTTGGTGATAATGTTTATAATGAATGACTTAAAATATATATTTTGGGTTTGAAAAGGGAATATAAACAGGGAATTGATATAGAAAATATTAATGCTAAATTGTATAAGAAATATCGAAATGAGATGTGGTAGTAGTAGCGTACAATTTAAACTAATTGTATGAAGAATATGTGTTTAATTACTGAAAAAATTATTTTTAAATTACTGGAGTATCAAATATTGTTTGAATAATTATTCTGGAGATTTACAGGAAATTTAGAAAAAACAAAACTCAAATGAGAGCTTTTGAAACATCGAAATGTTCTATTGAACAGAGGACTGATTTAATTAAAATATAAGTTGTATTCAAGACAACTTGAGCCTATAGCTCAAGTGGTCGGGAGGCTTCTAATGCTACAGTGTGAGCGGCTTGTGTCCCACGGATTGCTGGTTCGATACTGGATGACACCATTTTATTTTGTGTGCGTTTAAAAATTAAATCAAGTTCAGTTCGAGAGTATATAACTCTCCAATCCTTCTTTATATCGATGAGCACAAGTGGCCAAGTGGCTAGTGTGTGTGGTTGGGTTCTCTTTGGTTGCTGGTTCGAATCCTGGTCTCAGTTAGAATTTTACTTTGTGGAAAAAAATAATTTTTTGATGGGTTTTTTATGTCTAAAAATTATGAAAAAAATACTATTATTACACTAAAATTATGTGTGACTTATGAAAAATAAATTGGGAGTTATTAGAATGAAATGAAGTATATTTTGGGAATAAAAGTGTAGTTGGAACTATGGTTCTACACTTGTATATTTTTGTGAAAGATGTGTTTTGCAAAAGAATTGAAATAAGTGCTAGAAAAGAAAAATAACAAAGAAAGAAAATATATATTGTGAAGTTTGCGTGAATTATTCTTATTGAAGAATAGTGTGATAAGAATGAGTTGTGAATATTCATTTTGACCATATAATTGGTGATATGATTTTAATGTGGAAATAAATATTGGATGAAATACATGATGAATAACTGAACTCCATGTATGGTTATTGACTCATGAATAATTTAGAAATCATGTGATTGGAAAAGAGAAATGTTATTGAGTATGACAACTCAAACATATGAATTTGTGAATTGAAATTGGAAATTAGGGTATAGCCAAAACTCACACCGGCAAGTGAAAAGTGATGAATTATGATTATTGACATTGAAAATACCAGTTTGGGTCATTGTGAAATGAAAGAAATAAGACTGGTAGTAGTGAGAGGGCTAACTCTAAGAGATTGATTTTGTTCATGATTTCATTAAATTAAGAATTAGTTCATAGTGAAGAGGTGATGAAAGTGAGAGAAAAATACAAGTATGAGGGCCTCGAGTCTACGATGTGAGAGTGAGCCACAGAATGCATGCTTGATGCGTCAGGACATGGCGTGGGCACTACTCCGGAATTATCGGGACCTTGGCGATGCTTGTGGGATGTTTGGTGACTGCAAGAGGATCGTGTGCCATGAAGGACGCTGAATTGCTAGAGAATGCATGCTTGATACGTCAGGACATGGCGTGGGATTCCCCTCCAGGTTTTCTATACATGAGCTTGTACTCATAGATCATCTAGGATATTTACCGTAGTTACAGTAGTAGATTAAGTCATGACGAGGGATTGAATCCTACAAGATGAAGAACGATTAAGAGGCTTGCCCTCGGACCTATGTAGTATGGGATGCATAGAATCCGAATAAGTGTACATTAGTGTCATATAATATAAATAATTGCATTAAGGACTAAGTGCACAATCACAATACGACATCAATAGGGTATTCCCTTTAGTTTGCATTTGTTAAATATGGAAAATCAGTTATACTATTTTTGGCATAGAGAGGATGGCCGTGTATAATGTTCGTCGGTTGAATAAACTGATGTACTCACAGTTTTGTATGCAGGGTAAATGACATGATAAAGATTAAAGAAGAACAGATGCTTAGAGATTATTCAAATGTTGATGTACTTTTATATAAATATTGTAAATTTGCTTCCGCTGTAAAATGTAAAGTGTAAAGTTTTTATGTAACTCTGATGTAAAGTGAAAAGTTTTAAATTCCTTGTAAAATTGTACGAAAGAAGTGTAAAGATCCTGTGGAATCTCGAATTTAGTGTATTTTTGGAATTCGGGGCGTTACATCACTAGCCATTAATTACCACAGACCAATTTTACCCAACCCACTACCTATTACTCATTCCCTCATTATTCAACCTATGCCCGGTTTAAAACCATACACCAAATTACCAATTGGACTCATTTCTGATCCCATTATATATCCAGACCTCCTAATCACCCATTAGCCTAACCACTAATGATCATATTCCTAACTACCCGGTTGCACCCATTGAAGCCCACCCGATCTGTGTTCTAGCCTAACCTTAACTCCCCCTTATAAATACCCTCCTGTGCATGCTCCTATTCACCCCCCATCCCATCCGCCGCTTACCCTGTGTCCTCTCTCGCCCCTGCACCCTGTACCGGCTCTCGACTTCCACCTTCTGTCTCCTCCCGATCCACTGCACCCCCACCTCCGTCTCCATCCCGCTCTCATTCTCTGGCACCCTCTCCTCAACCTCGCGGAACTCGACCCTCGCGCCTCTTCCCTAGTGCGTCGTGCAACTGACAGCGACAGCGGCAGCAACCTAGGTCGTTGTTCGCCGTCATCTTCTCTCGTCTGCCGCTCTCTCTCCCTCTCTTCCTCGTGCTCTCGGGGTTGAGTGTGTGTGCATGGTTATTCATTCGTGGATTGTGTGTTGGATCTCGGGTGATTGTGGTGTGTATTCTCGTTGGTTCGTTGAGTTCGTTTGCTCGCTTCGGTTCGTGTGATCCGTTTGGTTCGTGATTCTTGTTTGTGATCCATCTGGGTGTTGTGTTCGTGCTCCGGGAATCCGTTCCCGTTATTCTTATTCTTGATTTTCGTCGGGTTCGTCATCAGTTAAGGAAAGTAACTTGTACTCAATTCCTTTGTATGATACAAGTCATAAATACCGCTTGTAGTGTAGTTGGGTTCTAGAGACAACTCGTGTGTGTGATGTATGTTTGATGAGTATTGTCTCTATAGTATTTTGACCATAGTTGCCTCACGACACAAAATTTGATATGAAACACCCTAGGTTTTGTCCGTTCTTGATATGATGTTTATGTGAATCAATTATGAGAACTCGTGTGCTTGTGAGATCCATGTGTTATACTTGTTGTGGACATGTTGTATACCATATTTCATATTTTTTGGACACTTAGTAAACTCTAATTCATGTTTAGTGATGTTTCGATCAAGTTTCGTGTGATTCATGTTGGTTTTGATCCTAAGGTAAATTTTGTGTTTTGTCAATGATCTGTCTTGATCAGTAATTTAGGTCATATTAAGGTCATAATCTTAATTTCAGTATAAAACATGATTTGTAGAGAAATTCATCTTCTTTCCAACCCCTCTGACCTTGGTCAATTTCGTTTTCGTATGTGTGAGATATTGCTATTTTACTACAGAGGTGTATTTCAATTCCAGATTTCGTTTTTTGATGATTTCGATGACTAAATTATTTTGATACTTGTGCTACACATATTATTTTGATTTGAAACTTTGGTCAGTATTTCTATATATAATTTAAGGATTACCCAGAATTTTGGTGGATTTTATTGATAAATTTTATATATCGTTTCATGCTTATTTATAAAGACTATACTTGCTGGATTTTGCTCGCTGTTCTTTAAAGATTTGTATTTTCACCCTAATTTATTTTCCTGTATGAAAAATATTTATGAAATATGAAAGTTAGCTTATTTTGTCTATTTTCATCTCTCTTTAGCGGATTTGGATTTTGTTTCACGGTTTGCGAGATATTACAGTTTTCGTACAGCAGTGTTGGGAATTACAGATTTGCCAAACTATCATTTCTTGATGTTTTCTGATTTTTGATGGCTAAACTAATCTTACTGGAAAATTGTGAAATTTTATATTCTGATACTAGACATATAGTGGAATACCCCAGATTTTTCCTGGATTTAGTTGAAGTGTTTTGATGCAGTTTTCCTGACTGTGAACTCAATTTACTGATTTCTGGCTGAACGTATTTTCTGAATTCAAATTAGTTTTGAGACTCAATTTTGTGAAATACTATGTGACTTATTTATACTATCTGGATTCGTTTGGGAGTCTATTTTCTAGAAGTCTTGACGGATTCAGATTTACATTTTTTTAACACCAGGAATCTCAGTTTTACTGCAGTGTGGTCTTGCTGTCCTGAACTAGAAAATTTGGTTATTTTATCCTTCAATGTGTTCTCTTGCACCTGTACTTGTTTATCTTGCAACTTGTTGCCGCTAAATTTGGTGTGGGGGCAAACAGATAGTATTTGTGAATTCTTAGGGAAACTGAATAGTGAACCTGTATACCTGTTCCGTCGGGCTTGATCGTAGCTCCCGCCGTACACCTGCAAAAAGTGCGAGACACCGGGGTTGTTCCCGGCGACGCACCCTCCGACGCTCAAGTCAGTAATCAGAGAGATTATGAAAGAGCGCAAAAACTGGAGAAAGATTGATTACCTCTTAATGGAGATGGATGGGGGGTATTTATAGGCGTCTTAGGGAACAGATTAGGCATGTAATTTCTGTGTATAGATAAGGAATGTAATCCCTAATCCCCAGTGAAAGGATAGATATGAATCAGGGTCGTTGATTAATGTTAATCAGAAACCCTAATCTTATCCTGCTGGACTGGGTTTGTTGCGGGTTGAAGCCCGCACCCAGTTGAGGTGGATCCGTTCGCGGGTTATTGGATCTGTGAGAAGGAGACCCAGTATCCGCTTCAGACCCGTTTGTAGGTGAAATTACTATTTTACCCCTGGGCTTCAGGATTCGTGTCCAATTTGGACGGTCTCGATTAAATATTTTTAGCCACATCACGAGCCCCCCACTCCTAAAGGCTGAGGGCGATCAGTCTTTGAGGAGTAGTTTGACTGTATTAGGGGCTAGCGGAGTTGTATCGGAGTCCGAAAGGGTGATTTTGAATCCTGAAGTGGGGGGGTAAGGTAGCTCCTTCTTTTTTGAAACCATACGATGTTCCGAGGCCGTATCGAGTTTTTATCTATTTTTTCGGGCTATTTATTTAATTTTGCGATGTGTTAACTAATTGTTCGGGGGGCTTAACAGTACATTCTAGGCGATAATTGTTCGTTCAGGGGCTCAAAAATATCCCTCCGAATTTTTAATTATTGTCTAGAATTTTTAGCTAATTTTCCCGAATTTTTAGCAATTTTTTGCAATTTTTAAATAAATAAAACGATTTAAATAAATAAAAATCAATTTTTAAATACTGATTTATGACGTGGCATAATCTGGGCCTTTGATCAGAGCGGAGCGCGAATTTCTGAGTAATCAGACGGTCCCCGTTCCTCGGCAGGCTTTTTTGCCGTATAAGAGGGTCGGCTCCTCGGTTCCTCGGCTCGGAGGGTCAGCGCTTCGGCTCGGAAGGTCAGTGCCTCGGCTCGGAGGATCCGAGGTACGTGGCATTATCTGGGCCGTCCATTTCAGCGTGGATCCCCATAAAACGCTATCTTGTCGTTTAGTGGACGTGGCAGGATCTGGGCCGCCCATCATAACGAGCGCACTTTTTCACAAGATCCAGCGGCTAATATGGGTCGGCTTGTTTTTTCTCCATATACGAGGGTCGGTTCCTCATCATCTCAGCTCGGAGGGTCAGCGCTTCGGCTCGGAAGGTTAGTGCCTCGGCTCGGAGGATCCGAGGTACGTGGCATCATCTGGGCCGTCCATTTCAGCGTGGATCGCCATAAAACGCTATCTTGTCGTTTAGTGGACGTGGCAGGATCCGGACAGTCCATCATGACGAGCGCGCTTTTTCACAAGATCCAACGGCTGATATGGGTCGGCGTGTTTTTTCGCCATATACGAGGGTCGGTTCCTCGTCATCTCGGCTCGGTACCTTAGTGCTGCTGGCCGAGGGGCTGAGTTGGATATTTTAAAGGAAGCGCCTCTTGATGGTTCCGTTTTTCCGAGCCCTGTGGCTCGGCTGCTCGACTAAGCTGTTCGGTAGCTCGGTTGAGCAGGCCGATGGCAGTCAGTTCGGAAGGTACACGTGGGCGGATCTGGTCCGTTCATCATGGCACGCATCACGAGGATGGGGTTCAGATCACGAGAAAATGTTATCTTGTCGTTTTGTGGGCGAGGCGAGATCTGAACCGTCCATCGAATTCTGATGCGAATTTTGGAGAGATCCGACGGTGACTTCGTCTCGGGAGGATTTTTCTCCATATACGAGGGTCGGTACCTCGTCATCTCGGCTCGGAGCCTCAGTGCTGCTTGGCCGAGGCGCTGAGTTGGATATTTTGAAAGATGTCTTTGACGGGTTGCTTCCTTCTGAGCCCAGTAGCTCGGCTGCTCGACTAAGCTGTTCGGTAGCTCGGTCGAGCATGCCGATGGCAGGCAGTTCGGAAGGTACACGTGGCCGGATCTGGTCCGTTCATCATGGCGCGCATCACGAGGATGGGGTTCAGATCACGAGAAAATGTTATCTTGTCGTTTTGTGGGTGTGGCGAGATCTGAACCGTCCATCGAATTCTGACGCGAATTTTGGAGAGATCCGACGGTGACTTCGTCTCGGGAGGATTTTTCTCCATATACGAGGGTCGGTACCTCTTCATCTCGGCTCGGAGCCTCAGTGCTGCTTGGCCGAGGCGCTGAGTTGGATATTTTGAAAGATGTCTTTGACGGGTTGCTGCCTTTCGAGCCCAGTAGCTCGGCTGCTCAACTAAGCTGTTCGGTAGCTCGGTCGAGCATGCCGATGGCAGGCAGTTCGGAAGGTACATGTAGCCGGATCTGGTCCGTTCATCATGGCGCGCATCACGAGGATGGGGTTCAGATCACGAGAAAACGTTATCTTGTCGTTTTGTGGGCGTGGCGAGATCTGAACCGTCCATCGAATTCTGATGCGAATTTTGGAGAGATCCGACGGTGACTTCGTCTCGGGAGGATTTTTCTCCATATACGAGGGTCGGTACCTCGTCATCTCGGCTCGGAGCCTCAGTGCTGCTTGGCCGAGGCGCTGAGTTGGATATTTTGAAAGATGTCTTTGACGGGTTGCTGCCTTCCGAGCCCAGTAGCTCGGCTGCTCAACTAAGCTGTTCGGTAGCTCGGTCGAGCATGCCGATGGCAGGCAGTTCGGAAGGTACACGTGGCCGGATCTGGTCTGTTCATCATGGCACGCATCACGAGGATGAGGTTCAGATCACGAGAAAATGTTATCTTGTCGTTTTGTGGGTGTGGCGAGATCTGAACCGTCCATCGAATTCTGACGCGAATTTTGGAGAGATCCGACGGTGACTTCGTCTCGGGAGGATTTTTCTCCATATACGAGGGTCGGTACCTCGTCATCTCGGCTCGGAGCCTCAGTGCTGCTTGGCCGAGGCGCTAAGTTGGATATTTTGAAAGATGTCTTTGACGGGTTGCTGCCTTCCGAGCCCAGTAGCTCGGCTGCTCGACTAAGCTGTTCGGTAGCTCGGTCGAGCATGCCGATGGCAGGCAGTTCGGAAGGTACATGTAGCCGGATCTGGTCCGTTCATCATGGCGCGCATCACAAGGATGGGGTTCAGATCACGAGAAAACGTTATCTTGTCGTTTTGTGGGCGTGGCGAGATCTGAACCGTCCATCGAATTCTGACGCGAATTTTGGAGAGATCCGACGGTGACTTCGTCTCGGGAGGATTTTTCTCCATATACGAGGGTCGGTACCTCGTCATCTCGGCTCGGAGCCTCAGTGCTGCTTGGCCGAGGCACTGAGTTGGATATTTTGAAAGATGTCTTTGACGGGTTGCTGCCTTCCGAGCCCAGTAGCTCGGCTGCTCAACTAAGCTGTTCGGTAGCTCGGTCGAGCATGCCGATAGCAGGCAGTTCGGACGGTACACGTGGCTGGATCTGGTCTGTTTATCATGGCGCGCATCACGAGGATGAGGTTCAGATCACGAGAAAACGTTATCTTGTCGTTTTATGGGTGTGGCGAGATCTGAACCGTCCATCGAATTCTGACGCGAATTTTGGAGAGATCCGACGGTGACTTCGTCTCAGGAGGATTTTTCTCCATATACGAGGGTCGGTACATCGTCATCTCGGCTCGGATCCCCTGTGCTGTTGGCCGAGGCGCTAAGCTGGAAATTTTGAAGGACCTTAGTAGCTCGGTTGCTTAGTCGGGCTGTTCGATAGCTCGGCTTGGCAGACCGGTGGCCGAGTCGTTGACTTGGGTGATTTGAAGAGTTTTTCGCTTCTCGTAACGTCGCAACTTTCCACTTGGCGCTTTAGCTTCTTAGTGGGCCTTTTGAGGTTCCCAAGGAGGCCCACTATCTCCTGGGGTTATAAGTTTTCACTCCCCCACCCCCAAGCTCATTTCTTACTTTTCACTCCAAGATTTCACTTTTGTTCTCTAAGTTCTCTGCTAGCGGTGACTCTTGCTCCAAGGCGGTGACGTTAGCTGTCGCGTGGGCCAGGCGATTTCCGGCAAACACATTCCGACCGTGAACGTCACTTCAAAGGTCAGTCTACTTTGCCTTAGCTTTTTTCTAGAGATGTCAAGAGTGAACTCGGGGAGTGGGGCCTCATCTTCGGGCGATGATGGTGCCGAGGAGAGGAGAAGGGCAGAGGCAAGAAGGGAGGGGAAGCAGGTCGCCGAACCGTCGGCTACCGAGGCGAGACAGGAGGAGAAGAAGAGGAGGGTGGCGAACCAATCTCCCGTGGTGGCGGTGATTGTGGAAAACCCGAAGCAAGCCCCCGAGATGGGACGATATCCCTCTGTTCTGTCAGGGCATTCGGGGGTCAGGCAGTACGAGGGCGACCTTTTGGAGAAAGCGATCTACGGAAAGTCGAAGGTCGTCGAAGAACCTAACCCGGCCCTTCCCACCGAAGCCGACGAGCTCATTTCGGTGTTATCCGAGAAGGATCTCCTTCGGATCAGAAAGGGATTCGCCATCCCTCCGGAGTACAAACTGATGATCCCCGGTCCCGGGATGCGAGCGAATTCCAAGCTGTCGTCGTCGGATATGTGCATGTTCGATTTCGACTCCTTGAATGCCGGAATACGTTTCCCGCTGCATCCCTTCATCCTCCAGATCCTCGGCTGGTTCTGCCTCGCGCCGTCCCAATTCATGCCGAACACATGGCGTCACGTGAACGCTTTCTTGCTTCAGTGCTACAAAGCTGAAGTAGAGCCGACCTAACGGTCTTCCGAGGCCTGTATCGAATAAACCGGCAGCACAAGACGGAGCATCAGTACTACTTGGGGCCAAGGAAGGGTGTTAGGATCATAGAAAACCCCGACTCAATTAAGGGTTGGAAAGAAAAGTATTTTATATTAAGGGGTGAGGCGATACGGCACATTCCGACCCGGTGGAAAGTGGAGGTGCCGAAATTTGCAAGAGCCGACCCTGTACTGTCTGAGGCTGAGGAGGAGGTGGCGAGGAAGATCATGGCCCTTCCCCTGTTGAGCTGGAGGGAGTTGACGGAGGAGGTGCTGTTCGGGTCCGGCCTTAGCCCCATCGACCCGAGTATGCTCCTGACATCTCATTTATTTTCGTTTTTCTTTCAAGTCTTTAGTTCGTCTTGCTGACTCGTTTTTTTTTGTTGTCCGATGCAGAAGCGATGAAGATTGATTTCAACGCCATGATGGCCGATAGGTCCAAGTTGGCCGGGGGCAGAAAGAGGAAGAGGGCGGTCGCGGCTGCCTCGTCGACTCCGCAGCCCACGGTCGCCTCCACCGCCACCCCGCCTCCTCCGGCTACTGAGGTGCCTTCGGAGGTGGTTGTCACCGAGGGGCCCTCGGTCCCTGTGGCCCCGACCGTGATTGAGGGGGCCTTTGATGTTAACGCAGCGCTGACGCTCGAGGCTCCGCCGTTGACTAAAGCGGCCGAGGAAATCCTGACCGAGCAGCACAAGCAGTTGTTTGTGCCGAACTGGCAGGTGAAGAATCATGACGGATTCCTCGACAACTCGCAGATGTCGATTCAGGTCGTCAAGCACTTGGCGACGCCAAAGGACAGAGCTGCACTGAAAGCGGGGACGGTCGGCGACGACACCTATGAAGTGGCTCGGTCGCTCGTGTCGGTAAGTTTTTCTTTTGCAAATTCGTTCAAGTTTTCTGCCCGGCTTGCACATTGCTCTGATCGTTGTTTTTGCAGGCCACCTGCCACTTCGGCCACCTTCTCGAGACGTTCGCCGAGCAGGAGAAGGAGCTGAAGGCCGCCAGTGACAAAGACAGGGCGGAGAAGGTCAAGGCGGTTCGGCAGCTCGAGGCCGAGCAGCGGCGGGTCGAGGCCTTGGAAGTCCGGGTCGCCGATCTCGAGGCGGACTTGGAGAGAGCCAAGGGGCGACTTGACGCGGAGTCTGCCAAGGCCAAGAAGGCTGCCGAGGAGCTGGCCGCGTCGGCAAAGTCTCTGGCCGACCTGAAGGCGGAGAAGGAGGCGCTGGCCATCAAGATTAAGGCTGAGATAGAGGCCGAGGTCGAGGCTGAGGCGAAGAAACACATGGCCGAGAACATGAAGAGGTCCTATCAGACGGCCCTCGACCATGTTCAGGATCGTGTCCCCGGCTTCGAGCGGGTCGGCTACAGACTGTGGCCCGGGTCGCCCTCAGGCGGTGAGGAGGAAGGAGGCAAAGGCGACGGGGTCGAAGGCGATGACGAGGAGGAGGAGGCCGACCCACCTGTGGCGAATGCCCTGGTCAAGGGAAGGACCGAGGGGCCACCTGGCGACGCGCCCGTGGTCGAAGCGGCGACGCAGGTGGACCCCTGATCCTCTTGTAAATTTTTGTAATTTTTGTTTTTCTTTCAAACAGTGTAATGCCTTTTGCGGACTGGCCACCGCTTTTGATGATGAATGAAAAGTGTTGTGTTTTGATTTTGGACTTTTGTCTAAGTGTTTGGTTCGGCCATATAGTACTTCAATGTTGTCTCTTTCTTATTTCAGATGGCCGAGCAGACACTTATCACCCCGGCGGATCGGCGCCGAGCCGAGTTATTTCAGCGGTCCCGGGAGGATCGTCTCGAGGGCGAGGTTCATCTGACGAGGAGAATACTTTATAATGTAGAGAAGAGGAATAGTGAGCTGTTGGTCGAGCTGCATCATCTGCGGATAGTCGAGGCCGAACTATCTGCGAAGGAGGAAGAGTTGGTTCGCGTTTCGGCCGAACGAGATGACTTCGCAAGGAAGGTAGAACAGCTGCAACGGGTGACGGTCGATAAGAGCATCGAGGTGACCCACTTGCGCCGCATTATATCCGACAGTGCTGAGTATCCTGGTTCGGCAAAACTTCCTCGATTCAAAGTGATAGTAAAGGATGACACGTAGAAGGATCGGATCGTCGAACTGGAGGAAGAGGTTGCTCGGCTCAAGCCTCAGCCGGTGAGGGCTAACGTCCGGAGCACCTCGTGCACTCACGAAGAGATCGAGCGAGGGATTACGTTTTATCAGGCCGCGAGTCGAACCCCCATCATAGGTAGGACAGCAGCCGACGCCCAAAGTGGGGTAGCGGTGTCTTCAAGTGGTGCTTCGGTTGGAGCGACTGTCAGGGTCAGCGGCGAGGGGGCGTCTCGATTCGTCGGTCTAGAGACGAGCTCGGAGGTCAAGAAGCGCCGACCCAAGGTGTCGCTGAACCGGAGCGTCCCCCTTCCTCGGAGGCAGTGAACGGGTCGTGTCTTGTCTTCGGACTTGCGAACTTTGTTTTGTTGTAATCTTTTTGTAAATTTATCCAAGTTATATTAATAAAATTGGAGTTGATTTATCCGAACTGTCCTCTGTTGGCTTCTTATTGTGATGTAATTGCGCTAGCTAGGGTAGGCTCGAAATGAACCACGAGGCAAGTGTTTGCTTCGTCGAGCATCTTGGCCTCGAAACTCACACTTTTGCTGCGGTTCTGAATCTTGCTCGGCGCCTTCAGGTGCGGCTCGGTGCGGCCGCTAAGGTACAGCTATTTCGAAGCTGCGGCCACGCGGCCTAATTAGGAATGCGGGCCCTCGGACGTCCGAGCGTGGTTCTGAAAAGATGGGACCGGTCCCCTAACAGCATTAATGGCTCTCCGGGATCCATGGGGGCGTTTCACCTTCCCAAGGGCGTTGAGAACGGTGCCCCTTAATTAATACGTGGCGCTTCAGCTCCCTAGGCACGACTTTTGGACTCCTGAGGGTCATAATGACAGTCTCTTGGGGGAAGGCTATAAATCCCACACCCCCTTGTAGTTTTTGTCATTGCAGTCTTGAACCCTAGTGGCATCGATGGTGTCTGCCCTTGGGCAGATGCCAGCTTTGTGAAAAATTTTGATCTCGATATGTCCTGAGGGTGGTCACTCTTCTGTCTTGTTCTTCTCCCGTTCCTGACAGTAACGATGTGGGTGTCAGGGGCGGGGGAGGACAAGGCAGAAGAGTTGGCGACCGTAGTTCGGACCCGAGGGAAAGGTTCTTCGGAAGGACGGGTGGTCGTTATTCCACCATGGTCTTCTCCTGACTCTGACGGCCTCGGTGCGGATGTCAGGGTCAGGGGAGACCATGGTGGAAGAGGTGACGACCAAAGTCCTGACTCGGGGGATCGTGTGTTTCGGAAGGACGGGTGGTCGTTCTTCTACCATGATCTTCACCCGATCCTGACTGCTCCGATGTGGATGTCAGGGTCGGGGAAGATCATGGTAGAAGAGGTGATGACCCAGGTCCGAATCCGAGGAAGGAGTTTGCTTCGGGAGGACGGGTGGTCGTTCTTCCACCGTGATCTTCTCCCGATTCTGACTGCCCCGATGTGGGTGTCTGGGTCGGGGAAGATCATGGTAGAAGAGGTGATGACCCAAGTCCGGAACCGAGGGGAAAGTCCCCTAAACCTTAACCCAAACTATTCTGTCGACGCTCAGCTGGATACTCGCTCGGCACGGGTCGGCTGCGCTTTCGTAGCTTGATAACCGGAGTGACTTTTGCTGAAGGTTAGTTCTGGTTGTCTATCGCTCGGCGTTTGGTGCCGAGCGAAGTGAAGTGATCAGAGCCGTTAGATGGTTGCACGAATCTTGAGGCGGGTCCAGTTCCCAAGAAAACGTTATCTTGTCGTTTTGTGGACACGTGGCTGAATCAGATCCGTTCATCACACTCTAGCACACATTTTGAGACGATCTGACGGTGGTTTTGCCTCGGAAGGTTTTTTCGCCATATACGAGGGTCGGTACCTCGTCCGCTCGGCTCGGTGGTCGTTGGGGCAGTTCGGAATGGCCATCTGCCTCCGGCCCGCTTGAGGACGAGCCGGTGCAGTAAAGACGAGCCATAGGACCCCGACCATCGTTAGGTTAGTTTAAGGGTTGTGGGAGCTGTTCCGAATGGCGAACTACTTCTAGCTCGCTTAGGAGCGAACTTGCGAAGTAGAATCGAGCCAAGTGTTGGACTCCGAACCATTCAACGGCTGTGGGAGCAATTCCAAATGGCGACCTACTTCAGGCTCGCCTGTGGGCGAGCCGGGGGAGTAAAGTCGAGTCGAGTGTTGGACTCCGAACCATCGTTAGATTAGTTCAAGGGCTGTGGGAGCAGTTCCGAATGGCGAACTACTTCTAGCTCGCTTAGGAGCGAACTTGCGAAGTAGAATCGAGCCAAGTGTTGGACTCCGAACCATTCAACGGCTGTGGGAGCAATTCTGAACGGCGATCTACTTCTGGCTCGCCTATGGGCGAGCTGGGGAAGTAAAGTCGAGCCGAGTGTTGGACTCCGAACCATCGTTAAATTAGTTCAAGGGTTGTGGGAGCAGTTCCGAATGGCGAACTACTTCTAGCTCGCTTAGGAGCGAACTTGCGAAGTAGAATCGAGCGAGGTGTTGGACTCCGAACCATTCAACGGCTGTGGGAGCAATTCCGAACGGCGATCTACTTCTGGCTCGCCTATGGGCGAGCCGGAGAAATAAAGTCGAGCCGAGTGTTGGACTCCGAACCATCGTTAGATTAGTTCAAGGGTTGTGGGAGCAGTTCCGAATGGCGAACTACTTCTAGCTCGCTTAGGAGCGAACTTGCAAAGTAGAATCGAGCCAAGTGTTGGACTCCGAACCATTCAACGGCTGTAGGAGCAATTCCGAACGGCGATCTACTTCTGGCTCTCCTATGGGCGAGCCGGGGAAATAAAGTCGAGCCGAGTGTTGGACTTCGAACCATTGTTAGAGTGAAGAGTTAAAAGCAGAGATGTAATAATAGCAAAAATATGAAAAAACTTTATTTATTAATATCCAATGATCGGCTGCTTCTAAAGTTGCTAGCCGTTATTACAATGAAAAATAAAAGAAAATTACTACTAGTAACAGGAAAGAAACGGTTCGACATCTCGAATTACTTAGAGAGGCGTTGTTGCTCTCTCTTGGTATTTTAAGAGGTGGTCGGCATTCGAAGTCCTGGGAATCTCCCTGCCTTCGAGATCTTCTAGTCTGTATGTGCCGGGCGGATTTCTTTAGAAATCTTGTAAGGACCCTCCCAGTTCGGGACCAATTTGCTTTTCTGACTAAGAAACCAGATGGCCAACTTTCGGAGGACCAGGTCCCCCTCTCTGAGGTCCGTTGGGCGGACTCTTTTGTTGTATGCTAGCTCGATCCTTCTTCGGTAAGTTTGCTAGTGTATGGCAGCTCTCTCTCGGATTTCGTCTATTAGATCTAGACTTGCTCTGAGCTCCTTAGCGTTCTGTTCTTCTTCATAAGCTATCAGGCGAGGAGAGGGTAACCCGACTTCTAGAGGGATGGTGGCCTCGGACCCGTAGGTGAGATTAAATGGGCTCTCGCCTGTTGGGGTCCGCTTCGTGGTGCGGTAATTCCAGAGCACGTTGGGCAGCTGATCGACCCATAAGCCTTTGGAACACTTGTCTAACCTCTTCTTAATGCCTGAAAGGATCTGTCGGTTGGCATTCTCGGCCTGGCCATTCGACTGAGGATAGGAGACGGAGGAGAACCGGTGTTGTATGGCGAGGTCTTCACATAAAGCTCGGAAGGCAGCCCCCGTGAATTGCGTTCCGTTGTCCGTAATTAGGACCCTGGGGACGCCGAATCGGCAGATCACGCTCTTCCAGAAGAATTGAACAACCTTGTTTTCGGTGATCGTGGCCAGTGGTTCGGCCTCTATCCATTTCGAAAAATAGTCGACTGCCACGACTAGGAACTTGAGCTGTCCGGGGGCTGGCAGAAACGGCCCTAGTAAATCCATTCCCCACATCGCGAAGGGGATCGGACTTGATAGGGAAGTGAGTGGTGCTTGCGGAAGGCGTCGGATGTCAGAGTGCTTCTGATAGGAGCTGCTTTGTCGAACGTGTCGTTCGGCATCTCGTAGGAGAGTAGGCCAGAAATACCCGTAGTTCAACACTTTGCGCGCCAGGGCTCTGGAGCCAGAATGGGCCCTGCCGATGCCCTCATGAAGTTCTTGCAGGGCGTAGTCGGTCTGCCCGGGGGAGAGGCACCTCAGGTAGGGCCGACCATCCACCTGGGTGAAGGAGCGTTTGTTCAGGATGCCTTCGATTAGTGTGTAACGCTTGGCTCGGGTTCTTACCCTTCGTGCTTCCTTGGGATCCTCGGGGAGGAGTCCGTCCCTTAAGAATTCGACAAGGGGTTTCATCCAATTGTCTTCGAGGAGGACAGGCAATGTTTCTACGGAGTCCAGTGTTTCGTCATCTATGCTCGGCTTTAGGAGGACTTCTATCAATACGGTCTGCTCGAGACCTTGAAGGGAAGAGGAGGCTAGTTTGGATAGGGTGTCGGCCTGTGCATTTTCTTCTCGGGGGATCCTTTGGATGAGGGCCTCTTCAAACAGCGCCATGAGGCTCTTGACTTTGGCTAAGTATTTAACCATTATGTCATCGCGGGCTTCATATTCGCCGAGGACCTGATTGACGACCAACTGAGAGTCGCTGAAGATCCGTAGGCATTGTGCCCCTGCGTTTCGGGCCATTCTAAGGCCAGCTATGAGCGCCTCGTATTCAGCTTCGTTGTTTGAGGCTTTGAAGTTTATACGGAGGGAGTATTGGAGGATAAAGTCATCTGGGCCTGCCAGGATGACCCTTGCCCGCTTCCCTCGTTGCAAGAGGATCCGTCAATATAAACCGACCAGACGGGTGGCCCCTGCTCTGTCTGGCTGGACTCGAGGATAGTAGTCTCAACTATGAATTCGGCGAGTGCCTGAGCCTTGATCGCAGCCCGAGGCTGATAAGTTATATCATGTTGGCTCAGCTCGATCGACCATTTCATAAGGCGACCCGAAGTCTCGGGCTTGTGAAGAACCTGTTTCAGCGGCTGGTCGATAAGAACGACCACCGAATGGGACTGAAAGTACGGGCGAAGCTTTCTCGCGGCCATCACCAGGGCATAGGCCATTTTCTCTATCTTCGGGTACCGGAGCTCGGCGTCTCGAAGCACTTTGCTGACATAGTAGATGGGCTTCTGAGCCCGGTCTTCTTCCCTCACTAAGACTACACTAAGGGTCTGCTCAGAGACTGCCAGGTAGAGGTAGAGGGGTTCGCCAGGGATCGGTTTGCTAAGGAGATGGGGATTGACGAGGTAAGCCTTGAGCTGGTCGAAGGACTCCTGTTGCTGCTGCCCCCATTCGAATCCTTTAGCCCCCCTGAGGGCCTTGAAGAAGGGTTGGCATTTTTCCCCGGATTTTGAGAGAAAGCGCCCTATGGCGGCGAGGCGGCCTGTTAATCTCTGAACTTCTTTAACATTTCTAGGAGGGGTCATGTCCAATATGGCCTTGATCTTCTCCGGATTTGCTTCAATTCCTCGTTGGCTAACCATGAAGCCGAGGAACTTCCCTGATGAGACGCCGAACGCACACTTGTTCGGGTTGAGTCTCATATTGTGCTTTCTCAAAACGTCAAATGCCTCTTGGAGGTCGGTCACATGATCAATGCCTCGGATGCTTTTCACAAGCATGTCGTCAACATACACCTCCATGTTCCGGCCGATCTGAGCCTGGAAAACCTTGTTGATGAGGCGTTGGTATGTCGCCCCTGCATTCTTTAGGCCGAATGGCATGACTCTGTAGCAATAGAGGCCTTGGTCGGTCACGAACGAGGTCTTCGGGATGTCCGGAGGGAACATCCGGATCTGATTGTAGCCTGAGAATGCGTCCATGAACCTGAGGAGCTCATGTCCCGAAGTTGCATCGATCAGGGTGTCAATGCTCGGAAGAGGGAATGGATCCTTGGGGCAAGCTTTGTTGAGGTCGGTGAAATCAATACAAATCCTCCAAGTCCCATTGGACTTCTTCACCATTACAACATTCGATAACCACTCCGGATAGTTTACTTCCTGTATGAACCGGGCCTTCAAGAGTTTGTCCACCTCCTCTTTAATAGCGAGCTGACGCTCGGGAGCGAATTTGCGCCTCTTCTGCTGAACCGGTTTGGACCCCGGATCAACGCTTAGGCGGTGGACTAAGAGCTCTTCGGAGATACTGGGCATATCTGCAGCTGACCAAGCGAAGAGGTCTTGATTCCTTCGGATGCATTGTACAATTTCTGAGTATAGGGCGGACGGGAGGGTCTTGCTAACAAAGAACTTGTGGGTCGGCTCCTGCTCAGAGAAGATCACTTCCTCCAATTCGTCTACCGGCTCGGACGTCGGTCGAGCAACATCTTAGGGGATTTCCAGAGTTTCTAAGGAGAGGACGGATCCGAGGGTAGAGGTCATATAGCATTTGCGGGCCTGCTCCTGATTGCCCCTTACTTCCCCTACTCCGGCCCGAGTGGGAAATTTCATTTTGAGATGATAGGCAGAAGGGACGGCTTCAAGGGCGGCCAGGCCGGGCCGACCCAAAATGACATTGTAGGCTGCTGGGACATCTACGACCATGAAGTCCATCGACTCCGTTCGGGTAGTAGGAGTTTTGCCAGCAGTTACGTCGAGGGTAATCACCCCTTCAATAGTCACTGGCACTCCCGTGAACCCATGGAGCGTGTAACCGGCGGGCTTGAGTCTGTCCCGGGAGAGCTTTAGGCCTTTAAAAGCGGCGAGGAAGAGGATGTTGACGGAGCTGCCGTTGTCTACTAAGATCCTTTCCACTTTGAAGTTCGCCATGTGGAGACTGATGACGAGTGCGTCACAATGAGGGGTGCGGACACCTTCAAGATCTTCGTCAGAGAATGTGACGGGCACTCCGAGGCCTTTGGGAGGAGGGGTGGTTCGGACCGAGTTGACTTCTCTTATAAATGCCTTTCGAGAGGAGTTCGAGGAGCCCCCCATTGGGCCCCCATGAATAAGGTGGAGGACTCGCTCTTCCTCGAAGTCAGGCGTCTCTTCTCGCTCCGGACGCTTGTTAGCCCCCCGAGGCGGGGGAGGAAGTTCAGCTCGGTCCTTTCTTACAAACCTGGTCAGCTGCCCCCTTTGGATAAGGGCTTCTATCTCGTTCTTTAGGGCGCGACAATCGTTGGTGTCATGCCCGTGGTCCCGGTGATATCGGCACCATTTTTCTTTGTCCCTCCTCTTGGCGGGGGTATTCATCCTCGGAGCAGGAGGTATTATCCCTTCCTTTTCGACTTCCATGAGAATGGTTGAGACATTAGTGGTGAGGGGAGTGAACTTCTCGAATCTGGGGGGAGGTCGGCGCTGGCCGGCATTATCCTTCTGGAGCTTCTTAGCTCCTTCCTCTTCTGTTCCCTTTCTCTTAAACCCGGAGGAAGAGCCCTCCCAATTGGGTCGCTGCTCGGCCTCTTCGGCTCGGATGTACTTTTCACTGCGGAGGAGGAGGTCGGAGAAGTTCTGTGGAGGCTTCTTGGCGAGGGAGGAGCGGAGGTTGGAATTGAGGACATTAGATTGAAATGCTGCCGCAGCGACCGACTGGTCGAGGGATGCTATAGACCTGGCTTCTGCTGTGAACCTCTTCACATAGTCTCTCAGTTTCTCCCCCTTCTTCTGGTGGAGGTGCAATAGTGAGATGCTGGTTTTCTCAGCTCTACGGCTGCTTACGAAATGGGTGATGAAAAGGGTCTCGAACTGCTCAAAGGAGAATATTGAGGAGGGGGCAAGGCGAGAGTACCATTCTCGAGCTGGGCCCTTAAGAGTTGCGGGGAAGGTTTTGCAGAGGAGGGCATCGGAAGCTTGATGGAGGAGCATCAAGGTCTTAAAGCTTTCGATGTGATCAACTAGGTCGGTCTCCCCGGTGTATGTCTCGAACTGGGGAGGTTTGAAGCCGAACGGCACAGGTGCATCCACTATGGTTCGGGAGAAAGGGGGTCGGCTAGGACGTAGGGTCCTCCCCTTAAGCTCCTCTTCTCGGTCTATCCGACCCAGGCGCCTCTCTACTTCGTGAAGACGGCGGTACATGGTGTCATCCCTCCGACGGTAATCAGCCGAGCCTCTAGACTCGTCTTCGTACGAGGGAGAGCAAGGGCTACGGCGATGGTAACTTCGAGAGCGACGAGGACCTGGGGTACACCGGGAGTTGCTAGGAGCAGGACGAGGAGAGGGGGACAGTCGGCGAGGGCTTCGGATCGGGGGAGGAGATGGAACCTTCGGTGCATTGGTGTTGGGACGGAGGTTGAGAGCTTGTAGGACGATCGCTTGGAACTGCTGGAACTCAGCACGTGTGATGGGCGCCTCATTGTTCCTGGGCTGTTGCCGACCTGTAGGGGAGTGTGGCCTTCTTCGGTGGTGCTCGGGGGATTCTTTCCGACCCCTTCGGTTAGGGGACCTTCTATACTCCTGGTGGCGAGGGTACCGCTCGTCCGGACGGTGTTGGCGGGAGGTTCCCTCTCGGGCCCGCTTCTCATCCAGATGGCGGCGAAGGTCGTCATCTTTCTGGCGGTTGAGGGCGGTATTATGGCGACCAGAGGCTCGGGGATGATGGGAGGCCATAGAGTCCGTAGAGGCGTTGTGGATGGAGACGTGCTCTGGGTGAAGAGGCTGTTTTTGAGGGTTAGGACCCTTTGGGGGTGGCTGATTTGGAGGAGGAAGGTCCTGTTGGAGCGGGTCTTCCGCTGGAGGAGGAAGTTGCCCCTGCTGTTGGGTAGGCTGGACGGGAACTTCTTGCTGCTGATCAGGGTTGGGTCCTCTGTTAGACCCTCTTGATCTGACTTTTCTGGGAGGCATGGCTGGAGAAGATCTGTTCATCGGGAAGAGGAGAGGTTTCTATTCGTTAGTTTCCCACAGGCGGCGCCAATCTGTTGCCGCTAAATTTGGTGTGGGGGCAAACAGATAGTATTTGTGGATTCTTAGAGAAACTGAATAGTGAACCTGTATACCTGTTCCGTCGGGCTTGATCGTAGCTCCCGCCGTACACCTGCAAAAAGTGCGAGACACCGGGGTTGTTCCCGGCGACGCACCCTCCGACGCTCAAGTCAGTAATCAGAGAGATTATGAAAGAGCGCAAAAACTGGAGAAAGATTGATTACCTCTTAATGGAGATGGATGGGGGGTATTTATAGGCGTCTTAGGGAATAGATTAGGCATGTAATTCCTGTGTATAGATAAGGAATGTAATCCCTAATCCCCAGTGAAAGGATAGATATGAATTAGGGCCGTTGATTAATATTAATCAGAAACCCTAATCTTATCCTGCTGGACTGGGTTTGTTGCGGGTTGAAGCCCGCACCCAGTTGAGGTGGATCCGTTCGCGAGTTATTGGATCTGTGAGAAGGAGACCCAGTACCCGCTTCAGACCCGTTTGTAGGTGAAATTACTATTTTACCCCTGGGCTTCAGGATTCGTGTCCAATTTGGACGGTCTCGATTAAACCCCTATTTTTAGCCACATCACAACTTAAACTTATTACTTGATTATACCATGATATATTTGGCTTTTTTCGTGACACATACATACTTGTTTGACATTAATAATAAAATTAACTAAGCCGGGGTTTTAAATGGACGGATCTAATAGTGGATAATTCAGAAATGTGTACTCGAAAGAGGATCTTTTGATCCTATGTGATACTTGAGGCTTGATATTTCACTGGAGACTTGATACTTGATACTTGGCTTGATACTTGAGGCTTGTTTACTTGATACTTGAGGCTTGTTTACTTGATACTTGATTCTTGAGACTTTTCCCTGAGTACACTGCCCTATATGGTCCACTATGAAATCTAAAACGAAATTACATTAACTGTAACAACCATGTGATAAAAGGATGGCACATGAAGTGTTACCTAGATAGTAATGATACAAGATATTTGATACATACTTGAACTTGAACTTGATTACATGATACTTGAACATGATTACTTGATTCTTGCTACTTGATACTTGTGCTTGACTACTTGACACTTGGATTCTTGTTACTTGATTTCGTGATACTTGATACATGACACTTGACACTTGTTTACATGATACTTGTTCACTTGACACTCGTTACATGCTACTTGTACTTGTTCACCTTACCATGCTAGTTGTTATGTTTGACATCATGCTTATACCATGTTATTTGTTAGTTTTTCCCCATATACTTATATCCTGCATTACAAGCGGCCCGTAACTTGCAATTAACGGGTACTTGTTTTCTTTTTCCTATTCCTGCAATTGTTAAATTGCAGATTATAGAACAGATTCCAGATGGTATCGGTGACATGAAGTATTAGTACTGGCTTATGCTTTTATTATTTTCTTGTAGCTTGCTTGAACAATATTTGTATTCTTGTACTTTGATTTATTCTTGTATTTGGGCAATGTGACCCAGGATATTTAACTTATTTAGATTGGGATTATTTGAGATTAATATATTTTGGTTTCAAGTATTCTTGTTGGTATTTTGGTTCATATGTGCATGATTGGTTGATTCTCTTGCTTCCGACTCTGATTATTTTGTGAGATGTTGCAAAGATTCTTGAACAGCTTATGGATGATGAAAATCGTTTGCTGAACTTTTGTCTCGTATCCGTATTCCGTATTCTTTTTGGGAAGCGGGGCATGACAGTTTTAAACGCAGTCTTACGGATATCAGACTCAACCATGCGTATCTGATGATATCCAATTCTGAGATCCAACTTATTATAATACCTGGCACCATGTAGTTCATCAAGTAACTCGTCAAGGGGATTGGGAATTCATCCTTAACGGTCATCTTATTCAATGCTCGATAGTCGACGCACATTCTCCATGTGCCATCTTGCTTCTTCACCATCACTATGGGGGATGCAAATGAACTAGAACTTGGCCTAATGACACCAGATTGCAACATCTCCTTCACTAACCTCTCTATCTCGTTCTTTTGGTGCCAAGGGTAAACGTGTGGCCTGAGGCTCACTAGCTGGGCATTGTTGTAAAGGGGAATTCTGTGGTCGGGGGCTCTGGCAGAAGGTAAGGAGGTTTTTTCCCCAAACATTTCATCATACTCACTCAATAAATGGGCTAGATCACTAGGACATTCAGGGGGGTGTGAGGCAGCATTGTGAATAGTGGTGACTTAATAAACATTGCTTCAAATATTTCATAGCCTTCTCCATGCTTTTGAGTGTAGAGAGCTCAACTCTTACACTGTTCATTCCTGTTAGCACCTTGAGCTCCCCATTCAATTCGAACTGTATGGAGTAATCCTTAAAACTAATCCACAGGCCCTCAAGTGTTCTCATCCATTGCACTCCTAAAATGAACTGACTAATTCCCAGGGAAAGGACATAAAAGTCAGTGGAAATCTCCACCCCTTGACACACAAACATGACCTGCTTACAAACCCCTTCACATTGTAACTGCTCTCCCCCGCTACTGTTACGTCAAAAGCACCTCCCCTAATCATGGGCAGTTTCATTCTCTTAGCTAGTTGAGAATCAACAAAGTTGTGGGTGGGTCCAGTATCCAAGAAGCATATACCTCATTCTTTGCAATAGTCCCCTTCAATTTGAAATTCTGCGGAGCTGAAGACCCTGTGATAGCTGGGATGGATATTGTAGGATGAGATTTGGTTTGGGCTTCTACCTGCATAAGATTGAGTTCCCTGGCAATAATAACCTCTACCTCAGGGCCCTCTTCACCTGCATTATTGGTGTCTTCATCTGTAACACCCCGAATTCCAAAATACAACTGAATTCGAAGTTCCACAGGATTTTTACACTTCTTTCGTACAATTTTATAAGGAAATAAAAATATTTCTTACATCAGAGTTATATTACACCTTTACATTATCACAGCGGAAGCAATTATACAGTAATTACATAAAACAATAATTGAATCAATCCTTGAGCAGCATGTATACTTCAATTTGTCAAGCATGTTTACCCTGCATGTAAAACTGTGGACACGTCAGTTCATTCAACTGACGAAATATTATACACGGCTATCCTCTCTATGCCGAAAACAGTATAACGATTCTCAATACTTAACAAACCACAAACTTATTCACAAACAAAGCTAAAGGGACTATCCTATTGATATCGTGTTGTGAAAGTGCACTTAGTCCTTAATGCAATTATTTGTATTATATGACACTAATGCGCACTTGTTCAGAGTCTATGTAGCCCATACTACATAGGTCCGAGGGCAAGCCCTTAACCGTTCTTCATCTTGTAGGGTTCAATCTCTCGTCATGACTTAATCTACTACTGTAACTACGGTAAGTATCCTAGATATTTTCTGACCTACGAACTCATGTCTAGGCGCCCTGGAGGGAATCCCAACGCACTGACACATGACTCATCATGCAGGTATCCTGTGGTAATTCAGCTCCTACCATAGACATGACACCACCCGCAGTCGTCAAACACCCCACGAGCGTCGCCACCGGGACGGTACTCTGGAGCAGTATCCACGCCCAATCATGACGCATCATGGGACATCCTGTGAATACTCTCACGCCACCAATCCAATGGCCCTCATAGTCATTGTTTTTCTCTTACTTTCATCACATCTTCACTATGTATCTAATCCTTAATTTAATTGAATCATGAATAAAATCAATCCCTTAGTGTTAGCACTCCAACTATACCGGTCTTATTCAGTTATTTCACATGACCCCAAACCTTGGTCTTTTTATCTCAAATATCATTTCCACATTTTTTTTATTGCCGGTATAAGTCTTAGCTACACCCTAGTTCTCAATTTCAACTCATAATTACAACATCGAGTTTTTCATACTCATAAGGTCTTTTCATGATTAATCACAATTCATGTATCATAAGTATAGTATTCATGTATTCACATCTTTCATAACTCATCACAATCAATAATTCAATTTCATGTACAATTTATGCATATGAATAATAAGTCTCAACTAGTAGTAATCAATAATTCATTTATTCCACGAATCTATTATCCTCATTTCAATTCATATTACAAGCACAATTTATAAGTCCAATTAATCACACAAATCACAACTTTCAAAAATTCCTCATTACTAATTTTCATCTTTATAACTCAAAAAAGCTCATTTATTTTTCCTTTATTTAAAAAGACAATTTAATTTAAAAAAGAAGTCCTTTCTTGCAAAAAAAAAGCCTCAATTTCTTAATTACACTTTATCAAAAGTTACGTAAATTTTTCTCATAAAGTCCAAATAATTTTCAGTAATTTATTCCATATTTTTTCCAATTTTTTATCTATTTTTTTATCTCAAATTAATATTAAAATCCCACAAAAAAATGATTTTTTAAAAAATCCAAACCCCCAACCGGATTCGAACCCACAACCAGCGACCCAATAGACAGCGCACAAGACCACTGTGCCAAAGCCCCAAGGCGATTTAACTAGGGGTTATAATCCCTAAGTATCGACTCTCGGCAATCGGATTTTTAACAAAAAAAATAAAACGAAAAGCCTTAGTATCGAACCCGAGACCCCTGACTAGCCCCCCCGCTGCTGTAGCAAATGAGACTCTACCGATCAAATGGTCTAAGTGGCCATATCGATTTGAAGGTAAATTAATTGGGGTTTTGAGTTGGTTCTCTGTTCATATCTACAATTCATGAATTCTCAAAACAAATTTGTCTCTTTTTCTTCTCTTTTGAAAGCAACTTTTTCCAGAATTAAAATACACATAAATCTACAGCAACCAGTATTTTTATAAGCATTTTTAGCTCTTTAAAACATGTATTTTAGCCCTAGTTTGTATTCCATGTCCATAATTTCGACATTTGAAAACCATAGCACAACTCTTCATGATTAAAGTTAGGTTTCTACAAAAATCACTACGTTATTGTTCTCTTTCTTATTGTCAATCTACCATATTTTAGAACACAAAGATCATCTTTTCTAAGGAATAAAAATTCTATTTTTATCAACTAATTTACACATGATGCATTCAATCATTTATTTGCAAATACAATCTCTTTTATTAATTCTAACATTCATGTGGCACATACAAAATGGAGAATTCTAATACATAAATTAACAATTATCCCTTAGTAATCATTCCATCAATTTATCTCTAATATTACAACTCTACTTTAATTAAACAAGCATGGTTCCAATTTTTCACTAGTTAATTCCTATAATTTCATTAAAACATACCTAGCACGATTTCTAATATTAGAAGCAATGAGAAACACCCGGCTCTTTGGAGAAAAACCAAATAAAAGCTTCTAGAGTCTTCCAGAATGCGAGAGAGTAGCCTTCTCCTCCTAAATTGTGTTGCAAAAGCCCTCCTTCTTGCTCCTTGTGCAAAAAAATCGAAAGCTTCCTTGTGTGGGGATGGGGTCGGCCTCTAGCTTGGGACACAACTCACACTCAACTATATACTCTTATGTATTTCTTTCCTATATAATTTCTTTCTTTCAATAAAATTTTTTTTGTGTGTAGAATACATGAAGGTAGAGGGTATTTATACTAGTTCTAGGACAGATTGGAAGGCTAGGATTTCAGTAGATGGTTAGAGATGGATGGCTAGGATAGGAGGGGAAGTTGTAGCAACCACCCATAATCAAATAACCACCCATGCACACACACCCACTCTCCCATTCCTGCGTAAGCATACACCCGGCCTCCAAGGTGTGCAATGCACACTACATGCATGCACGTGCTATTTGAAATTTGTACAATTTTAATTAATCAATTGTTCACAAATTGTGTCTACATAACAAGTGTGACAATTTAAATGATTAATTAAGTTTGTGGGCTTCACAAATAGTGGGCTTAGACTTGTGGGCCAAAACAATAAAATAATAAATTATTAAAGTGAACTCAAAATAAGAAAACAATGTTTTAGGCTTTACAAAATAAGCTTTTTAGAAAAAAAAAAAGAGGAAAAGAAAGAAATAATTGTTCATACTACAAAATAAAATTTTTATAAAAAGAAAATAAATATACATACGAAATTTTGTACGTGCACAACACGTGAAAATCAATATTTTTATTAAAATGAAAGTTTAGGGTATTACACCCAGATCTGTCATCTTCTCCAAGGAACTTGAACAACCCTTTCTGTAACCTGATGCTCTGATACTAATTGTTAGGAATTCTGTTGAGTTTTGTGACAACCGATCCAATGAACAAACCACAAAGCAATAGTAGATCAAACGAAACAATACAATTTTGTCCCGACTTGGGCAAACCCTAATCCAGGGGAGAAATAACCAGGACATTATTCACCTAGAGAAGATACAAGAGTTACAATCACTCTCACCAAGATCCTATCGATCTCTCAAGCATCACTAGAAGATAATCTACTGTTTACAATGTAACTCTCAACGAAGTACTTCTATCTTATCTTTCAAAGGAGGTCGTTACAATGATATATAGAGATCCAAAGAAACCCTCGGTCGTAGTCTTAATACAATAATCGTCTGATATATCCTGAAGAGAAAGCCACACGATAGGAACCGTACGATGTAACTTAGAGAATAAGTTGGGCTTCAACCAAATCACCTAGACCCATGCCCAAACTGCCGCTGCTTCAACTTGCTGCAGTGCCCTGACCCAAGTCAGAGAGCCACATCAGTCGACTACTCTTTAGGGCAGTCGATTGTTGCAGTTGTTCTTTCTTCCATTGATGCTAGTCTTTGTTCCTCCATTGAGGCTTCTATCTTGTTCTCGCTTCATCATGTTCTTTTCACATCGAATCTAATATGCAAGACATAAACCCAACAATGTATAGACACGAACCCAAGGGTTGAGACCTAGCCACAATTTTTGTCCTCCATCCTAATACTGTCCTTAACATTGTTTGATGGTCTTGTTGAGGAGATTATTTAACTTCTTTCTGGTTTTTGTTGTTTTTTATGTAATCGATTAGTCTTCAGATTGGCTTTTTTTTAAAAGTTTTATTAAAAAAACTTTGGTTCTTTTTCTTATTAATCGATGGAGGTCTTGCTCCACCTCTTCCTAAAAACTAAAAAAAAATAAAAAACACATCACTTCTAGAAAAGTCATACCAACTGGTGTCATACTTTTTGTTACCGAACGAGCCCCCACTCTGTCCCTCTCTCAATAGCAAATAGCAAATTTGATCAACTCTGAGTCATGTGGGCTTTTGCACTTATCCTATCTAGTTTTTTCCTCCCCCTCCTCTCTATTATTCTCCTTTATTTTGTCTTCACCCTTCCTTTTTTTTAGCAATGGGGTTCATGGGTCATGACTCAAAAAGATGAGTGGCTGATAGAGTCCCATGGACCACATCACACACAATGCAATTCTCCTACTACCACTCATTCTAGTGCTACTAGTTCGGTCCCTCTATGATTTAATAAATCATATAAAAGTTGGCCAAACAATTGTAAGCATTAAAAACAAAAATTAAATACACAACTATGGAAAAATAGAAAAATAATGTGAAATTAAAATTGTGTTCTCAAAACTAGACTACATCAAAGTTCTAGAAAAATAAAATTAGTTCATCATAAATTTGCAACTAACAAACATTTTCTTGGATTGCATAATAAAAATTTAAGGAGAAAAGAAAGAACTCAATTTTGCAGAAAATACACATATCAAAATCCGCACCATCTTCTTCTTTCTTTCTTTCTCTCTCTTCTCGGAACTTGCGTCGCATGCCCAGTAACAACGTGCAGTCTTCGTTTTTATTTTTTTCTCTTTTTCTTGGCCTCTGGTCCCGCTGCCACCAACCTCTATTCACGCCTCCCTGTTCACGCCTCCCACCAACCCAAGTTCTTCGTCTCTCTTCCCCTGTTTATATATTGGTAGCAAGTAGGTTAGGTTTAATTAGGGTAAGTTAATTAAGATTAGGATTAGTTATTAGTTAATTAATTAACATATTAATATTAAAATTAATGTTTTGATTTTAAATTAATCAACCAAATCCATCCTAAAATTCAACACAATTCCTCCCATTTCTTTTTAATTTATTTTTTTAAAAAAAATTATTACACAATTTTATTTCACCCACTAATTGATCATATTATTTTCTATTGACTTTTTATGTGACCAATTTGTAAAAATATGTATTTGAGTGCTATAATTTTTCAAAAATCGTCACATAAAATAAATTTGAATTAAAAAATCTTTATTCTTATTTTCTTCCTTGATTTTACCAAAATGCATATCTTTTTGCACTTATAAATCGCATTCCTTCTAAATAACATAAATAAAATAAAATAAGTGGAAAGAAGATAAATTTTAAAGAAATAATCGAGAACTTGCAACTTTAATGCGTAAAAAGAGTAATAAAATCATATATAAATTTCACTCATAAGTTATCTTCAAGAGCATACCTACCTTTAATAATAAACGAAATAATTTTCTCTTCCAGTACATCTGATCCAGTAACGACGATCCAAGTACTTAGTTTTGAGTCTCGCCTACAGATCAGTCGTGCTTTTCTCCTCAAGGAAATTACATGTGACCAAGTCCATTAATGACAGCTAGATTAAACTCAAGACTTTCAAACAATTCTTATCCCACTTCTCCTGCTTTATGTCGGATGGCTTCCCTTTATCTCTAAGGCATGATGCAAGTCATTTTGACCTAATACGTCATACATGTCCACCATCCAGGATTAAAGTTGATCTTACCGTCGAACTGCTTGATTTTCGTTAAACCCAGTGTAACACCCCGAATTCCAAAACACAACTGAATTCGAAGTTCCACGGGATCTTTACACTTCTTTCGTACAATTTTACAAGGAAATAAAAAACAATTCGTACATCAGAGTTACATTATACCTTTACATTATTATAGCGGAAGCAATTTTACAATAAATTACATGAAACAACATTTAAACCAATCTTGAGCAGCATGTATACTTCAATTTGTCAAGCATCTTTACCTTGCATGTAAAACTGTGGATGCATCAGTTCATTCAACTGATGAAATATTATATACGGTCATCCTCTCTATGCCGGAAACAGTATAATAATTCTCAATACTTAGCAAACAAAAAACTTATCACAAACAAAGCTAAAGGGACTATCCTAATGATGTCGTGTTGTGAATGTGCACTTAGTCCTTAATGCAATTATTCGTATTATATGACACTAATGCGCACTTATTCAGGGTCTATGCATCCCATACTACATAGGTCCGAGGGCAAGCCCTTAACCGTTCTTCATCTTGTAGGGTTCAATCTCTCGTCATGACTTAATCTACTACTGTAACTACGGTAAGTATCCTGATGTATTCTGACCTATGAACTCATGTCTAGGCGCCCTGGAGGGAATCCCAACGCACTAACACATGACTCATCATGCAGGCATCCTGTGGTAATTCAGCTCCTACTAAAGACATGACACCACCCGCAGTTATCAAACACCCCACGAGCGTCGCCACTGGGACGGTACTCTGGAGCAGTATCCATGCCCTATCATGACGCATCATGGGACATCCTGTGAATACTCTCACGCAGCCAATCCAGTGGCCCTCATACTCAATATTTTTCTCTTACTTTCATCACATCTTCACTATGTATCTAATCCTTAGTTTAATTGAATCATGAATAAAATCAATTCCTTAGGGTTAGCACTCCCACTATACTGGTCTTATTCATTTATTTCACATGACCCAAACTTTGGTCTTTTCATCTTAAATATCATTTTCACATTTCTTTTATTGCCGGTATAAGGCTTAGCTACACCCTAGTTCTCAATTTCAACTCATAATTACAACATCGAGCTTTTCATACTCATAAGGTCATTTTATGATTAATCACAATTCACATTTCATAAGCATCGTATTCATGTATTCACATCTTTCATAACTCATCACAATCAATAATTCAATTTCACGTGCAATTTATGCGTAAGAATAAGTTTCAACTAGTAGTAATCAATAATTCCTTTATTCCACAAATCTATTATCCTCATTTCAATTCATATTACAAGCACAATTTATAAGTCCAATTAATCACATAAATCACAACTTCAAAAATTCCTCATTACTAATTTTCATCTTTATAATTCAAAAAAAAAACTCATTTATTTTTCCTTTATTTAAAAAAACAATTTAATTTCAAAAAGAAGTCATTTCTTGCAAAAAACCTCAATTTCTTAATTACACTTTATCAAAAGTTACGTGAACTTTTTTCATAATGTCCAAATAATTTTCAGTAATTTATTCCATATTTTTCCCAATTTTGTAATCTATTTTTTTATCTCAAATTAATATTAAAATCCCACAAAAAAAAACAATTTTTTTTTAAAATCCAAACCCCCAACCGGATTCGAACCCACAACCAGCGACCCAATAAACAGCGTACAAGACCACTGCGCCAAAGCCCCAAGGCGATATAACTAGAGGTTATAATCCCTAAGTATCGACTCTCGGCAATCGGATTTTTAACAAAAAAATAAAACGAAAAGCCTCAGTATCGAAACCCGAGACCCCTGACTAGCCCCCCCGGTACTGTAGCAAATGAAGACTCTACCGACCAAATGGTCTAAGTGGCCATATTGATTTGAAGGTAAATTAATGGGGTTTTGAGTTGGTTCTCTGTTCATATCTACAATTCATGAATTCTCAAAACAAATTTGTTTATTTTTCTTCTCTTTTGAAAGCAACTTTTTCCAGAATTAAAATACACATAAATCTACAGCAACCAGTATTTTTATAAGTATTTTTAGCTCTTTAAAACATGAATTTTAGCCCTAGTTTGTATTCCATGTCCATAATTTCGACATTTGAAAACCATAGCACAACTCTTCATGATTAAAGTTAGGTTTTCACAAAAAACACTACGTTATTGTTCTCTTTCTTATTGTCAATCTACCATATTTTAGAACACAAAGATCATCTTTTCTAAAGAATAAAAATTCTATTTTTATCAACTAATTTACACATGATGCATTCAATCATTTATTTGCAAATATAATCTCTTTCATTTATTCTAACATTCATGTGGCACATACAAAATGGAGAATTCTAATACATAAATTAACAATTATCCCTTAATAATCATTCCATCAATTTATCTCTAATATTACCACTCTACTTTAATTAAACAAGCATGGTTCCAATTTCTCACTAGTTAATTCCCAAAATTTCATTAAAACATACCTAGCACGATTTCTAATATTAGAAGCAATGAGAAACACCGAGCTCTTTGGAGAAAACCTAAATAAAAGCTCCTAGAGTCTCCTAGAATGCGAGAGAGTAGCCTTCTCCTCCTAAATTGTGTTGCAAAAGTCCTCCTTCTTGCTCCTTATGCAAAAAACTGAAAGCTTCCTTGTGTGGGGATGGGGCCAGCCTCTAGCTTGGGACACAACTCACACTCAAACTATATACTTCCTTATGTATTTCTCTCCTATATAATTTCTTTCTTTCAATAATTTTTTTGTGTGTAGTATACATGAAGGTATGGGGTATTTATACTAGTTCTAGGATAGATTGGAGGGCTAGGATTTCACTAGATGGTTAGAGATGGATGGCTAGGATAGGAGGGAAAGTTGTAGCAACTACCCATAATCAAATAACCACCCATGCACACACACACCCACTCTCCCATTCCTTCTTAAGCATACACCCGGCCTCCAAGGTGTGCAATGCACACTACGTGCATGCACGTGCCCTCTAATACCCCCCATTTAAAATTTGTATAATTTTAATTAATCAATTGTTCACAAATTGTGTCTACATGACAAGTGTGACAATTTAAATGATTAATTAAATTTGTGGGCTTCACAAATAGTGGGCTTAGGCTTGTGGGCCAAATAATAAAATAATAAATTATTAAAGTGTGCTCAAAATAAGAAAATAATGTTTTTAGGCTTTACAAGATAGGCTTTTAGAAAAAAAATAAAGGAAAAGAAAGAAATAATAGTTCATACTACGAAAATGAAATTTTTATAAAAAGAAAATAAATATACATACGAAATTTTGCATGTGCACAACACGTGAAAATCAACATTTTTATTAAAATAAAAGTTTAGGGTATTACATCATCCCCCTCTAAATACCCTTCTATCATCAAAAGAGATCTTCCCCTACACCGATGACCCTTAACCCACTTCGCATCACATCTAAAGCAAAGGCCTCACGCCTTTCGATCGGCGATCATTCTGTCAAACTGAGTCTCATGGGATATAATGCTAGGCTTGCCTTCACCTGTCACTGGTTTGGTACTGGAGGGATTTGGAGTGTTTAGGGGTAGAGGATTCTTCACCACTGCTGCAGAGGGGGTGTAATTTGGTTTAGCACCATGGAACCTTGCCGCCTTGCGCTGACACATGAGTATCATTTCTCGAGATTGGGCCTCCCTATAAGTATTGGTCATGGTGAGGGGATGCCTTAGATAGAGTTCTTGTTGGATCTCTTCTTTAAGCCCTGAGATGAAACAACCAACCAAAACGGGCATCGCCATTGGATTTATTGAGATGACTATACTTGATAAATTCACGATAGTACTCTTCAACGGTATTTGTCTGTTGGAGATTCAAGAGAGTGGCATTGGGGTTTTCAAGCTCTGTGGGTCCAAACTAAAGCAACATCTCCCTTTTCAACGCTTCCCAACTGATTTCAACTCCATACTGGAACTTAAACCAATGCCACCACATTAGGGCATTATCCCGAAGATAGTAGACACAGAAATCCACTTGATACCATTCATCGATCCTATGAGTTTCAAAATGATGCTCGAGGTGAAAAAACTAGTTGCTAATGTCGCCATTACCATCAAAAGTGGGGCTCTCAAGTTTGGTGTGCTTAGGGTAGATGTAGTTGGATTTGCCATACTCCTCTTCCTCACTGATAGTCCATCGACGACCCCCACCATGACTCCATGACCTTTGAGGGGATGGATCACGCCTGGGTTGTTGAGATGGCAGGGGGATCTGGCGATACCCTCTAAATCCTGCATCATTTCCCCTTTCCATCAACCTCCGCATTATTCCTTGCATCTCCTCATTATGGGTTGTCATCCCCGTGAGTTGGGTCTTAATATCTCCCATTGAGATCTCGACACCTTCCAGTCTATGTTCGAGTTCGGCTAGCTTGTGGGAATCAACACCACCATGGATGGATTCCCGCACTAAACGGTTCGGTGATCCGATTCCAGAGTGAGATCCAAATTCAAGGATAGGTGAGCGCTAGAGCTTGTTGTGCTCTGATACCACTATTACAGATCCAAACTGTGGTCTCCTTGCGACGGTGGAGGACCGGGTGGCTCCCGCCTTGATCGAGTATCAACGACGCTACCTGCGATTGATAGCAAGAGTGGAACAAGAGAATAGCAAGAACAAGAACTAAAATAACTCAAACCAAATTATATTCATATATATTTTTTATTACAAGCTTGGGTTTATGATGATGAAGAAGACATGGGCATTGCGTGTGACTACAAGATTCCCCTGTACCCTGACATAAAGTAACCGACCTTAACGGCCTGCACAGTAACAATGGGCCCCACTGCTTTATCCCCTTCTACTCATAGGCTGATAGCTAGTCATGCTTCTCCCGTGAAGAGAAAAAGCAAGGACGTTATTGCAAAATGACCTTCACTTATGCAAAAACAACCTAAGAAGAAAGAAAATCTATGAAGGACTGATACGCAAGTAATAAGGACTGATATGTGAAGGTCTTTTTCATTTTCTTCAAATACAGTTCAGGGGTGAACTGTATCACTCACCCACAATCACCCATCAACCAATCCAACTTCTCGCTGGACAAACGCCGCTGCCGTCAACCGCCGATCACCTTTTCAAGAAATAGGGTTTTTGAGATGGAAACAAAGAAAGAGGAAGAAATTGGAGCTAAAGTCCTGTGTAGCGTGAGCCATTAATGGGCTTCGAGGTTTCTAACAGTAAAGCCCAAAATTCATGTTTCTTGGACAGAAGGCCCACAAATGCACTTTCAATAATGGCCTTTTTTCAAGAAACCCACAAAATATTGGATTTCTCAACAAAAGTCCCAAAAAAAGGCATTTATTCTGAACAAAATGTAGAAAATCTACAAAACAAAACTGTTCCAAGAGAATGTACAAAATCTTATCATGTTGGTGCTTATCCATGTTCCATGTTCTCAATGGTGAACGTCTTCCAACAAGCCTGGCTTTTAGACCGTATCACAAAGTGCAATGGTAACAGTCTTAGGGTACCTCACAATTATCCCGGTTGGTCTTTCAATGAAGGGTGTGTTGCTTCTATCGAGTCTCCTTTCTTCTTTCCTTGGCTTTTTATGCTACCCAATATCTATCAATTCAATTTAGAAATCTTTATATTTACTCTATCTCTTTATCTTTCTTCTTTATTTATGATCCACCCATATTTTACTTGGAGTTAAAATATATAATTTGATTTAGTGTGAGTTGGATGCTTCATCTGTTGAACCTGAACTTTCATCGTCTACGAGAAGAAATCAAATTAATCTACGCATATGATAATGTTATTCATAATATTGTTGCTCTATACTTCTTTTTAGATTTTATAATTGAATTTAATTTGACTTTATTAATGCTTCTTTGGAAAATGATATTTTTTTATATCAACCCATTACTATGTAAGAGCATATATTTGTTTAAGTTGGTTAACAAAAAAAAGAAATACTTATTTAATTTTCTCTATTATCTCATTTGTATTGAAATCAGAATTGGGAAAAAATCATATTTTCTTGTTGTTTTATTTCTTTACTGTATACATCTACATATATGAATTATATTCTTGGAGAAGAAGAAAAGAGACTGAGAGAAGATTGGGAAGATGAGAGATTTGGGGAATCTGTTTCCTATATATTAGGAAACAGAATATACAATTACTATATTTCAACACTCTCCCTCAAGTTGGTGCATAGATATCGAACATGCCCAACTTGTCAACAAATTTCAAGAAGAGCCGAGTCGAAACAGCCTTAGTTAGGATATCTGCGAGTTGATCTTCTGACTTCACTTTGGATATCTCAATAACTTTCTCATTTAATTTTTCTTTGATGAAGAATCTGTCCACCTCTACATGTTTCGTCCTATCATGCTGAACTGGATTAGCCGCAATATCACGCGCTGCTTGACTGTCACAATACACCTTCATAGGTTCCTTTGGACCATAGCCTAAGTCCTGCAACAGGAGTTTTAGCCATAAAGTTTATGTTATACTTAAAGCTACTCCGCGATACTCAGCCTCTGCACTAGAGCGTGCAACAACATTTTGCTTCTTGCTCCTCCATGTAACTAAATTTCCTCCAACAAAGGTGAAATATCCTGAAGTTGAGCGCCTATCGATTGTAGAACCTGCCCAATCAGCATCAGTATATGCCTCAACCTTCAAGTGACCATGTTTCGCAAATAAGACTCATTTTCCTGGGGCTGACTTCATGTATCTCAAAATTCTCATTGTCGTATCCATATGTTGTTCCCGATGTGCATGCATAAACTGACTTACCACACTTAAAGCATATGACAAATCTTGCCGTATATGTGCAAGATACATTAGTCGTCCAACCAATCTCTGATATCTTTCCTTATCACAAGGTACTTGATCAGCTTCGTTGCATAGTTTCAGTCCTTCTTCCAATGGTTTACTAATCGGTTGACAAGCAGATATTCCAGTTTCCTTCAATAAATCCAGAGCATATTTTCTTTAAGAAAGAAATATCCCATTTTTTTTAGCGAGAAACTTCAATACCAAGGAAGTATCTCAAAGGACCAAGATCTTTCATTTCGAACTCTTCTGACAAGTAGTTCTTTAATGCCTTCATCTCCTCAGGATCATCTCCAGTTACTATCATATCATCAACATAAATAATGAGAACAGTAATTTTACCTTCTTTCCTTTTTAAGAATAGAGTATGATCCGAATTACTCTGATCGTATTTGAATGTCCTCATTGATTTTGTAAATCTTCCAAACCAGGCTCTTGGCGACTGCTTCAGCCCATACAATGCTTTCTTCAGACGATATACTTTGTTGCTGTGTTGGACTTGTCTGTTCGACCCTGGTGGAAGATCCATATAGACTTCTTCTGTCAATTCCCCATGCAAAAATGCATTCTTCACATCAAATTGCTCCAACGGCCAGTCAAGATTGGCAGTAAGTGACAGTAAGACTCGAACAGTATTGAATTTTGCCACCGGTGCGAATGTATCTTCATAATCAATTCCATACGTTTGAGTGTACCTTTTGGCAACCAGCCTTGTTTTGTATCGCTCTATTGAACCATCAGACTTATACTTCACTGTATAAATCCATCTGCATCCTACTGGCTTCTTTCCTGCTAGCAGCTCGACTATATCCCAAGTCTCGTTCTTTTTCAAGGATTTCATCTCCTTATCCATAGTTGCTTTTCACCTTTGATTAGTAAGGGCTTCCTGCACACTGTTAGGAATAGATACAGTAGATAATTGATTTACAAATGACTTATTTGATTTCGACAAGCGGTGAGTGGATACATAATTACTCATGGGATATTTGACGTTACTAGTGGGATTAGGTTCATAAGTGGGTTTTGGAATACCTCTATTAGTACGGTACGAGAGTTCTCTTCTAGGAGGTTCAGACAACGATGACGATTGGTTTTGGGGTTCTGACGGTTCACTCTCACTAAAATTCGGTACTGGATGCAATTCTTCAAGAGAGTCTTCTACTGGTTGCAATTCTTCAAGAGGGTCTTCTTCCCTTAGTTGCAGTTCTTCATGAGGATCTTCCTCCCTTGCTAGATCTTCATTCAAGTGTTCGCATAATTTGTATCTAGTTGTTCGCTCTGACTGACAATTACTTCATCATACCCAAGAGTCTGAACTTCACTTCGGTACTCCCCCTGAAGTTCAGCCGCAGAAGAACATCTCATGTTCATGGAACACCACATCCATAGTCACAAACATCTGTTGAGTTGGTGAGTGATAGCATCGATACCCTTTCTGATTCATTGCATATCCCACAAAAACACATTTTACTGCTTAGGGAGTTAACTTACTCCGCTCGTGTTGATGTAGGTGAACAAATGCAACACACCCAAAGATACGAGGTGGCAGGTTGACAACAGTTGGTGCATCCACAGCATTAGTTAGTGCTTGAAGTGGCGTGCTGAAGTTCAGGATACGAGAAGGGACTCGGTTGATTAGGTATGCTGCAGAGGTTAGGGCTTCCCCCCAATACATGAGTGGGAGATTGCCATAAATAAGTGAAGCACGGACTACTTCAAGTAAGTGTCTGTTCTTCTTTTCGGCCACACCATTTTGTTAAGGAGTATATGAACATGTAGTCTGGTGAACAATTCCATGTTCCACCAAATATTATTGTAGATCTGTATTCAGGTACTCGCCACCATTGTCACTTCTGAGAACTTGAATGTGTGCTTTATACTGAGTCATAACCTGCTTATGAAAATTTTGAAATAAACTACTAACTTCTCCTTTGGATTTCATCAAACAAATCCAAGTCATACGAGTACAGTCATCAATAAATGTCACAAACCATTTAGCTCCTCCAATAGTGGTATTTCTGGATGGACCCCAAACATCAGAATGAATAATCATAAATGGAATCATGCTTTTATTCAGATTGCAATGAAAAGAAACACGGTGACTTTTTGCTAGTTCACATACATCACAACGAAAACTAGAGATATCCAACTTCGAAAATAAACTGGAAAATAATTTAAGCAAATAGCCAAACGATGCATGTCCCAGACGTCGGTGCCACAGCCAAATTTCTGATTGCTTCTCCCCCTCGGATTTATTAACGGCAAGAGCTTGAGTCAACCTGTTTGAACTCTCAGAAACCAAATCCAGATAATAGAGTTTTCCACGTCTAACCCCATAACCAATCGTCCTGCGAGTCCGAATATCCTTAAAGACACAAAAAGAAAGCCAAAAAACAATAATACAATGTAGGGTATTAGTAATTTGGGTGACAGATAACAAATTAAAATTTAAGGATGGGACTACTAGTACTGTGTCTAATGTAAGATCTTTTGTGAGAGATATGGAACCTTCGCCAGTAACGGGGGCAGGATTACCATTGGTAGTGGATACTGTGAATTTGGTGGATGGGTGTAAGGTTTTAACTTGTCTAGAATCAAAGGTCATATGATCGGTAGCACCAGAATCAATTATCCATGTATTATTCATAACAGATGCAGAAATATTAAAAGCCTTACCATCATTACCTAAAGCTGTAACCAGTACAAAGGTTTGTTCAATGCTCTTTCCAGCTCCTTCAGCAATTCCAACAGCTACAGTGGATATCTTCTTCCGAGAATCTCTGCTGTGATCCCAGTCATGCAGGTAGCCGATAATCTAATAGCAAAGAGCTTTCGTGTGCCCAGTTTTGTCACATTGGGTACACTTCCTTGACTCATAAGTAGATTGATTGAAGCCCTTAGAAGTGCTTGCAGATGATCCAGACTGACCTGCGAGACCTTTGAATGGATGTGGCCGAGCCACCATTGCAGCTATATCAGAAGATTCAGAGGGATTGTTCATGGTGCTTTGTTGACGAGCCTCCCGCCGAACATATGCGTAGGATGCCTCAAGATCAAGTGCAGGATCCTTTCGCAAAATTTCTCCTTGAACCTGTTCAAACTCATCATCTAATCCAGCCAAAAAAATATGAACCCGCAAGCGGTCGATTGATTTCTTATATGTTTGGACATCGTCAGGATTCTTCATGATCACCTTATCTCGATGATCCAGTTCTTGAAAAAATTCAGTCAATTCTCCATAATAAATAGAAAGTGGCCTGCCATTTTGCCTTGCCGAAAAAGCTTTCTGGTTTAGAGCAAACACCTGAACCTCGTCGGTTCCATCATAGAATGCTTTTGCAAGAGCATCCCAAATATCACGAGCAGTTTTCAATCGAATGTATCTCTTCATGATCTCGGGTTTCATGGACATCAACAGCCAGCCTTTCACTTTATGATTATCAGCATACCATTTGGCATAGGAACCATCACTTTCAGCGGGAATTTTACTATCACCTTGAATATACTGGATCTTTTCACGTCCAGCAATATGCATCTCCATCAACTGAGTCCAAACATCATAGTTTGTTTCCTCAAGAATTATCCCCGCATTAAAGCTGGAATTCTCGGATTGCACAGTAATCTGTGTACTACCCATGTTAGTAGTACAAGTAAACAATGGATCTGGATCAAACAATAACGAATTTGGATCAAACAACAATGGATCTGATCAGGCTTCGTGATGGTGGGCTGAGCGGCAAAGTGGAGTGATGAAGACGATGAGAGGGGTCGAGGGTGAAGAGGATGAGAGTGGAGGGCGACGAGGAGTTGCAATGACTTCGGGAGTGGGACTCGGGATCGATGCCGTCAACTGGCGTCAGGGTGAGGAACGGCAACAGCAGCAGTGACTTCGGGATGAGAGTGGAGGGCGACGAGGAGTTGCAACGACTTCGGGAGTGGGACTCGGGTTCGATGCTGTCGATTGGCGTCAGGGTGAGGAACGACAACAGTGGTGGTTGTCGATCGATCAGCAGGGACTTCCCACAGACGGCGCCAGAGCACAAGTGCGTACTGCTGTCGAAAGGAAAAAAAAAAGGAAAGATCGGGGGTGCAGCGCGCGTCAGGGGGCGCGACGGAGGACGGTGACGGGATTGGGGGTTGCCGGAGGTGACTAGTTTGCCAGGAAGACGATCGGAAAGGAGGCGCTGGGGATTGGTCGGGATCGGATCAAGGTGGAGATGTCAGATCTGATCTTCTCCTTTTCTTCTTCGTTAGTTAGCCCATATCTGGTTAGGCTCTGATACCATATTGAAATCAGAATTGGGGAAAAATCATATTTTCTTGTTGTTTTATTTCTTTACTGTATATATCTATATATATGAATTATATTCTTGAAGAAGAAGAAAAGAGATTGACAGAAGATTGGGGAGATGGGAGATTTGGGGAATCTGTTTCCTATATATTAGGAAACAGAATATACAATTACTATCTTTCAAAAATTTGATATCAGTAGGAAATAGAAAGATGTGAGATTGAAATGGGTGAGATGATTAAAATGCGTAAACTTTTTTTTTATATACAAATCTCTCAATAGTGGTAGGAAAGTTAATTGTAAATTTTATATATTTTATGTAATATTATACAAGTGTACATCATCATTTACTTTACGTGTAATATCATACACTTCTTCTTTAGTAATATTATACATATATTTTATTCTAATTTAAAGCAACAATTGACATGCACTTTTATACTTGATTTCTCAATATACATCTATATTTGTAAAAAGGTAAATAAATTTGTATGTGTTATTCTATTATCTTCTTTTATTATTTTCTTTTTGTGTCGCCTATATTTTAAAAATAAACTAAATAAACAAACAAACAATAACAAAGGTACAAACATAAACCAAGTGATTTTTAAAAAAAATATTTTATTTTAATTTTTGTTTTTTTATAACCAAATTAAGTTGAACATGATCTTCTCGAGTTAAATTAAATGTATACATGAATAAATCAATATATTTGGATCCATAAGTTATTTTAGATTAATTAAGGCACATAACTAAGATCTTTTGGTGTGTAATGATAAAATAATTGGATTTACTAATCAAGAAATACCCAATATCAAAAAATGGTTGATATTGTTCCCAAGTATGAGGGAGTTATGTCACGCCCCGCTTACAAAAATACGAAAGTACGGACAAACGACTAAGGCCCAGCGAATGATATACATCATTCATAAGTTGTACAGTTATAACTCAAAAATAATCATGATCACAACCACACATGAAATAAAATAATCGCATAAACAGGGAATAAAATTAAGCAATACACAAAATAACTAACATCTGGAAACATAAACTTCGGGTCAAAATGTCGGATATATAACGTACAAAATAAAAACAACAACAACTGAGGAAAAACATAAAACAAATAAACTAATGCAGGCCAAATCCAAATATATCCTCTAAAAGGTTTGATCGTCAAGTTCTTTACTTGTTCCTCTCCGATATTTGCAAACTCAACATGTACAGTGTACAGTTTTTTTTTTTTTTTTTTTGGAGGGGGGGGGGGGGATTCCGTTAGAGCAAGCTACGGACGACAAGTAATAGCAAGAAATATAATAACAAGATAACACGGTGTAACATGGATAAGAAATAGCAAACAAATATCAGGAAACAGCACAACACGAGTAACATCGGTACGATAGTACATCCAAGACTATAAGGGATAATCAATAGATATGTAGTAAGTCAGTGAACAATAGTCGATAATCAATGATTCGATGATAGAAAAACAATAGTCGATACTCGATAATGCAATGTCTGGTATCAATGTTGAGTGGCAATCTTAAGTCTATCAATTTTGATTAACCTAACCAATACACACAATCATGCGTCCCATACCACAAGTCGTGTGCATCAAAATTAAGTAAACATTTGGACGTAAGTGGTGAAGTCTATAAGATTATGTATCAAGTATCACGAGTCACAAGTGATTACATCACAAAATCACAAATCATTCTTACAGGAAACACGAGCCCTTTTCCGAGTACACTCTCCTATATTGTCCACAACTAAGTCATACCATTTATTACCCCGGGTTGTTATTCTTTAATCAAGTCACTACTTTGGATATTGGACTCTGAGGTGGTCCCCATGGACTCTATAGGTGGGCCCCGTGGATTTTAGAGGTGGCCTCCGCTGATATCTTCGAAGTGGCCTTAGTTTTGCTATCCAAAACAATTACAATAACTCTGACGATATGGTGCATATGACGATAAAAATGAAATCTTTAGGAGGAATTAATGAAACGACATCAATTTCAATCCTAGATCCTCGAATTGAGAGAGATACTGAGAGATCAAGAATGCTCACTAATTCATGGATTCATGGATCAAATTCGATTCCCCCAGAAGTATCTGTATAGAATTGTGCCGAATCCTTCCTGAAACGTAACCTAGAATTAGATCTTCATTATCTAAATGGAACCAGAACATAACATACCGTGTTATAGATAGGACTAACAAAGAACATAGTTATTTTTATATCACTTGGCTCTCCTTTTTTTTTATCGATTTCTTTTTCTTAATTTCCCATTTTTAATGGGAGTAGATTCAATCTATTTATTGAATTTGAGAATTCCAATATTTCTTATTTTTTTCTTCCTTTTTGAAGTTTCCAATAAGAAATATACTTATTAAGTTATTAAGTGAAGTCCTAAGTCTTTTTTCTTATTTTTTTTCTTCTTTTTGAAGTTTCCAATATGAAATATATTTATTAAGTTATTAAGTGAAGTACTAAATCGCATGTCAATGACATCTCCCAACATACCAAAACTAGCAATTACTCCACCAGTTGTAGGAGACGTAAGGATTGGTACATAGAATAACTTTTTAATTGATTGATAATTATATGAAGCAGAAAATATTTTATCCATTTGCATCAAGCTCAAACTTCCTTCCTGCATACATGCCCCTCCGAAAGCGCACACAATAATGATAGGTAGAGATCGATTTGTAGCATACTCGATCAAACGAGTGATTTTCTCGCCTACTACAGATCCCATACTACCTCCCACTAACTGAAAATCCATAACCCCAATTGCTGTGGGAATACCGTTTAGTTGACCTACACCTGTTTGAACAGCTTCTGTTAAACCTGTCCTTTTTTTATAAGAATCGATACGATCTTTATAAGGTTCCTCCTCTAAATGAAATATAATGGGGTCCGTGGAGACCATATCTTCATCTATATGATTCCAAGTGCCCAGATAATCAGAAGCTCGATTCTATCTGAACTACTCATTTTCAAATGATATCCGCACTGTTCACAAATATTCATTTTGGACCTAATTTTTTTATATAATTTAATCCATAACGATTTTTGCATTGACCCATAAATTTCTGGATTTTTATTTATTTATATCCAAATCCAAATTATTAGATCTTCCTCTTATATTAAAGTCACAGCTATTACCACCAGTTGTTATACTAGTACTAGAGCTCCCACTTTCACTACTGCTTATGCCCTTAGTACAAATGAAACTAGAAATGTAACTGTCACTAGAATTGTTAGTAACACCTAAAACGTAACTATGAATACTGACTTCAAAATGAAGATGACTATCAAAACAACTAATAATGTGATTATTCCAACTAGATTGAGTATCGTACATGTAATGATAGTAGTAGTGGTTGTTACTCTTAGACCTAGTATTCAAATAACTGGTTACTTTGGTGATCCTTACTCTTTTTCAAAATTGTCATTTATGGATATTAGCAGTAATTCCATATGAATATTATATGAATATTAAAAAATGAATATTAAACAATATCAATATAAAAAATGAAACACACATATTTATAACAGGACTCATTTACTTGTTCAAGGGACAAACTTTATTTGGAACATTTGAAATCCAATTGACACGAATTCTAATTCATAAAATACGGCAATTGAGGAGGGGAGTTGAAAACAAAAAAAGAAATGCACGATTTTTCCCAAAATAACCCACTTTTTGAAAGTATTTACCAAATTGGCCCACTTTAGAAACTATTTACCAAAATGACCTACTCGCTATCTCAGATAGTGAGCTTGGCAAAACGATTCTCGCTATCTGGGATAGCGAGTGTAGGATTATTGCTTTCTGCACAACTTGGCAAGAAAACTAGGAAAAAATGCAATGTGAAGACTCGCTGTCTCAGACAGCGCGTGTGTTGATACCACACTCTCTGTTTGAGACAACGATTGTCGCTTTCAAATTTTTTAAAATCAAACTCGCTGTCTCTTCTCTTCACTTCTCTCTCTCTTCATCCACTCTCCCAACTCTGAAACCCAAAATCCTAGCTCCCAAATTGGACCCCTCACCCATAAAATTCCTTCAAAATCTCTTTTGATCCACCTTATCCCTCATAACACTTTATAATCCCACTTTAAAAATCCTAAGCCCATCACCCAAGATCCCCAATTTTGTTGAATTCGGAAAAGTTTAAAGAGGTCTTCTCCACGCTCAAAATTGCTCAATCTTCCCAATCATTGATTTGAGGGTATGATTTGTATAACCTTTTATTGTGTACACTTGGGTAGATTTAGTTTGTGATTAGATAATATCATTTTTGTATAAATATAGGTATGGATTACTATATTCCTATTTGGTTTTATTTTGGTGGTGAAATTATTCGTGACGCAAAGCTAGATTGTTGTTATAGTATCGTTGATTTTGAAATAATTTAGGCACCTTGTACAATTAAAATGGCATAACTAGTTGATAAAATTTATGAGGTTACTAATTGGGATAGAGATTAATGGAATGTTAAAATTTTAGCTCGTTATGCATCAGAAAAAGGTGAAGGTCAACATTTTATGACTGTGCCCGTACAAAATAATAACACTTTAAAGTCCATGATTGCTAGGACACTTGATCTAAATTATAGTTGGTCTGCATTGGAGGTAAATATTCAACAAATCCAAATTATTAATGCTCAGCCACATGCTAATCCTAGTTCAAGCTTCCTACGAGAAGTACCGACACATGAGATGAGTCCTAACCCAGTTCAAACATCACGTGCAATCTCAAAACATCAAACACATAATTATGATCTCCAACTTAACCAAATTATAATGAAACAATCACATTAAAGAACTAACACCAAAACAAACAAACAAATTGAAACCACTTTTGAAAATCAAATTAAACAATGCAAAACTGAAACATTGAAACTCTTCCTCTCCTCGTTGTTCCTGCAAAAACTGATAAACTAAACCAAATTGTGCCTGCATTTTATGCCTTTCAGTTCACTTGTGCCTGCAAAAACTAAAACAAAAACTCCCATAACTATTTTGTGCCTGCAAAAACTGAAAATCTGAAACATAAGAGAAACTGAAACAATGAAAAAATTGAAACAAAATGTAATTTTCAGTCTACTTACACAAATTGAAACATAAGAGATAATATTAAACAAAATATAACTTTCAAGTTGACTAAACATTAAGAGTAGGAGTTCAAGGATCAGGGTGAACAAGTTTGGGGGTTTCCTCGCTTGTTTCGGACGCTTTGGAGTTGCTTGAGTTAATCCCGAAAGGGGATTGTCATCGTCTTCATCCACTTATGGCTCATTGACGTGCTCCTCCTCTCCTCGTTGTTCTTCTAATGCTCCCAAACGATATGGAGCTCTTGTGGCCATTGTCTTTCGATGACTTGTTCGGTGCATCGGAACCAACAATATAGCATCCAATCTAGCTCCTTCGCCAACGAGGTCAGCTTGTGCACGACACGACTAAACCATTTTTCGTGCAAACACCTTCACTGGTTCTGCAACATTGCTCTTTGATGCACGAACACCTTCTTTCGCCTGAATCCATGCTTGGCCCATCCACATTCAAATAGAAACCATGTTGTATTAAAATTCATTACATACTTAAGATTTATGTTTGTAAATAAAGTAGAGGTATATGTAAAATGAATAGATACAAAATAAAACTTACGAGAGAACAAATCACTGTTGACTTTGGTTGGAACATTGGTAAATGAACAGATTGGTCATCAGTTGGATTCGCGGCTCGTCGTTGAACCGGTACTTGTACACCCGCTGGCATTTGGGATGTCGGAGATATAAAAAGCCGAGTCATTCTCTGGTACCACAACATATACGTTCCATGTAAGGTGGCATCGAATGGGAGAATTTAACAATAACGAGATCAAAACGATGTGCATCCCAAGTGTCGACGTGGGTTCACCAACAAGCGGCCCAATCGTGACCCATACCTGTAAAACCATGCATATCGACATTAAATGGTTCGAACACCAGAATATTCTGAAGGAGAACAAATTGTTGAAGCACTCTATCGGCGTAATAGAATTCCACTATCCCGAAGTTGATTAGAGGTGCTCTCGTCAACCATAGCTCACGACTTTCCGTACAAATAGGTGGCAATCTTGCTAAACGATCCTCCGTAAATGGCTCCCACTTGACACAAACATCCGTTAATGTATCCAATTCGTCCCTGTAGTATGTCAAACATCAATTTGGGTTGGCCTTCCATGTGAGGGACCCAGTCCAGTATACACATTGTCGACGTAACATATGTGGGGTCACCGGGAACATGCAACCACTTTGATGATTGCCTATTGATACATAGTCTACCAACGTATATGTGTTTCCAACTCCATACTTGTAGCAAAAGCATCGGTCCATTCATTTGAACCGCGCCAAGTGCGCAGTTACACAAACTCCTATATAGTGTGGCCAATGGTGCACTACCCCAACTGTACGTCCAAACATTCTGAAGATCTGTGATTAGAGGCAAGTACATTGTTGCCGCTAAATTTGGTGTGGGGGCAAACAAATAGTATTTGTGGATTCTTAGAGAAACTGAATAGTAAACCTGTATACCTGTTCCGTCGGAGTTCTGATCATCGCTCCCGCCATATACCTGCAAAAAGTGCGAGACACCGGGGTTGTTCCCGGCGACGCACCCTCCGACGCTCAAGTCAGTAATCTGGAAGACTATGAAAGAGCGCAAAAACTGGAGTAAGATTGATTACCTCTTAATAGAGATGGATGGGGGGTATTTATTGGCGTCTTAGGAAGCAGATTAGGCATGTAATTCTCGTGTATAGATAAGGAATGTAATCCCTAATTCCCAGTGAGAGGATAGATATGAATCAGGACCGTTGATTAATGTAAATCAGAAACCCTAACTCTATCCTGTTGGACCGGGTTTGTTGCGGGTTGAAGCCCGCACCCAGTTGAGGTGGATCCGTTTGCGGTTTATTGGATCTGTGAGAAGGAGATCCAGTACCCGCTTCAGACCCGTTTGCAGGTGAAATTACTATTTTACCCCCGGGCTTCAGGATTCGCGTCCAATTTGGACGGTTTCGATTAAATCTCTATTTTTAGCCACATCACGGGCCCCCTCAGTCTTTGAGGAGTAGTTTGACTGTTTTAGTGGCTAGTGGAGTTGTATCGGAGTCCGAATGGGTGACTTTGAATTCTGAAGTGGGCGGTAAGGTAACTTCGTCTTCCTTTCTGAAGCCATACGATGTTCCGAAGTCGTATCGAGTTTTTATTTATTTTTTCGTGCTATTTATTTAATTTTGCGATGCGTTAACTAATCGTTCGGGGAGCTTAACAGTACTTTCTAGGCAATAATTGTTCGTTCAGGGGCTCAAAAATATCCCCCCGGATTTTTAATTATTGTCTAGAATTTTTAGCTAATTTCCCCGATTTTTTAGCAATTTTTCACAATTTTTAAATAAATAAAACGATAAAAATCGATTTTTAAATACTCATTTATGACGTGGCAGGATCTGGACCATCGATCAGGATGAAGCGCGAATTTCTGAACGATCAGATGGGCCCTGCTCCTCGGTAGGCTTTTTCGCCGTATACGAGGGTCGGCTCCTCGGTTCCTCGGCTCGGAGGATCAGCGCCTCGGCTCGGAAGGTCAGTGCCTCGACTCGGAGGTTCCGAGGTACGTGGCATCATCTGGGCCGTCCATTTCAGCGTGGATCCCCATAAAATGCTATCTTGTCGTTTAGTGGATGTGGCAAGATCAGGGCCGTCCATCATGACGAGCGCGCTTTTTCACAAGATCCAACGGCTGATATGGGTCGGCGTGTTTTTTCGCCATATACGAGGGTCGGTACCTCGTCATCTCGGCTCGGAACCTCAGCGCTCCGGCTCGGAAGGTCACTGCCTCGGCTAGGAAGGTCAGTGCCTCGGCGCGGAGGATCCAAGGTACGTGGCATCATCTGAGCCGTCCATCATGACGAGCGCGCTTTTTCACAAGATCTAACGGCTGATATGGGTCGGCGTGTTTTTTTGCCATATACGAGGGTCGATACCTCGTCATCCCGGCTCGGAGCCTCAGCGCTCCGGCTCGGAAGGTCACTGCCTCGGCGCGGAGGATCCGAGGTACGTGGCATCATCTGGGCCGTCCATTTCAGTGTGGATCCCCATAAAACGCTATCTTGTCGTTTAGTGGACGTGGCAAGATCTGGGCCGTCTATCATGACGAGCGCGCTTTTTCACAAGATCCAACGGCTGATATGGGTCGGCGTGTTTTTTCGCCATATACGAGGGTCGGTACCTCATCATCTCGGCTCGGAGCTTCAGAGTTGTTCGCCGAGGCGCTGAGTTGAATGTTTTGAAGGAAGCGTCCCTTGATTGTTCCGTTTTTCCGAGCCCAGTGGTTCGGCTGCTCGACTAAGCTGTTCGGTAGCTCGGTCGAGCAGGCCGATGGCAGGCAGTTCGGAAGGTACACATGGGCGGATCTGGTCCGTTCATCACGGTGCGCATCACGAGGATGGGGTTCAGATCACGAGAAAACGTTATCTTGTCGTTTTGTGGGCGTGGCCAGATCTGAGCCGTCCATCGAATTCTGACGCGAATTTTGGAGAGATCCGATGGTGACTTCGTCTCGGGAGGATTTTTCTCCATATACGAGGGTCGGTACCTCGTCATCTCGGCTCGGAGATTCAGTGCTGTTGGCCGAGGCGCTGAGTTGGGTATTTTGAAAGTCTTGGATTGTTTGCTGCCTTCCGAGCCCAGTTGCTCGGCTGCTCGACTAAGCTGTTCGGTAGCTCGGTCGAGCATGCCGATGGTAGGCGGTTCGGAAGGTGCACGTGGCCGGATCTGGTCCATTTATCATGGCGCGCATCACGAGGATGGGGTTCAGATCACGAGAAAACGTTATCTTGTCGTTTTGTGGGCGTGGCGAGATCTGAACCGTTCATCGAATTTTGACATGAATTTTGGAGAGATCCGACGGTGACTTCGTCTCGGGAGGATTTTTCTCCATATACGAGGGTCGGTACCTCGTCATCTCGGCTCGGAGACTCAGTGCTGTTGGCCGAGGCGCTGAGTTGGGTATTTTGAAAGTCTTGGATTGTTTGCTGCCTTCCGAGCGCAGTTGCTCGGCTGCTCGACTAAGCTGTTCGGTAGCTCGGTCGAGCATGCCTATGGTAGGCAGTTCGGAAGGTGCACATGGCCGGATTTGGTCCGTTTATCATGGCGCGCATCACGAGGATGGGGTTCAAATCACGAGAAAACATTATCTTGTCGTTTTGTGGGCGTGGCGAGATCTGAACCGTTCATCGAATTTTGACATGAATTTTGGAGAGATCCGACGGTGACTTCGTCTCGGGAGGATTTTTCTCCATATACGAGGGTCGGTACCTCGTCATCTCGGCTCGGAGACTCAGTGCTGTTGGCCGAGGCGCTGAGTTGGGTATTTTGAAAGTCTTGGATTGTTTGCTGCCTTCCGAGCCCAGTTGCTCGGCTGCTCGACTAAGCTGTTCGGTAGCTCGGTCGAGCATGCCTATGGTAGGCAGTTCGGAAGGTGCACGTGGCCGGATTTGGTCCGTTTATCATGGCGCGCATCACGAGGATGGGGTTCAGATCACGAGAAAATATTATCTTGTCGTTTTGTGGGCGTGGCGAGATCTGAACCGTTCATCGAATTTTGATGCGAATTTTGGAGAGATCCGACGGTGACTTCGTCTCGGGAGGATCTTTCTCCATATACGAGGGTCGGTACCTCGTCATCTCGGCTCGGAGACTCAGTGCTGTTGGCCGAGGCGCTGAGTTGGGTATTTTGAAAGTCTTGGATTGTTTGCTGCCTTCCGAGCCCAGTTGCTCGGCTGCTCGACTAAGCCGTTCGGTAGCTCGGTCGAGCATGCCGATGGTAGGCGGTTCGGAAGGTGCACGTGGCTGGATCTGGTCCGTTTATCATTTCGCGCATCACGAGGATGGGGTTCAGATCACGAGAAAACGTTATCTTGTCGTTTTGTGGGCGTGGCGAGATCTGAACCGTTCATCGAATTTTGATGCGAATTTTGGAGAGATCCGACGGTGACTTCGTCTCGGGAGGATTTTTCTCCATATACGAGGGTCGGTACCTCATCATCTCGGCTCGGAGCCTCATTGCAGTTGGCCGAGGCGCTGAGTTGGGTGTTTGGAGAGAACTCAGTAGCTCGGTTGCTTAGCCGGTTGTTCGGTAGCTCGGCTCGGTAGACCGGTGGCCGAGTTGTTTACTTGAGTGATTTGAGGAGTTTTTTCGCTTCTCGTAACGTCGCAACTTTCCGCTTGGCGCTTTGGCTTCTTAGTGGGCCTTTGAGGTTCCCAAGGAGGCCCACTATCCCCTAGGGTTATAAGTTTTCACTCTCCCACCCCTGAGCTCATTTCTTACTTTTCACTCCAAGATTTCACTTTTGTTCTCTAAGTTCTCTGCTAGCGGCGATTCTCGCTCCAAGGTGGTGACGTTAGCTGTCGCGTGGGCCAGGCGATTTCCGGCGAGCACTCTCCGACCGCGAACGTCACTTCAAAGGTCAGTCTACTTTGCCTTAGCTTTTTCTAGAGATGTCAAGAGTGAACTCGGGGAGTGGTGCCTTGTCTTCGGGCGATGATGGCGCCGAGGAGAGGAGAAGGGCGGAGGTCCGAAGGAAGGGAAAGCAGATCGCCGAGCCGTCGGCTGCCGAGACGAGGCAGGAGAAGAAGAAGAGGAGGGTAGCGACCCAATCTCCCGTGGTTGAGGAGATTGTGGTGAACCCGAAGCAAGCCCCCGAGATGGGACGGTATCCCTCTGTTTTGTCCGGGCATTCGGGGGTCAGGCAGTACGAGGGCGACCTTTTGGAGAAAGCGATCTACGGAAAGTCGAAGGTCGTCGAAGAACCTAACCCGGCCCTTCCCACCGAAGCCGACGAGCTCCTTTCGGTGTTATCCGAGAAGGATCTCCTTCGGATCAGAAAGGGATTCGCTGTCCCTCCGGAGTACAAACTGATTATCCCCGGTCCCGGGATGCGAGCGAATTCCAAGCTATCGTCGTCGGATATGTGCATGTTCGACTTCGACTCTTTGAATGCCGGACTACGTTTCCCGCTGCATCCTTTCATCCTCCAGATCCTCTGCTGGTTCTGCCTTGCGTCGACCCAATTCATGCCGAATACATGGCGTCACGTGAACGCTTTCCTGCTTCAGTGCTACCGAGCTGAAGTAGAGCCGGACCTAACGGTCTTCCGAGGCCTGTATCGTATAAACCGGCAGCACAAGACGGAGCATCGGTACTACTTGGGGCCGAGAAAGGGCGTTAGGATCGTAGAAAACCCGGACTCAGTTAAGGGTTGGAAGGAGAAGTATTTTATAGTAAGGGGTGAGGCGATACGGCACATTCCGACCCGGTGGAAAGTGGAGGTGCCGAAATTTGCCAGAGCCGACCCCGTACTGTCTGAGGCCGAGGAGGAGGTGGCGAGGAAGATCATGGCCCTTCCCCTGTTGAGTTGTTGGGAGTTGACGGAGGAGGTGCTGTTCGGGTCCGGCCTTAGCCCCATCGACCCGAGTATGCTCCTGACATCTCATTTATTTTTGTTTTTCTTTCAAGTCTTTAGTTCGCCTCGCTAACTCGTTTCTTTTTTCGTTGTCCGATGCAGAAGCAATGAAGATTGATTTCAACGCCATGATGGCCGATAGGTCGAAGTTGGCCGGGGGTAGGAAGAGGAAGAGGGCGGCCCACGGTCGCCTCTACCATCACCCCGCCTCCTCCGACCACTGAGGTGCCCTCGGAGGTGGTTGTTGCCGAGGAGCCCTCGGCCCCTGTGGCCCCGAACGTGATTGAGGGGGCCTTTGATGTCAACGCGGCGCTGACGCTCGAGGCTCTGCCGTTGACTAAAGCGGCCGAGGAAATCCTGACCGAGCAGCACAAGCAATTGTTTGTGCCGAACTGGCGGGTGAGGAATCACGACGGATTCCTCGACAACTCGCAGATGTCAGTGCAGGTCGTCAAGCACTTGGCGACCCCGAAGGACAGAGCCGCGCTGAAGGCGGGGACGGTCGGCGACGACACCTATGAGGTGGCTCGGTCGCTCGTGTCGGTAAGTTTTTCTTCTGCAAATTCGTTCAAGTTTTCTGCCCGGTTTGCACATTGCTCTGACCGTTGTTTTTGCAGGCCACCTGCCACTTCGGCCACCTTCTCGAGGCGTTCGCCTAGCAGGAGAAGGAGGTGAAGGCCGCCAGTGACAAAGACAGGACGGAGAAGGTCAGGGCGGTTCGGCAGCTTGAGGCCGAGCAGCGGCGGGTCGAGGCTTCGGAGGTCCAGGTCGCCGATCTTGAGGCGGACTTGGAGAGGGCTAAGGGGCAACTCGACGCGGAGTCTCCCAAGGCCAAGAAGGCTGCCGAGGAGCTGGCGGCGTCGGCGAAGTCTCTGGCCGACCTGAAGGCGGAGAAGGAGGCACAGGCCCTCAAGATTAGGGCCGAGGTAGAAGCTGAGGTCGAGGCTGAGGCGAAGAAGCACATGGCCGAGAACATGGAGAGGTCCTATCAGAGGGCCCTCGACCATGTTCAGGATCGTGTCCCCGACTTCGAGCGGGTCGGCTACCGACTGTGGCCCGGGTCGCCCTCAGGCGGTGAGGAGGAGGGGGACGAAGGTGACGAGGTCGAAGGCGAGGACGAGGACGAGGAGGCCGACCCACCTGTGGCGGACGGCCAGGTCGAGGGGAGGATCGAGGGGCCATCTGTCGATGCGCCCGTGGTCGAAGCGGCGACGCAGGTGGACCCCTGATCCCCTCGTTAAACTTTTTTGTAGTTTTTGTTTTGTTTTTTCTTCCAAGCATTGTAATGCCTTTTGCGGACTGGCCACCGCTTTTGATGAATGAAAAATGTTTTGACTTCGAAATTTTGTCTAAGTGTTTGGTTCGGCAATATAGTACTTCAATGTTATCCCTTTCTCATTTCAGATTGCCGAGCAGACTCTTATCACCTCGGCTGATCGGTGCCGAGCCGAGTTGTTTAAGCGGTCTCGGGAGGATCGTCTCGAGTGTGAGGTTCATCTGACGAGGAGAATACTTTATAATGTAGAGAAGAGGAATAGTGAGCTGTTGGTCGAGCTGCATCATCTGCGGATAGTCGAGGCCGAACTATCTGCGAAGGAAGAAGAGTTGGCTCGGGTTTCGGCCGAACGAGACGACTTCGCGAGGAAGGTAGAACAGTTGCAAAGGGTGACGGTCGACAAGAGCATTGAGGTGACCCACTTGCGCCGCATTATATCCGACAGCGCCGAGTATCCTGGTTCGGCCAAGCTTCCTCGGTTTAAAGTAATAGTAAAGGATGACACGTTGAAGGATCGGATCGTCGAACTGGAGGAAGAGGTTGCTCGGCTCAAGCCTCAGCCGGTGAGGGCTAACGTCCGGAGCACCTCGTGCACTCGCGAAGAGATCGAGCGAGGGATCACGTTTTATCACGCCGCGAGCCGGACCCCCATCATAGGTAGGACAGCAGCCGACGCCCAAAGTGGGGTAGTGGTGTCTTCAAGTGGTGCTTCGGTCGGAGCGACTGTGAGGGTCAGCGGCGAGGGGGCGTCTCGGTTCGTCGTTCTAGAGACGAGCTCGGAGGCCAAGAAGCACCGACCCAAAGTGTCGCTGAACCGGAGCGTCCCCCTTCCTCGGAGGCAGTGAACGGGTCGTGTCTTGTCTTTGGACTTTGCAAACTTTTTGTTGTAATCTTTTTTGTAATTTTATCCAAGTTATTAATAAAATTGGAGTTGATTTATCTGAACTGTTCTCTGCTGGCTTCTTATTGTGCTGTAGTTGCGCTAGCTAGGGTAGGCTCAAAATGAACCGCGAGGCAGGTGTTCGCTTCGTCGAGCATCTTGGCCTCGAAACTCACACTTTTGCCTCGGTTCTGAATCTTGCTCGGCCCCTTCAAGTGCGGCTCGGTTCGGCCGCTAAGGTACAGCTGTTTCTAAGCTGTGGCCACGTGGCCTGATTAGGAGTGCGATACCTCGGACGTCCGAGCGTGGTTCTAAAAAGAGGGACCAGTCCCCTAACAGCATTAATGGCACTCCGGGATCCGTGGGGGCGTTTCACCTTCCCAAGGGCGTTGGGAACGGCGCCCCTTAATTAATACGCGGCGCCATAACTCCCTAGGCGTGACTTTTGGACTCCCGAGGGTCATAATGACAGTCTTGGGGGAAGGCTATAAATCCCACACCCCCCTTGTAGTTTTGGTCGTGCAGTCTTGAACTTTCGTGGCATCGATAGTGTCTGCCCTTGGGCGGATGCCAACTTTGTGAAAATTTTTCGCCTCTAAAGGTTCGGAGGGGTGGTCACTCTACTGCCTTGTTCTTGTCCCGTTCCTGACGACTACGATGTGGGTGTCAGGGGCGGGGGAGGACAAGGCAGGAGAGTTGGCGACCGTAGTCCGGACCGAGGGAAAGGTTCTTCGGAAGGACGGGTGGTCGTTCTTCCACCAAGGTCTTCTCCTGACTCTGACGGCCTCGGCGCGGATGTAAGGGTCAGGGGAGACCATGGTGGAAGAGGTGACGACCAAAGTCCTGACTCGGGGGATCGTGTTTTTCGAGAGGACGGGTGGTCGTTCTTCCACCATGATCTTCTCCCGATTCTGACTGCTCCGATGTGGATGTCAGGGTCGGGGAAGATCATGGTAGAAGAGGTGATGACCCGGGTTCGAATCCGAGGGGGAAGTCCCCTAAATCTTAACCCAAACTTTCTTTCGAGGCTCGGCTGGATACTTGCTCGGCACGGGTCGGTTGCGCTTTCGTAGCTTGATGACCGGAGTAACTTTTGCCGAAGGCTGGTTCTGGTTGTCTGTCGTTCGGCGGTTGGTGCCGAGCGAAGTGAAGCGATCAGAGCCGTTAGATGGTTGCACGAATCTTGAGGCGGGTCCAGTTCCCAAGAAAACGTTATCTTGTCGTTTTGTGGACACGTGGATGAATTAGATCCGTTCATCACACTCTAGCACACTTTCTGAGACGATCTGATGGTGGTTTCGTCTCGGGAGGTTTTTTCGCCATATACGAGGGTCGGTACCTCGTCCGCTCGGCTCGACAGTCATGGGGGCAGGTCGGAATGGCCATCTAACCCCGGCCCGTTTGAGGACGAGCTGGTGAGGTAAAGTCGAGCCATAGGACCCCTCCCATCGTTAGATTAGTTTAAGGGTTGTGGGAGCAGTTCCGAATGGCGAGCTACTTCTAGATCGCTTAGGAGCGAACCTGCGAAGTAGAATCGAGCCAAGTGTTGGACTCCGAACCATTCAACGGCTACGGGAGCAATTTCGAACGGCGATCTACTTCTGGCTCGTCTATGGGCGAGCCGAGGAGGTAAAGTCGAGCCGAGTGCTGGACTCCGAACCATCGTGAGATTAGTTTAAGGGTTGTGGGAGCAGTTCCGAATGGCGAGCTACTTCTAGATCGCTTAGGAGCGAACATGCGAAGTAGAATCGAGCCAAGTGTTGGACTCCGAACCATTCAACGATTGCGGGAGCAATTTTGAACGGCGATCTACTTCTGGCTCGTCTATGGGCGAGCCGAGGAAGTAAAGTCGAGCCGAGTGCTGGACTCCGAACCATCGTGAGATTAGTTTAAGGGTTGTGGGAGCAGTTCCGAATGGCGAGCTACTTCTAGATCGCTTAGGAGTGAACATGCGAAGTAGAATTGAGCCAAGTGTTGGACTCCGAACCATTCAACGGCTGCGGGAGCAATTTCGAACGGCGATCTACTTCTGGCTCGTCTATGGGCGAGCCGAGGAAGTAAAGTCGAGCCGAGTGCTGGACTCCGAACCATCGTGAGATTAGTTTAAGGGTTGTGGGAGCAGTTCCGAATGGCGAGCTACTTCTAGATCGCTTAGGAGCGAACATGCGAAGTAGAATCGAGCCAAGTGTTGGACTCCGAACCATTCAACGGCTGCGGGAGCAATTTCGAACGGCGATCTACTTCTGGCTCGTCTATGGGCGAGCCGAGGAAGTAAAGTCGAGCCGAGTGCTGGACTCCGAACCATCGTGAGATTAAAGAGCTAAAGGCAGAGAGATATAATAGTAGCGAAAATTTGAAAAAACTTTATTTATTAAAATCTAATGATCGGCTGCTTCTAAAGTTGCTAGCCGTTATTACAATGAAAAATAAAAGAAAATTACTACGAGTAACAGGAAAGGAACGGTTCGACATCTCGAATTACTTAGAGAGGCGGTGTGGCTCTCTCCTGGTATTTTAAGAGATAGTCGGCATTCCAAGTCCTGGGAATTTCCCTGCCTTCGAGATCTTCTAGTCGGTATGTGCCGGGGCGGATTTCTTTAGAAATCTTGTAAGGACCCTCACAGTTCGGGGCCAATTTGCTTTTCTGACTAGGGAACGAGATGGCCAACTTTCGGAGGACCAGGTCCCCTTCTCTGAGGTCCGTTGGGCGGACTCTTTTGTTATACGCTAGCTCGATCCTTCTTCGGTAAGTTTGCTGGCGTATGGCAGCTCTCTCTCGGATTTCGTCTATCAGATCTAGACTTGCTCTGAGCTCCCTAGCGTTCTGCTCTTCTTCATAAGCAATCAGACGAGGGAAGGGTAACCCGACTTCTAGGGGATAATGGCCTCGGACCCGTAGGTGAGATTGAACGGGCTCTCGCCTGTTGGGGTCCGCTTGGTGGTGCAGTAATTCCAGAGCACGTTGGGCAGCTGATCGACCCACAAGCCTTTGGAGCACTTGTCTAACCTCTTCTTGATGCCTGAAAGGATCTGTCGGTTGGCATTCTCGGCCTGGCCGTTGGACTGAGGATGAGAGACGAAGGAGAATCGGTGTTGTATGGCGAGGTCTTCACATAAAGCTCGGAAGGCAACCCCCGTGAATTGCATTCCGTTGTCTGTAATTAGGACCCTGGGGACGTCGAATCGGCAGATCACGCTATTCCAGAAGAATTGAACAACCTTGTTTTCGGTGATCGTGGCCAGTGGTTCGGCCTCTATCCATTTTGAAAAGTAGTCGACTGCCACGACTAGGAACTTGAGCTGTCCGGGGGCTGGCGGAAACGGCCCTAGTAAATCCATCCCCCACATTGCGAAGGGGATCGGACTTGATAGGGAGGTGAGTGGTGCTTGTGGGAGGCGTCGGATGTCTGAGTGCTTCTGACAGGAGCTGCACTGCCGAACATGTCGCTCGGCATCCCGTAGGAGAGTGGGCCAGTAATACCCGTAGTTCAACACTTTGCGCGCTAGGGCTCTGGAGCCGGAATGGGCCCCGCCGATGCCCTCATGAGGTTCTTGCATGGCGTAGTCGGCTTGCCCGGGGGAGAGGCACCTCAGGTAGGGCCGTCCGTCCACCTGTGTGAAAGAGGGTTTATATAGGATGCCTCCGATCAGTGTGTAACGCTCGGCTCGGGTTCTTACTCTTCGTGCTTCCTTCGGATCCTGGGGGAGGAGTCCGTCTCTTAAAAATTCGACGAGGGGTTTCATCCAATTGTCTTCGAGGAGGACAGGCAATGTTTCGACGGAGTCGAGTGTATCGTCCTCTATGCTCGGCTTCAGGAGGACTTCTATCAAAACAGTCTGTTCGAGGCATTGAAGGGAAGAGGAGGCTAATTTGGATAGGGCGTCGGCCTGAGCATTTTCTTCTCTGGGGATTCTTTGGATGAGGACCTCCTCAAACAGTGCCATGAGGCTTTTGACTTTAGCCAGGTATTTAACCATCCTGTCATCGCGGGCTTCATACTCGCCGAGGACCTGATTGATGACCAACTGAGAGTCGCTGAAGATCCGCAGGCGGCCGGCTATGAGCGCCTCGTATTCAGCTTCGTTGTTCGAGGCTTTGAAGTTTATACGAAGGGATTATTGGAGGATAAAGTCATCTGGGCCTGCCAGGATGACCCCTGCCCCGCTTCCCTCGTTGCAAGATGACCCGTCGACATAGACCGACCAGACGGGTTGTCCCTTCACTGTTTGGCTAGACTCGGGGATAGCAGTTTCAACTATGAATTCGGCTAGTGCCTGTGCCTTGATCGTGGTCCGAGGCTGATAAGTTATATCATGTTGGCTCAGCTCGATCGACCATTTCATAAGGCGACCGGAAGTCTCGGGTTTGTGAAGAACCTGTTTCAGCGGCTGGTCGGTAAGAATGACCACCGAATGGACTGAAAGTAGGGGCGAAGCTTTCTCGCGGCCATCACCAGGGCATAGGCCATTTTCTCAATCTTCGGGTACCGGAGCTCGGCGTCTCGAAGCACTTTACTGACATAGTAGATGGGCTTCTGAGCCCGGTCTTCTTCCCTCACTAAGACTACACTGAGGGTCTGCTCCGAGGCTGCCAGGTAGAGGTAGAGGGGTTCGCCAGGGATCGGTTTACTAAGGAGAGGGGGATTGACGAGGTAAGCCTTGAGCTGGTCAAAGGACTCCTGTTGCTGCTGCCCCCACTCAAATCCTTTAGCCCCCCTGAGGGCTTTGAAGAACGGGAGGCACTTCTCCCCGGACTTCGACAGAAAGCGCCCTATGGCGGCTAGGCGACCAGTTAATCTCTGAACTTCTTTGACATTTCTTGGGGGGACCATGTCCAATATGGCCTTGATCTTCTCCGGGTTTGCTTCTATTCCTCGTTGGCTAACCATGAAGCCGAGGAACTTCCCTGATGAGACGCCGAACGCACACTTGTTCGGGTTAAGTCTCATATTGTGCTTTCTCAGAACGTCAAATGCCTCTTGGAGGTCGGTCACATGATCAATGCCTCGAATGCTCTTCACCAGCATGTCGTCAACATACGCCTCCATGTTTCGGCCGATCTGAGCCTGGAAAACCTTGTTGACGAGGCATTGGTATGTCGCCCCTGCATTCTTTAGGCCGAATGGCATGACTCTGTAGCAATAGAGGCCTTGGTCGGTCACAAAAGATGTCTTCGGGATATCCGGGGGGAACATTCTTATCTGATTATAACCTGAGAAAGCATCCATGAAGCTGAGGAGCTCATGTCCCGAGGTTGCGTCAATCAGAGTGTCAATACTCGGCAGAGGGAAGGGATCTTTGGGGCAGGCCTTGTTGAGGTCGGTGAAATCAATACAAATCCTCCAAGTCCCGTTGGACTTCTTCACCATTACTACGTTTGACAACCACTCAGGGTAGTTTACCTCCTGTATGAATCGGGCCTTCAACAGCTTGTCTACCTCCTCTTTTATAGCGAGCTGACGCTCGGGAGCGAACTTGCGCCTCTTCTGCTGAACCGGTTTGGACCTCATATCAACGCTCAGGCGGTGGACCAAGAGTTCTTCGGAGATACCGGGCATATCTGCAGCTGACCATGCGAAGAGGTCTTGATTGCTTCGGATGCATTTTACAATATCTGAGTATAGGGCGGACGGGAGGGTCTTGCTAACAAAGAACTTGTGGGTCGGCTCCTGCTCAGAGAAGAGTACCTCCTCCAATTCGTCCACCGGCTCAGAAGTCTGCCGAGCAGCATCTTGGGGGATTTCCAGTGTTTCTAAGGAGAGGACGGGTCCGAGGGTAGAGGTCATATAACACTTGCGGGCCTGCTCCTGATTGCCCCTTACTTCTCCTACTCCGGCCCGAGTGGAGAATTTCATTTTGAGATGATAGGCAGAAGGGACGGCTTCAAGGGCGGCCAGACCGGGCCGACCCAAAATGACATTGTAGGCTGCTGGGACATCTACGACCATGAAGTCCAACGACTCTGTTCGGGTAGTAGGAGTTTTGCCAGCGGTTACGTCGAGGGTAATCACCCCTTTAATAGTCACTGGCACTCCCGTGAACCCGTGGAGCGTGTAACCGACGGGCTTGAGTCTGTCCCGCGAGAGCTTTAGGCCTTTAATAGCGTCGAGGAAGAGGATGTTGACGGAGCTGCCGTTGTCTACTAAGATCCTCTCCACTTTGAAGTTGGCCATGTGGAGACTGATGACGAGTGCATCACAATGAGGGGTGCGGACACCCTCAAGATCTTCGTCAGAGAAAGTGATGGGCACTCCGAGGCCTTTGGGAGGAGGGGTGGTTCGGACTGAGTTGACTTCTCTTATAAATACTTTTCGAGAGGAGTTCGAGGAGCCCCCCATTGGACCCCCATGGATGAGGTGGAGGACTCGCTCTTCCTCAAAGTCTGGCGTCTCTTCTCGTTCCGGACGCTTGTTGGCCCCCCGAGGCTGGGGAGGAAGTTCGGCTCGGTCCTTTCTTACAAACTTCGTCAGCTACCCCCTCTGGATAAGGGCTTCAATCTCGTTTTTCAGAGCACGGCAATCATTGGTGTCATGCCCATGGTCCCGGTGATAACGACACCATTTTTCTTTATCCCTCCTCTTGGCGGGGGTGTTCATCCTCGGAGCTGGAGGTAAGATCCCCTCCTTTTCGACTTCCATCAGAATAGTTGAGACATTAGTGGTGAGGGGAGTGAACTTCTCGAATCTGGGGGGAGGTCGGCGCTGGCCGGCATTATCCTTCTGGAGCTTCTTAGCCCCTTCTTCCTCTGTTCCTTTTCTCTTAAACCCGGAGGAAGACCCCTCCCAGTTGGGTTGATGCTCGGCCTCTTCGGCCCGGATGTACTTTTCGCTGCGAAGGAGAAGGTCGAAAAAGTTCTGTGGAGGCTTCTTGGCGAGGGAGGAGCGGAGGTTGGAATTGAGGACATTAGATTGAAATGCTGCCGTAGCGACCGACTGGTCGAGGGATGCTATGGACCTGGCTTCAGCTGTGAACCTCTTCACATAGTCTCTCAGTTTCTCCCCCTTCTTTTGGTGGAGGTGCAATAGGGAGATGCTGGTTTTCTCAGCTCTACGGATGCTTACGAAATGTGTGACGAAGAGGGTTTCGAACTGCTCGAAGGAGAATATTGAGGAGGGGGCAAGGCGAGAATACCACTCTCGAGCTGGTCCCTTGAGAGTTGCGGGGAAGGTTTTGCAGAGGAGGGCATCGGAAGCTTGATGGAGGAGCATCAAAGTCTTAAAGCTTTCGATGTGATCAACTGGATCGGTCTCCCCGGTGTAAGTCTCAAATTGGGGAGGTTTGAAACCGAACGGCATAGGTGCATCCACTATGGTTCGGGAGAAAGGGGGTCGGCTAGGACGTAGGGTCCTCCTCCTAAGCTCCTCTTCTCGGTCTATCTGGCCCAGGCGCCTCTCTACTTCATGAAGACGACGGTACATGGTGTCATCCCTCCGACGGTAATCAGCCGAGCCCCTAGACTCGTCTTCGTATGAGGGAGAGCGAGGGCTACGACGATGGTAACTTCGGGAGCGACGAGGACTTGGGGTACGCCGGGAGTTGCTATGAGCAGGATGAGGAGAGGGAGACTGTCGGCGAGGGCTTCGGACCGGGGGAGGAGATGGAGGCTTGGGTGCGATGGTGTTGGGACGGAGGTTGAGAGCTTGTAGGACGGTCGCTTGGAACTGCTGGAACTCGGCACGTGTGATGGGTGCCTCATTGTTCCTAGGCTGTTGCCGACCTATGGGGGAGTGTGGCCTTCTTCGGTAGTGCTCGGGGGATTCTTTCCGACCTCTTCGGCTAGGGGACCTTCTGTACTCCTGGTGGCGAGGGTACCGCTCGTCCGGATGGTGTTGGCGGGAGGTTCCCTCTCGGGCCCGCTTCTCATCCAGGTGGCGGTGAAGGTCATCATCGTTCTGGCGGTTGGGGGCTGTATTATGGCGACCAGAGGCTCGGGGATGATGGGAGGCCATAGAGTCCGTAGAGGCGTTGTGGATGGAGACGTGCTCTTGGTGAAGAGGCTGTTTTTGAGGGTTAGGACCCTTCGGGGGTGGCTGATTAGGAGGAGGAAGGTCTTGTTGGAGCGGGTCTTCCGCGGTAGGGGGAAGTTGCCCTTGTTGCTGAGTGGGATTAGGGAGGACTTCTTGCTGCTGATCAGGGTTGGGTCCTCGGTTGGAGCCCCTTGATCTGACTTTCCTAGGAGGCATGGCTGGAGAAGATCTGTTCACCAGGAAGAGGAGAGGTCTCTATTCGTTAGTTTCCCACAGACGGCGCCAATCTGTTGCCGCTAAATTTGGTGTGGGGGCAAACAGATAGTATTTGTGGATTCTTAGGGAAACTGAATAGTAAACCTGTATACCTGTTCCGTCGGAGTTCTGATCGTCGCTCCCGCCGTACACCTGCAAAAAGTGCGAGACACCGGGGTTGTTCCCGGCGACGCACCCTCCGACGCTCAAGTCAGTAATCTGGAAGACTATGAAAGAGCGCAAAAACTGGAGAAAGATTGATTACCTCTCAATGGAGATGGATGGGGGGTATTTATAGGCGTCTTAGGAAGCAGATTAGGCATGTAATTCCCGTGTATAGATAAGGAATGTAATCCCTAATCCCCAGTGAGAGGATAGATATGAATTAGGGCCGTTGATTAATGTAAATCAGAAACCCTAACTCTATCCTGTTGGACCGGGTTTGTTGCGGGTTGAAGCCCGCACCCAGTTGAGGTGGATCCGTTTGCGGTTTATTGGATCTGTGAGAAGGAGATCTAGTACCCACTTCAGACCCGTTTGCAGGTGAAATTACTATTTTACCCCCGGGCTTCAGGATTCGCGTCCAATTTGGACGGTTTCGATTAAACCCCTATTTTTAGCCACATCATACATTAAGGGAACGGATGTACTAGTCGAGTTCGGGAATATGACTCCTCCAAACAATGACATTATGTACTCCCTACAGTTGCACTGGACTTCGAAGTCGTTGGAATCAACATTAAACTTGTCGGTGAAAGTTTCCTTCAACCATTTCAACCGAAGTGACTTCTCGATAATTGCCTTAGGATCCATTTCAATGCCGAGATATTCTGGGATTAAAAATTCTGGATCGAAGCCCATCGTCCTAGTGACGGCATGTCCATTAATGGGAAGACATGTAATCACTGCAACATCCTATAGCGTAACAAGCATTTCCCCTACCGGCAAGTGAAAACTGTGCGTTTCCGGATGCCATCTCTCGAGAAGGGATGTTAGAAGAAGACGATCGACCTTGACTGAACTCATCAAACCGATGTCGTACAACCCGCAATCCTGTAACAACTCGTAAATACGTGGATGCATGGGCAAGGTGGCGTGCCCCCAAAAAGTACACTTCTTCGATTGTCCCTCCCAAATGGCTTTTGAATGATGTTGTGATTGCAAGATCAAGAGCCGTGGGTCGAGAGGACCGAGACCCACCGGTGGAACATAAGATGAAGAAGACGGGCCTGACTCATTTGCCGAAGATGAAGGGCCCGACTCATTTGCCGAAGAAGACAGATTAGGTAAGACCTACACAACAATAAACAATAAACATCAATTTAACAATATATATTTTTATTGTAGCAAAATCAGAATGATCGAATAAAGACAAACTTCATCTTACCTTTGTATGTCATTCTCCACCACCACGATCACTACTAATAGGAGGTCGTCTGTAACAAGTTCGTGGCCCCTTGTTGCGGTTACTTAGGGATCTACTACTCATTCCTTCTTCAAGATTACTCTGCGTCTGTGCCATATGTATTAGAAAAAAGTACACTGCAAGTGTGATTGTATTCGTGTATAGTATAATTCAATACTATAAAAACGAAATATATCAATTCCTTATCAACACATATAATTTATCAATGAGGAATTCAACATTGATGTGAACTAATATATAACAATCCTATTTATATCAAAAGCTAAATAAAATGATTTAAAAGACTAATTTAAAAATACATATTTTATAGTGGGCTAATATATATTTAACTCTAACTATTAAGCAAATAGGTTTCTTTTATATAAAAGTAAATGAAAAACTAAAGTAGGAATGTAATCAATGGATGTGCATTCAATATGTGATATGATATTTTTGCAGATATGAAGAATTGGATGCTAGCATATGTTCTCTATTTTCCTTTTTCATCTTCACATTGTACAGTGTCACAACCTATTTTCGAGTTTTCATTATGCTTCTTCCTCTTCGCTCCTTCATTTACTTTCAAAATATTGTCAATTACGATTGCAGCAAATATTTCTAGGATTGTAATAGATTGTGGAGTTGTATTTGTACGAAACAGATGGCCATTAGCTAAACATATAAGGTAAAGTATTAATTTTTCCATATAGTCTCAAAGTTTCACCTCATTGCATTTTTCTTTTAACTAAGCATACACAAATAAATTCTAAATTTCTCATTTAACTAATCATCAAACAAATCGTGAGCTCTCAACATTACGTTCTAACAGATCCACAATCAAAATTAACCCAAAATCTAATTGCAAATGTATGAAGACTTACCGTACGATAGATGAGTGCTGTAGGAGGTACAGAATGACGATGAGATGGATGCACCCGCTTCCGTCGCAGTCCTCTTTACCCTTCACGAAATCAACCAAATTTGGGATCTTCGATGATGGTTTTTTGGTTTTGAGAGTGGGGGTAGAGAGGGTTGTGAGGGATGAAGTGGATCCCTTAAGATTTTGGAAGGTTTTTGTTGGCGAGAGCACAAATTTTGGAGCTAGGATTTCGGAGCTGGGAGAGAGAATGGAGAGAAAGAAGTAAAGAGGTATCTGAGATAGCGAGTTTGATTAAAAAAAATGAAAGCGACACTCGTTGTTTCAAACAACGAGTGTGGTATAAACACACTCGCTGTATGAGATAGTGAGTCTTCGCAATGTATTTCCTCCCAGTTTTCTTGCCAAGTTGTGCAGAAATAAATAAGCCTACACTCGCTATCTAGAATAGCGAGGATTGTTTCGCCAAGCTCGCTATCTGAGATAACGAGTAGGTTATTTTGGTAAATAGTTTCGAAAGTGGGTTAGTTTGGTAAATACTTTCAAAAGGTGGTTCATTTTGGTTAAAATTCAATATCAAGAGGGTATCAAAAAAATATCAAAAAAGTATCGAGAGAGTAATAAAAACTATGCAATGCATGATATATATTTGTTCTATGCAATGCATGATATATATTTAATCTATTGATCTACTGTAATAGTTCAATTTATTAAGTACGAAGAATAACATATTTGTATTTTAAGAACATCAAAATAATATTATGGACAGCAATACAGTACTGCACTAAATATCACTTTCCCGCTGCTACAGGAAGGAAAAATCGAATCCATCAGGGGTTCCAGAAAATAGACTCTCATACGAATCCAACGCTTACTCGACACATTTTAAGGTCATAACTAGGCCTATCAGTCAAATGTTTACTGGTACAATGTTCAGACAGCAATACATGGTTATCTTCGCACGTCTATAACTCCACAAAAATCCTAATTTGGTTCCTAACGATGTCCATTAATACTCATGATTTTATCATGTTAGAATTTCAACAATAGATTGCCATTTCTAATAGTTTATGGGGATGATACATCTTCAACCAAAAAAATCTGGAAATCTAGATGTTATGGTACTAAAAGTTAAATATCTCACAGCCTACAAGTCAGTTTCCGAAACTGAAAGATAATCTGGATTTTACACTCAAAGGGACACAAGATAAACCTATAAAAGTTCAAATTTTGGTTAGAATATAACACAATTAAATGTAAATATCTATAACAAGGGGTACATGTGTAACGCCTCACACTCAACTCGTACGCACACAATTAACTAAATTCTAGCCACGCCCACCACAGGCTGCCTCAAAAGGGTAGTTAACCATTGGGTACCCTTAATCCTTAGCTTTTCCTATATATCCTTCTTTCCTTCCTACTATCCCACTGATATGGGATATTAAATCCCATGGTCAATCCGGTCAAAGCACCACACACACACACTTCCATTCTTTCTTATACTTATATACTATATATATACTATCCATATACTAGTATATATATACTCTCTTAGAAATACGGGGTCTCACATTCACCTCACTCCCTCTTAAGAATTCAACATCCTCGCTGAATACGGAATGTGCAATCTAGCACAGGATCTTCTTTCTAGTCGAATGTAGACTTGTCTCCTAATTGCTGCCCTCCTAGGGTCTTACGCATCTCATACATATATTGCGGCCCACGCACTTCCTATATACAAGTCCTACATTCGATGTCAAACGTTGGCTCTGATACCATCTGTAACGCCCCGCACTCAACTCGTACGCACACAATTAACTAAATTCTAGCCACGCCCACCACAGACTGCCTCAAAAGGGTGGTTAACCGTTGGGTACCCTTAATCCTTGGCTTTTCCTATATATCCTTCTTTCCTTCCTACTATCCCACCGATATGGGATATTAAATCCCATGGTCAATCCGGTCAAAGCACCATACACACACACTTCCATTCTTTCTTTCATTCATTCATTCATTTTAATCCTTCCTTCATTCATTCCATATATGGTCAACTAGTCAACACCACACTACACACACTTTCCTTCTTTTTCCTTCCATCCACGTCATCATCAATCCATCCATTCTTTTCTTTCTTTCTTATACTTATATACTATATATATACTATCCATATACTAGTATATATATACTCTCTTAGAAATACGGGGTCTCACAACATGCAACTACATATAATTAATAAATGAGTTAAAATCATCAGTTAACATGTATAGGGAAAATCAACCTCACATTTGTAAACTCTAACCATGCCACAACATATATTCATGCACATCAATTCACTATAAAATAAATACTACGACACAATAATTATCTAGATTCGTGATTACAATATGTGTGTGCATTATGTCAATCATGGAAGGGGAAATTGTAGAGTTATATTGTGAATATTAATTCAAGGAAATGAAACCATCATGAATGTATCAGTCCAAGTTTGAGAAGATTAATCATAACATTAATGGGTTTAAGTATAAAATGCGATAATGCAAAAACTTAATACAAAGTGGGACATCGATTCTGTAATGCCCCGAATTCCAAATAAGATCGAATTCGAGAATTCACAGGATCTTTACTTCACTTCGTACAATTTTACAAGGAAATTAAAACTTTTTCAACAACATCAGAGTTCATTACATTTTTGTTTACACAGCGGAAGAATAAAAGATTACAACATTGAAAACAAAATACAACTTATACAACTTTATCAAAGTAAGTCATCAATTGTATCATAACATCTTTACTCCTTAATGAAAATTCCATTACCTGCATGTCAAGCTGTGGGCATGTCAGTTACTTACAACTGACGAAAATGTTATACTCTGTTATCCTCTCTATGCCGTACATATAACGATCTCATTACTTTAACAAACCACAAAAATTGAATGAACAATAAAGTGTTAAATTGTGACTACGCTAAACATGTAAGTGTATGTCATGCCTTAATGCCTAATGCACACTTTTTTTTATATACTAGGATGACACTAATGCATACTTGTTCGGATTCTATGCATCCCATACTACATAGGTCCGAGGGCAAGTACCTACGTACTCCACAATAAAGGGTTCATTCCTGTAACGCCCCGATTTTCGGTAACTGGGAAACCGTGACATAAGCCAGAATCTTTTTTTCAATTAGCCACAATACACAGAAAAGACAGGAAAATTTAAAACTTTTTATTCAACACAAATGTATTACAAATCTGAATGTTACAAAATTGCAATACATTACGACAGTGTTACAATAATACCTTTACAATCCCAAGTGTTACAACTTTCAACATATTACATCAGAGTACAATGAATAAAGAACAACACTTGGTTTTTCACTTGGATGCTTTCCAACAAATAAATAGATTACAAAAATGGTTACAATGGAACAATAGTAAACAACAATAATGCAGCGGAAATAAAAACGACTCTTGCTTCTTTTGCCTTGAGTCATCCAGAATCCTGTACCTGTACTTCTGCAATTCGGTACCTATAGAAATGGGGATGTCAGTACATATACTGACGTTTTTAAGGCTGATAACTAGCAGTGATTCTCCACTTAAGTAAACAGAATGATGAAAAGAGAAACGTGTATATATAATTGATGTGTCAATGTATGCTATGCCTTAGACTCTAATGCAGATTGACTAACGCAAAGATACACTTATTCTAATGCAAGCAAGTCTCCGAAACAGTATGCAGCTCATACTACATACGCTTCATCTCAAGCCGTTTCTTCATATATAGGGATTTGAACCCACGTTATGAATTCTACTTTGTACAAAATCCTGTTCCTGATAATACAACGTAACTGTGAGGTTGCAGGTGGGTCAAGTCCCACCAATACAGTACGATTATGGTGTCTCCATTTGCCACTACTACCCGGCATGCAGGATCTCACTCAAAAACAAGGTTGCAGGTACGGTCTAGTTCCGTTACTGTAGTTATATAGTGGTGTCCATGTTTGCCACTATTGCCCAGCATATTGGGCTTCATTCGAAAATCAAAGAACATAGGTTCTCGCATGCGTTGGATAGCGCGAAGCCTACCCTGTGGCACCCCTAGGATCTCGTAAACGCAGGACTGCATGTTGCATCCTGTGGCACCCCAAGCCACGGTATTTCAGGAATTAACAGACGAGATACGCAACCCGTGCTTCCAACTCGTGAGAAGGCACCGTACGTATTCCTTTGATGGGAAGGTACAACCCAATAACATCGCCTAGTGTCGGTCTATAGGACAGGTCGGATCATAAAGAATCACCCTTAACACCAACTCTTTCCCTTCGGCAAAATGATAATAAGTAAAGTTTAAATAGTAATAGCCATAAGTTACTACCCTAACGATGTCACTAAATCCAAACAGTATCACGGGGTTTTCAATAACTTTCTTATGATTATCCCGATCCAACTCATGGCCTATCGATCCAAGACACCGGTGACGGAAATCTCTCTCTTACTCATCATTACCCCTAACTTGGATCTTGTCAACATTCTTGGCCCACGATCAACCCACATCAGTTAAGATCCGTCGGTGCTCGAGGTGTGATTTATCCACAGTTTCTAAGGTGGTAAGATATGATTCTTGATGGTCGATGGCCCCTACGGTAACTATGAGACCTTATCAGTACCCTTAACTCGAATCTCGTCAACACTCTCAGCCCGCGATCAACCCACATCAGTTAAGATCCGTCGATGCTCGAGGTGTGATTTATCCACAGTTTCCAAGGTGGTAAGATGCAAGTCTTGATGCTCGATGACCCCTAGGCTCGCTTTTATCTAGCTAACAATACTAGTGACTTTCTCAACCATTATTTACCATATATTGAAGATGAAGCATGTGCACATCATATGGTCCAATTTCAATTAGAAACGCATACAACTAGAACTCATGGGTTCTTTTCCCAAATTTGAACTAGGACAATATGCGACTAGGTTCATGGGTTCCTTCTCAAAGTTGAGCTAGAATCACCTAGAACCTAATTGCATGGGTTCCTCGCCAATTCGAGCTAGAACTATCATGGAGCTAGTTTCATGGGTTTCTCCTTAAAAATCGAACTAGAGCAAATGTGGAACATGGGTTCATTTCAATAGTTCCATTGGATTAGCTTGCAAGCTAAACTCATGGGTTCCACTACAACATATAACTTAAACATGCATGGATTCTTTTGAATAAAAAACAATTGCACATCTCAAACATGGGTTCTTTACTAGAACTACTACAATAACATAAGCATGCGTTCTTTACTTAGAACGACTGCAATAACTCAAGCATGGGTTCTTTACTAGAATTACTACAATAACACAAGCACGCTTATGGGTTTCCTTACTACAATAATCTACAACAACTCAAGCACGAATACAATTTAGGCATGAGTTTCCTTCTACAACAACTCAAGCATGGTATCTTTCTACAACTCAAGCATGAATATAATTTAAGCATGGGTTTCCTTCTACAACAACTCAAGCATAGTATCTTTTTATAATCAACCTACAACAACTCAAGCATGGTATACTTACTATAATCAATTCAAGCATGAGTTTCTTACTATAATCAACCTATAACAACTCAAGCATGGTATACAACTTAACATGGGTTTCTTTATTACATCAACTTATAACAACTCAAGCATGATGGGTTCACAAGCATGAATAGGTTCATAAGCATGAATGGGTTCATAAGCATGAATGGGTTTCCTTACTACACAACTTAAGCATGGATGGGTTCGCAAGCATGAATAGGTTCATAAGCATGAATGGGTTTCCTTGCTACACAACTTAAGCATGGATGAGTTCACAAGCATGAATAGATTCATAAGCATGAATGGGTTTCCTTGCTACACAACTTAAGCATGGATGGGTTCACATAAGCATGGATGGGTTCTTTGCTACAACTCAAGCATGGTAGGTTCATTACTAAGAACAACTAAATATCACAAGCATGAATGGGTTTCTAGCAACCTATAAAAGTTTAGAACATGCTACTAAAAGACTAAAAAATAAATTATTACAAGACTACTTCTTTAGGAAATTTCAAGTCCTATATATTACAAAGACAACATTTATTTAGTTTACAAATTACTACATACTACAACCCACTTTTCTTCAATCCTACAAGTTCCTAAATACAATAAGAGCAACTTTTTATGAAGTAGGGTTAGCAAAGATTGATTTCCTAACAAAGTAGAGAACAACGTACAACAAAAACTTATCTTTTAAAAAGCTAGATGAGTTCTACAACCCTAGAATGGGTAAGTAAATATTCTTACTACACTAATCTTTATAAGCACATAGTTATAGTCCAAGTCATGGTTTTTTGAGTTCAACAAAACAACCATAATAACAACAATAAATATACAAGGTTAAAGAACAACATTTATGTGTTTTATTTAAGTTCCACCACCCATCTTTTTCATGGGATCCTTTTGATCCCTACAACCGTCTTATGCTTAATACTTAGTCCAAGTCATTTTTAGAACACACATACAACAAAAGTGGACAAGAATCCACACAAATAAAAAGAGATAACTTCATCTTGATTTCCCACCGTTCTTATGCACAAATCTTAGTCCAATTAGTCCAAAATAATTATCACAACAATACTAACCATATAAGGTCTCAAAAATCAACCTTTATGCCATTTAATTAGGTCTCACCATCCATCTTTTTCAAAGGCATGCTTATGCTTAGGAATTAGTCCAAGTTATTTAGGAACATAAACACACCACAACACATCATAAAGATGGGTTTTTTTTTAACCTACAGCCACTTATATGCTTAGAAAAATAGTCCAAGTTGTTATAGAACACACACCTACAACATCCACCATCATAAAAATAGGTTCTTTTTATCCTACAACAAACAACTATCAAAGATGGGTTTTTTACTCACAGAGAACTATTATTAACCCTAAAAGATGGGTTCTTTTCTATATAAAAAATAAAAGAGAACAAAGCTCCCTAAAAATTAGAAGTAGAGAATCCCCACCTTGTGATTTTCTTGTAGGAAGGACAAGCTAGCAACCTTCTCCTTCATCCTTAGCTTTCTACTGTAACTTGAAGAATACTCCTATGGAAAACCCCCAAATGAAGAACACTTAGGGTTTCTTCTCTTTCTTTTTCTCTCTTTTTTTTCTTGTAAATGAGGCAAAGAGTGAAGGGGAGGGGTATTTATAGAATGAAATGAGGGTGGAAAGTGCAAAATACACAACCACAATTGCACAAACCCCCTTGGCAAGGGTTTGGCCGGCCTAGGATGGATGAGGTGGAGGGGGTGAGGTGGAGAAGAGGGTTTTAGTAGAAACACCTATTAATACTCTTATGCAACTCTAATTAATCCTAACCCTATGTTTAAGCCTCCAAACAAATCCTAGCCATCCAAATTTGATTAATCATGACAAAAATAAGATATTTTTGTCCAAAACACATATTACATGATTTGTACAAACGTACGAAATCGATACAATACGCTTACGTATGTATATATTTATATATTGATAATTTTCGTTTGTAAAACCGCTCAATCCGTACAAAAATAATTTAATTACGAAAATAATAATAAAATAAATTTCATTATCAACCCAGAAGATTCTAGTACCAATTTGATACAATACAGATATACACAGACTGGTACATACACACAAATAATGCTTAGTAACAAAACTGGGTGATATCCACCAAAAAAAATTCATTTCGGAAAATAATAATAAAATAATAATTTTCAGTGTCTGCCCGAGATTTTCCAGACATTTTTCTCAAAAATGCATTTTTCAGGATTTTGTACAAGTGCACAAAACTGATACAAAACATGTATATACTTACCAGTATATAGGTCAAGGTAACTTTTTATGAGTAAAACCAAAAAATTCCCATTAAAATATTTTAATTTAAAAAATAATAATTATTACAAGATAATATCCGTCCGGGATATTACAAATCCCTCGCCATGACAACTACCCAGTAATAAAACAAGGTTTAGATCATTCCACGAATATGGATCCCAGCCACGGAGATCCACCGCCGACTGTTATCATAGATCCCTCGTCGTGCAAATCATCCCGCAAGTGCCTCTCTAGTCCCGGTATATGTATATACACTGGAGTATGGCAAACTATCCGCCCGACCATGCTAAGTTCCGGATTTAAAATAAAAGCTCATCTCCATCGGAGCAACCACAGTCCACCAACTGGGTCTATAGCCACGAAGATCTACTGCCGACTATATAAAAGTAACCCACTTACGTTTGCACAGGTTCACTACATCTCCACTTATGTGCCTAATTATTTAGTTCAAGACATGAATAAATTTCCAAGCCTAGAATTAGTCTTACCTCCTACCGGACTTAATCAACACAATACGAAATAGCTCCACGGCCATATCTCAGAATATATCTCAACTCTTTTTAAATCAAATATTGTCGGTACCCGAGGTCTCACTAACTCTAAATCACAACTTTTTCATGTACAAGAACACATGCGTACACATACCCTTTAATAAACAAGTCTTAAACTTAGATAATCTCATCTTCAATTTATTCATAACTTAATCCTATTCATGATTCATTTATTTTCAATCTTAATAGCAATAATCCTTTTTCATGAACAAATTTTCATCCATTATCAATCTCTTTAATAACTTAAGCATAAATAACAATTTCATATTTCAACCCATACCAAGTATTCTTAAATTGAATAAGCGTATAATCACATCAAGAGGAATCCATTCACATGAACAATTTACTCTTATTCTACAAATAAATCTCATTTTCATTAATAATTTGTTTTTGTCAAAACTCATTTTCTTTCTCATTTTTCCCATTTCTAACTTCTCAAATATACAAGAAAATTACGAAGCTACTTTAAATAAATTCCAAATCTCTTTAGAGAAATTATTAGGATTTTTCCCAATTTTTATTTGCATTAAAACTCATCAAAACATTAAAAACACAACAACAACAAAAATATAAAGGTGGCCACCAGGTTTCGAATCCAAGCCTAACCACAAGGCACAGTCAGCGCCCAAACCTAGACCCACTAGCCACTAAGTCCTTTGTGGACTTGTGTTCAGATTCTTCACCGAAAACCCCTTATACTCAAACTCAGGATCTGAGTTGAATTAAACAAAACAAAGAAAAAATGTTTGGGCTTCTCGAGTTTCGAACCCAAGCCGAATAAAAAGACAACGCAGCGCCAGACCACTAGGCCATTTGCGCCCAATGACAGTAAGTCGCGTTGGTGGCTTTTGTCCCAACCTTGTGTTATTTTATTATTTCCATAAAACTTAATTCTTCATTTGATCAATCTTTTCATTAGTTTACTAATTGTTTATTTAACTGAGATTTACTTACTAGTAAGAACTCATGACTTAAAAAATTTCATATTTGATAGTCTATCTAAATTTCAAGCTATTTCTTCTCTTTATTTATATGAATTGTAGTTCTTCATTTTAATCAAACTAGAAAAAATTTGTATTCACTTACAACAATTTAAATAAGCTATGTATACCCACTTTACTTTACAAAAACTCCTTTTTAACCATACGAAATCTCTTCAAATATTTTCACAATTACTAGTTTCTATATTTGTAAATTAACATACAAATGACTATTTCTCCTTACTTTTTGTTCTCATTTCCAAGCAACATGACAATACTTTGTTTCTTAATCAATAGTAACATTTCTACAATTGGCATACATAAAAGCATGAATTTACCTTCTAATTATCACATCAAATTTATACTACTCATTAAGCATGCAATCCCTACAATTAGAAGACATAGGATCACCCACCTCAATTGAAGTTTGAACAATGAAAAGAAAGATGGAACTCCACTTCTAGCTCCAAAGCAACTCCTTCCTCTCCTAGCAAGACTCCTCCAAGCAAGAACACTCTACTCTCTTTCTTTTTCTTCTCTCTTGATTTTCTTTTGCTTTTGGTGTGTGAAATGAGAAGAGATGGGGTGCTATTTATAGGACAAGTTGAGGGTTCAATGTGTAAAATTACACACCTAATAAATCACTCAATTTAATTTTCAACCTTTCACATTTCATAACTCTCAAAACTCCCAACTCTTGACATTTCCACCTCTCCAAAACTCAACTCCCATCTCTTCCTCTTCTAAACTCCCCAACCTGTCTACTCCTTCACATCCCAATCTTTACCTCTTGTCCACATCACCAATAGTGACAGCAAAGCTAGAGCTTTGCTCTGTTTTACCCCATTGAACCATGGGCCCTCCATCCAATTACCACGTCAACAGCACTCCTGCTGCTTCTTTACAACGTGGGACCCCCTCCATCCACAATTACACAATATTATTTCTCAATCATAATACTAATGCACGTAAATAAATATGATGTTCAGTAGATTTGTAATGAATCACATTAATGTGTTTAAGTTAATTTTTTTTTAAATAGAATATATATTTTATGAACTAATATGCATATATTTTATATATCTATATCTATATATATATACTATATATGTACTGTATATTGTGAGTAAAATAGTTTCAATTAAAATTTATAGTGTATCATGCACAAGTAAAATAAATACACACACTTCAAAATTTTATTTTGAAAACGGACACGCTCAAATACGTGCACCAAAACACGTGCGTTGTACGTAAAATACCGAAATGCGAAAATTGACATTGTCAACGGAAAAATGTTAAAGATAATAAAAATACAATATGAGAAAATATACTTATTAATTTTACGAGGCAATTGCTACGTATGTAAAAGACACGTGCATTTCCCGTACAAAAATCATTTTAATCAAATGGAGAAAATGAACTTCCGTTTTAAAACAAATTCAAATGAATAAAATAAATAATTGAGACACAGAAATATCACACGTAGCAGTGGAAAAATACGGAATCGACATGTGGATCGAAAATACGTAAAAAATATGTAAAATTTCCGAGATTGAAATATTATATTTTAGTCGACTGAAATCAATATGGGAAATGCATAAATAGTTAGAAATCACAATACGTAATGAAAACACGTTACAAAATACATGTTTGTAACACACAAGGGCAAAATTGTCATTTCTAATTTTGCAGGGTGTTACACTCCCCCCCCCTTAGGATAGCTCTGTCCCCGTAACTTGCTAAGATAAAGGTTGCATTTTGTACACGCTAAAAAAAATATCTTATTGTCTATTGTAAATATTTAGAAAATAAAATAAATAATGAGGAAAACAAGACAAGCTCTATATAAGAAAACCATGAGTATCAAAATTTTATAAGAACAAAACAAGAAAATTTGAGAAAATAAAATATGACCATAAAAGATCGAATAGATTGAAAGAAGTTCCATACAAAGTAATATTAGGTAAAGCATTAGATAAAACGGAAAAATAAACTTAGTCATTAATTTTGGAATAGTTCAGAAACAACACGATAAAGAAAACGTAGTCAATAGATAATTTAGAAGTAGATTTAGTAATCAAATTTCATCAAAGTAATAAGCGGTAGAAAATTGCAAATTGAATTGGTATTGTATAACGAAATTTTGTAAGAAAATGTTTGGAAGATGAAATTTAGTTAAAAGCATAGACAACATAAGATAATTTGTATACAAATTAATGTCATAAAAATAATTTGTAAGGTAACTATAACAATTATACATATGATTTGGAAATTTAAGATATAAAAGTCATACATTGAAATACTTTCGGATTGTCAAGTAGAGTAAGAAAACCAACATACAAAATTTATATACGTACATAGGCATCAATGTTGTGATATGAAAATTATAAATGATTTGTAGAAGTAACACAAAACATCATAGTAGAGAAAGTAATAACATGTTATTGAAATAATGCGAAAACTAATCATATAGAAATAACTTACGAATTGAAGAAAAAGTATAAATACCAAATTTTTGTTAGGTAAGTAGACACAAAATCTAAGATAAGTTAGTAGCAAAATAAAATATGATAAAGCAGTATAAAATGCTAAAAGATTCAAAATACTGTGAAAGAGATAGTAAATACACAAGTCGGATAGAAATCAGTTTAAATAATATAATGTCAGGTTTCAAAATAGTATAAGCTAGTACGAAAATAGAATAGTTGTATATAAATATTATAGGAAACAAAATAGGGGTTATCGAAGTAGACAATCTCCTTCTAGTGTAGGTTCGTCTCATTGGCATTCAACTGCAGACATGCCTCTACGATCTCAAGTTGCAGAATTGCCCTCTATGACATCCGATTACAGTTTGCCTTCTGGACAATCGGTTGCAGACTTTGCCTCCCCGACGTCTAGTTGCAGTTTGCCTCCATTGACTTCTAGTTGCAGATTTGTCCTCTCGACATCAGGTTGCACCAAACGGGAGATAGAAAGATGTAATCTTGGATATTGGGTGTTTAATAAAATATAGTACTATGTTTGAAATCAGTGATATAAAGGTGGTTGGAAAAGTTGTAAATAAGGTAGGAGATTATAACGATAAAATACTAAAGTAGATAGACTTTAAATATAGGATATACAAATTTTGTAGTAATGAAGATAATTTATAGCATTAATATGAAAATAGTTAAAAGCATATGCACGAGATGAAAACACAAATAAAAACAATAATCATGTAGTGTATGTATTATATTGAAGAAGCGAAAACTACAAGATTAATGAGTAGCAATTGATAGTAAAAGTGAATATAACAAAACAAATTTGTAGATAATATGCAATAACAATAGTATCGAATGTAGACAATAAAACAAAATAATGTCATATTTATATGGGTAGAAAATTTCAATCTTGTAAAAAGATGTTGAAATATAGGATAATATAAGATCACAAAATCAAATCATATAAAATGAATACACATAAGAAAATTCATAAGCAAAATTTAAAATATAATAGAAATAGTTAACGAAGAAAATAATAGTTGCAATAATACGAAAAGTAATAACAAATGTAAACGGATAAACATAGAGTGACACGAAAACACAAAGACAAATCTTTAAAATTGAAAGACAGATAAAACAAATTTAAAAGATCAAGACTAGGGAAGATAGGCAAAATAATAGATATTCAAGTGATTAACAAGAAAATATTTATTTGAAAAATATTGAATGTTGAAAAGTCCTATGATAAAATTCACGAAGAAAATTTTGAAAGGAAAATGTGTCTATGTGTAATGTATCATGAATGTAGGGTCAACCAACCACGCTTCCACTGCGCCACTCTGATACCCAGGGAAAATATTCTCGCATACAATCTCACATCAATGTATACAAGGAGAGCATCATGAATGGAAGTCAATAACTACTTCATTCACGGCTCCAGCCATCCAAAAGAAAAAAGAAGAGAAAACATCAGCCTATAGAGCAACACAAATGTAATTCACTTACATTTAAATGTCTATAAGCTGAACTCACACTTCTAATGTCCACTCTAGGGTGTCGTTCCTTATAAATTTGTACTACTTGTGAAACTTGCACTGATACCATCTGTTACGCTTCGAATTCCAAATAAGACTGAATTCGAGAATTCACACGATCTTTACTTCATTTCGTACAATTTTACAAGGAAATTAAAACTTTTTCAACAACATCAGAGTTCATTACATTTTTTTTACACAACGGAAGAATAAAATATTACATTATTGAAAACAAAATACAACTTATACAACTTTATCAAAGTAAGTCATCAGTTGCATCATAACATCCTTACTCCTTCATGAAAAGTCCATTACCTGCATATCAAGCTGTGGGTGCGTCGGTGACTTACAACTGACGAAAATGTTATACTCAGCTATCCTCTCTATGTTGTACATATAACGATCTCATTACTTTAACAAACCACAAAAATTAAATGAACAATAAAGTGTTAAATTGTGACTACGCTAAACATGTAAGTGTATGTCATGCCTTAATGCCTAATGCACACTTTTTATAATACTAGGATGACACTAATGCAAACTTGTTCGGATTCTATACATCCCATACTACATAGGTCCGAGGGCAAGTACTTATGTACTCCACAATAAAGGGTTCGATCCCTCGCCATGACAACTACCCCGTAATAAAATAAGGTTTAGATCATTCCACGAATATGGATCCCAGCCACGGAGATCCACCGCCAACTGTTATAACAGATCCCTTATCGTGCGAATCATCCCGCAAGTGCCCCTCTAGTTTCGGTATACGTATATACACTGGAGTACGGCAAACTATCTGCCCGACTACGCTAAGTCCCGGATTTAAAACAAAAGCTCGTCTCCATCGGAGCAACCACAATCCACCAACTGGGTCTACATCCACGGAGATCCACTGCCGACTATATAGAAGCAACCGACTTACGTTTGCCCAAATTCACTACATCTCCACTTATGTGCCTAATTTTTTAGTTCAAGACATGAATAAATTTACAAGCTTAGAATTAGTCTTACCTCTTACCGGACTTAATCAACACAATACGAGATTGCTCCACGGCCATATCTCAGAATATATCTCAACTCTTTTCAAATCAAATAGTGCCGGTACTCGAGGTCTCATTAACTCTAAATCACAACTTTTTCATGTACAAGAACCCATGGGTACACATACCCTTTAATAAACAAGTCTTAAACTTAGATAATCTCATCTTTAATTTATTCATAACTTAATCAATGTCTATTCATGATTCATTTATTCTCAATCTTAATAGCAATAATCCTTTTTCATGAACAAATTTTCATCCATCATCAACCTCTTTAATAACTTAAGCATAAATAACAATTTCATATTTCAACCCATACCAAGTATTCTTAAATCGAATAAGCGTATAATCACATCAAGAGGAATCCATTCACATGAACAATTTACTCTTATTCTACAAATAAATCTCATTTTCATTAATAATTTATTTTTGTCAAAACTCATTTTCTTTCTCATTTTTCCCATTTTTAACTTCTTAAATATACAAGAAAATTATGAAACTACTTTTAATAAATTCCAAATCTCTTTAGAGAAATTATTAGGATTTCCCCCTAATTTTTATTTGCATTAAAACTCATCAAAACATTTAAAACCCAAAAAAAATATATAAAGGTGGTCACTGGGTTTCGAACCCAAGCCCAACCGCAAGGCATGGTCAGCGCCCAAACCTAGACCCACTAGCCACTAAGTCCTTTGTGGACTTGTGTTCAAATTCTTCGTCGAAAACCCCTTATACTCAAACTCGGGATCTGAGTTGAATTAAACAAAACAAAGAAAAAATGTTTGGGCTTCCCTAGTTTCAAACCCAGGCCGAACAGAAAGACAATGCAGCGCCAGACCACTGGGCCATTTGCGCCCAACGACAGTAAATCGCTTTGGTGGCTTTTGTCCCAACCTTCTGTTATTTTATTATTTCCATAAAACTTAATTCTTCATTTGATCAATCTTTTCATCAGTTTACTAATTGTTTATTTAACTAAGATTTACTTACTAGTAAGAAATCATAACTTAAAAAATTTACATATTTGATAATATATCTAAATTGCAATCTATTTCTTCTCTTTATTTATATGAATTGTAGTTCTTCATTTTAATCAAACTAGAAAAAAATTTGTATTCTCTTACAACAATTTAAATAAGCTATGTATACCCACTTTACTTTACAAAAACTCCTTTTTAACCATAACGAAATATCTTCAAATATTTTCACAATTACTAGTTTCTATATTTGTAAATTAACATACAAATGACAATTTCTCCTTACTTTTTGTTCTCATTTCCAAGCAACATGACAATACTTTGTTTCTTAATCAATAGTAATATTTCTACAATTTGGCATACATAAAAGCATGAATTTACCTTCTAATTACCACATCAAATTTATACTACTTATTAAGCATGCAATCCCTACAATTAGAAAGCATAGGATCACCCACCTCAATTGAAGTTTGAACAATGAAAAGAAATATGGAACTCCACTTCTAGCTTCAAAGCAACTCCTTCCTCTCCTAGCAAGACTCCTCTAAGCAAGAACACTCTACTCTCTTTCTTTATCTTCTCTCTTGATTTTCTTTTGCTTTTGGTGTGTGAAATGAGAAGAGATGGGGTGCTATTTATAGGACAAGTTGAGGGTTCAATGTGCAAAATTACACACCTAATAAATCACTCAATTTAATTTTCAACCTTTCACATTTCGTAACTCTCAAAACTCCCAACTCTTGACATTTCCATCTCTCCAAAACTCAACTCCTATCTCTTCCTTTTCTAAACTCCCCAACCCGTCTACTCCTTCACATCCCAATCTTTACCTCTTGTCCACGTCACCAATAGTGACAACAAAGATAGAGCTTTGCTCTGTTTTACCCCATTGAACCATGGGCCTCCCATCCAATTACCACGTCAACATCAGTCCTGCTACTTCTTCACAACGTGGGACCCCCTCCATCCACAATTACACAATATTATTTCTCAATCATAATGCTAATGCACGTAAATAAATATGATGTTCAATAGATTTGTAATGAATCACATTAATGTGTTTAAGTTAATTTTTTTAAAATAGAATATATATTTTACGAACTAATATATATATATATATACATATATATACTGTATATTGTAAGTAAAATAGTTTCAATTAAAATTTATAGTGTATCATGCACAATTAAAATAAATACACACACTTCGAAAATTCATTTTGAAAACGGACACGCTCAAATACGTGCACCAAAACACGTGCGTCGTACGTAAAATACCAAAATGCGAAAATTGACTTTGTCAACGGAAAAATATTAAAGATAATAAAAATACAATATAAGAAAATAAACTTATTAATTTTACGACACAATTGCTACGTACGTAAAAGACATGTGCATTTTCCATACAAAAAATTATTTTAATCAAAATGGAGAAAATGAACTTCCGTTTATAAAATGAAATCAAATGAATAAAATAAACAATTGAGACAGAGAAATATCACACGTAGCAGTAGAAAAATACGGAATCGATACGTGCATCGAAAATACGTAAAAAGCACATAAAATTTTCGAGATTGAAATATTGTATTTTAGTCGACTAAAATCAATATGGGAAATGCATAAATAGTTAGAAATCACAATACGTAATTAAAATACGTTACAAAATACACGTGCGTAACACACAAGGGCAAAATTGTCATTTCCAATTTTGCGGGGTGTTACAGATTCAATACTTGAATAAATACCATGACACAAAGGAATGACAAATAGAATTTGACGATCGAAATGGACAACAAGAAGGGCTACTTGCTAAGAGTTCAAAGATGCTTGCAAGAACATGGACAATAAATGGAGTTCACGATACGATAAAGAAATGCTTGGTTTTTTTTATGATTGCGAGCATGGAAAAAACATGGAAAGAAGAAGAAGCGACGAAAGTGGCCCAAGAGCAACGACGAAGGCGAGGCAGCAACAACATGGCAACAACAACGAGCAATGGCAGCAAAGGGGATGTTGGGTTTGAAGTGATGGAGTTCGCCAGCAAGATGAAGACAGCAAGGGGGAAGTTTGTAGTACCCCGTATTTTTAAATATAATTTAAAGATTTATAAATGAATTAAAATGATTTTCTGGAGATTTAATAAATATTTTCTAAAGATTTATCTTTTCACACGTGCAAAACACGTGCAAATATTTTTGACGTAAATATCCAATTTTATATTTTTAATAGATTCTCCTACTTATAATAGAGTATATTCTAAATTTTGGGATTTTTCTGAGTAAAGAAACTATTTTTATAAATACCTTAAAAGAGAGGGGCTTTTATGTAAAAAAGCCGTTTGGATCTCAAATAAATAATGAAAATTTGTTTTTACTGAATTTTGAGATTTCCATGGTCATCATTGAAATTAAAATATATTTAAATTTTATTTAGAGTCGATTTGGTAAAGATTTAAACAAATATGGTGTTTTTGCAAATATGGAATTTATGTTGGATCTTGTGCAAATATTTTCCTAGAAAGTAAAAGTCAGATATTTTAATTGGAAAATATAATATGTATTATTATATATTATTTCTGAATTTTTTGGATTTTTACTAATATTTTATGATGTATTTGAAAATATTACAAAAAAGAAGGACTTTTGTGCAAAATTGTCACCCTGAGTACAGATCCAAATTTTCTTTATTTCTAGACTGTGCTGGATTGCTGGAAAACTTAGTAGTAAAAGGATTTGATTTGGTTTTAACTTATTTAACCTACTTTAACTACTTTATAAAGAAAGGTTTATATATGTAAAGTAATAATTTGTTAAAGGATTATTTTGCAAATGTGTTTCAAAACCCTAATTCTTCTATTCCGGGTATTTCAAAAAAGTGGAGTGCATCCTTCTTTCGCTGCATAACACAAAGGTTTTATTGTTTTTATTTTTCTTGGAGATTGAAAGAGAAGATCTTGGATTTCGCAAAAGAAGAGCTTTGATTATTCTCCATTAATTCGATTGGATTTCTTCATTTGTAGTGGGTGACTTGTTTTGTTTTGCTTTGTGTATGTTGTATGTGAGTGATGTAAATTATTTTGTTGTTTTGTTTTATGAATGTTGTATGTGGTGTTTCATTTATTAGAAAGCATAGGGTTTGGTATGAAAATGTATGATGGATGGATGAAAAATTGGATCTTTTGTGAACCCTAGTTATTTATGAGTAGAATTTACATGTGGATTATTTTAAATTGTTGGATAACCTAATATAAATTGTGAGTAGACTATTTCTTTTGGATTATTACTGATTTGATTGAGTATGATGGATGTTATGCATTAATTGATTTAAAGATGAGATTTTTGGACTATTGGTGAGTTGGATGAACGCAACTTGGCCATATTGATGATAAATTTGTTTTGTCCATGAATCAACTATTGAGATTAGTTGAGATTGAGTTTGAGGAATTTTAAGAAGGAGTAATGGAATAAAAGACCATGTTTTGAGGATTTGAGTTATGATGACTAAAATTGGAGATTTAGTTGAATTTAAGGAAATATATCCAAATTGGGGATTTTCTTTTGAGATTTGGTATTGATGTGGTTTGGATCTGAATACGAAGCTATTTCAACGAACAATTAATTTTTTAGAAACTCTATTTTGATTATATGCACAATTTATGTTTTATTTGAAAGAGATTTACAAATCACTACTTTTATAAATTCAAGTAGTTTGATTTAGTTTTATGGACTATTACGTATCCTACAAGTGGTATTTGATCATATAAGAAATATGCTTTTTGTAGAAATCGTTTTCATAAAGTAAAACTACGTAACAGTTGAAATGTGCACAACCAAAAGTCTGCAATCTGTAGGTCGACAGTCGACTGGTATGACTTCTCAGTCGACCGACACGACCAGGCTGCTATGTTCTCTAGTTTTTCTTGAAATTTCGTTCTGGACAGTCGACTGAGGACTTTTACAATCGACTAGTACCCCTTAGAATTATTTCTTAAAGATTATTGGATTTTCACTCTGGACAGTCGACTGGTGACTTTTACAGTCGACCGTCAACACTTAGAATTTATTTTCTTAAAGATGTTGGTTTTTCGCTCTGGACAGTCGACTGATGCCTTTTACAGTAGACTGATACTGACGCTTTCTTGAGTTATTCTGGTGTTCTTTAAATGGTTGATTCTTTAAATGTTTTTGGATCTATAACTTACTATTCTAAATATTATTCTTCCTACAGAACATATGTTTTTAAGATATTTTATTGTTGGATTTGGATTCTGGAATTTTATAAAGATTTGGGTTTTGTTGATTGGAGAGGTTTCTCCCTATGATCGTTTTGACGATAGATTTGTGAATTTTGGTCTTGTTGAAATCTCTAGAAGTTGAGTGGGAGTCCTGTGAACCGGCAGTTGAGATTTGTTGAGTTAGACCTGGGGGGTCTTGGTTTAGTTGTTGTTGAGTATTTAAGTCCGGCAGGATACACTAACTCTAGAGATGGAGATTTGGTATTTTAATAATAATCAACTTAAGGACAGGCACTAGTGGGGATGTGATGGAACTTGGGAAACGTATGTATAGGCTCATGGTTTTATTAGTCCAACGGATGCGTTCTAGGACTGTTTGTTGTTATGTCCTGAAAGGACAATTGTATGTTCGCGTGTCGAGGGTCTGCAGGCCTATTCACGGAGCATGCAGGGTGCATTCGCGTGTTGAGGGTCGGTAGGCCTATTCACGGAATGTACCTGGTGTATCTGCACGTTGAGGGCCTTGCAAGCCTATTCGTGGGGTACATGGATTTGGGAGATGATTCTCCAGTTGTTTTGAGCTATCTTATATGATGCTTGCGCGTCGAGGGCTGTGGTGCCTATTCGCGGAGTATTCTGGATCTTGTTTTCCATCACCGTAGTAGGATTAGTTGCGTAGCGAGGGGTTATCCCTATAAGTGGAGATCGTTAAGGGCTTGCACCGGACCTATGTACTATGGAATGCATAGAATCCGACAAGTATGCATTAGAGAGTCAGCATATAGAGCTTGTGTTTTCTTGACTTGGTTTTATACTTGTGTTTTCCTGTTTTTCTACACTTGACACTTAGTCTACATTCACTTGACGTTTTCATGTATTACTATTTACTATCTTATATTTCTTGATGTTTTCATGCTTTACTTCTTTGTTATTTCTCATTTATCATTCTTGTTGTTAATACTTGTTATTGATAACTCAGTATTTTATGATTTAATTATGTTGCTTTGTTTTTATGTCACTCACACCTTTATGGCTAACCCCTTTAGTTTTGGGAGTTAGGGATCATCTCTAGCCTCATATTTTACAGGTTGTTGTTGCTTAGAGCTTGGGGTTTGGATGCTTGAGATAAATTAAAGTAATAGAGCTTTTGTGTAAATTTTGTAAAAGAAGTGTTGTAAAAAGAAAGTTTGTAATTCAATGTGTTTTGTATTCCGCTGTGTTGTAAATGATTGTTGTAACAAAAGTTTGAAATAAAAATTATCTGTATTTTTTGACTGTGTTTAATATTACATTGAAGTTGATGCTGAGAATTGTGCCATGTATTTTCTAAGATATTATATTAGAAATTCGGGACGCTACAGAGATTAGGTTTGAAGTGATGGAGTTCGGCAGCAAGATGAAGATGATGGTTGTTGAAGGAGACGGAGGGCAGCAAGCAGTGGGTGGTTGGGTTGTGGCTTAGAGAAGAGAGTTATGGTTGGTGTGTGGGGTGTAAGGTATGGGCAACAAGGAGCTCGGGAAGTGCGGCTGTTGATTTAGAGGTGAGGTTAAAGGCAACAATTTGGGTGTGTGCGAGTGTTCAGGTTGCGGTACTAGAGAGGATTTAATGACATTAACAATGGTGCTGGTTGGTCGGGTTAAGGTGGAGAAGGGATGAAGATGAATAAGGTGACTGGTGGTGATGATATGAGATGGTGGAGCTTCAGGTTTTTGGCAGCGAGGAGGTCGGGTTGAGGTGGGTGCATAAGTCGGGAGCCGGTGGGTTTCGATGGAGGCGATCAACTAATTGAAGTGGAGGTGGTTAAAGGGGATGGTGCTGAGAGGTTGTCAGGATGTAGGTGGGGCTGATGGTGGTCAGGTGGTAGGAGATAAGGTGGAGTTGGGTTGTTTGGTGGTGCAGGTGAAGGTGATAATGGAGTGATGTTGATGATGAAGGAGGTGATTAATAGGTGATTAGGGATGGAATAATAATGAAGTTGAGGTGATTAATGGAGATAATTGGGGACAATTAGTTGTGCAGTTAGTGGATTAGACTAATAGGATTTCGGGTTTCGGGTTGGGTGTGAATTAGGATTTAAAAATATTTGAAATAGGTTTGAGCTTGGATTTGGGTTTGAAATCAATTAAAAGATCCACAATAGTAGAACAAAAATTGGGCTTTAATACTAATTAACAACTAATTGAATAATATAGTGTATACAAATGACTCTAAGAGAATTAAAAATACGGTAGATAACAGAATTAAAAAAAATACGTATAGACGGATCAAGGAGTTACAAGTTATGTCACACAACCCATAAATTAAATTTATGGACTTGATCATGTAAAATAGTTATTGCATCGATGCATAATATGATATTGTCTCAGTTGCTATGTTTTATTGTGAGTCAGCTATGTGCACTAAATGTAATGGTAATGGCGAAAATAACAAATATATACACCATATTACTTAAACAATTGAACTTAAAAAAAAAATTGAAAAACCAAAAAAAAATGAATTACATAATATTTGAGAATTTAAAATCATCATAATGTCAACAATCCATTTTTCTGCTAAGCTTATGTAAAATACATGCTAGAGTTGAATAGTCTTCTAGGCCTTTGTTTGGGCACAAAATTTAGACAACCAAAATTATGTTAACTTTGAATGTATATGATATGCTCACTTTGGCAGTCAGATCCCTATCTCCATTTTCAAGTTATCTTCGAAGTTAATAAAAATGAGGTAAGAGTATAGTTTTGATAAATATGGGGTTTTCACCATTTTGGATAAGTTAACTCCAAAATGAGTCTCAAACATGCCAGCTTAAGATAAATATGTATATATATATATATATATATATATTAAGTTATGAGAGATAATTGAAGTTATCATAACTTAACTTTGTTCTCAAATATAGCCTTAATAATTAGAACAACAATGACATAAACTTAATATTCTTTCGCACTTGCACTTGCAATATTCATTTTTTAATTTTGGAATAAGGTCATAGCCACACACATACACACTTTACCCCAAATATATATTAATTGAGAATTTTTTGGTGTAAGCAGGATTTGAACTCTATACCTCTTGCTTACCAATGAAAAATCATATCAGTGAACCACACTCACAGTTGCTTGCAAATATCAATTTAGAAAGAACCATAACCAAATACCTTATCAAGTAGTACTTCGACCAAAAGTTGTGTTGCAATACTTAGTAAAGTATTGAACGTTGCTGTCAAAATCTCAAACACAGCAATAGGGGTGGTATACCGTACCCTACCGTCATTGCTGTACCGTCTACCATACCGGGATACCTGGTACACAGATTTCTCTACCATTACCGTGCCAAGATTTCGGTACTACCAAGTTTAGTAATACTGGAATATCGGTACGGTAATGGTAATATCACGGTAGTACCAGACCTTAAAAAGAAAAAGAAAATTTCAGTTGAGTAGCAGTATATATATCAGATTAGCGAATAAAAGATACTTGAAGTGTTCAACCATCAGCCCCACAACAATTACATCTTGGATGCTTCAAATTCTCATAAAGTTTCTTAACCACACAAAAAAATCAATATTTGTTTTGGATGTATGGCCTCAGTCATCATTCATTATCAAAAGTATTACGATTACAAATGATATAGAATAACAAAATAGGGAAGAAGGGCTTCAACCATCATTCATTATCAAATGCCCAACCAATCGAAACGATTGAAACAATTTCAAACTCATGAACACCAACATACTGGCAGTGTTAGGAACATCCTACTTGATAGAAGGTAACCATCCCCTTTCTGTATAGTTAACCAACAGTGCATACAAGTTGCCAGCATTTTAATTTGGGAACTGAAGGATTATAAATGTATCATATTAATATGAACACTATGATTTGTAATTTCAACCTACCACTTCACTGAATTTAGATGTGAAGGGATTCACTCGAGACCTCTCTGTAACTAACATATGGCTAATTGCATTCTCGTAATCTGTACTACTATATAATGAAAGAAGGGTGCATTTTGACGATCTCTCTATCACGTGTACTACACATATCTACTCATCTCAACTATTTCCTTTGGATAAAGTCCTTCAAATATATCATTACATACGCCGAGACAAATGAGGCCCAAATCCCAATGACTCACACTACGAAGAGAAGCATGTGCATTGTGCATGCTAAAATCTGGCTACAATTACACAAAAAACAATACAATAATCATACCAATTGCCCAGGGCCAACTGACACGTGGGTCAGGTGGCTCCTTGGTGAGGTACCGGAACCTATTCGGCAGAGTGTGGTTTCATTCTCGTCTCCTCTTCCGCCGCCCTGCCGAAAATACCCTCGTCGCCGCTGCTGCCTTCTTTCTTGACGGCGCGAAGGAAAAATCATAAGACCTTGCAGGGTAGGAAGACATAGGAGGAGGAGGAGGAGGGTTTGAGGAGGTGAGGGGAAGAGAGGAGTGTCGGGGTTAAGAGAGGAGGAGGATGGAGAATGAGAGAACAAGCCATGGGAGTCACTCTGTGCGTGTTGGATTTGGATGAGGATTGGAGGTTTTAGGTTTTTTTAGTTGGGCTCAAAATGTATATAATTGGCCCGGCCCGTGTCATTTTGTATACATTGACTAGTCATGTAATCAAAACTCATGGGCCTGGGTTATTAAATATAAAAATTAAATTAAATATATATTAAAGATATTCTGTACTGTACGCTATACAATTGGTATCAATACTGAGTAGCAGTACCATACCATATAATCTCGGTAGGGTACAATTCGAGATTTCGGTACAGTATTACCAAGTTTTTGGTAATATTCGGTATTGCAACGGTATGATATTGTTGCGGTATGGTAATATGGTATTTTTTGACACCCCTACTCAAGCAAAACACTTTTCCTATAGCAGAAACATTCATAATATTATTCAAACCACAGGGCTTTTCTGAAAAAAAACGCATCAAATAGAACAAAGAAACGAACAATCTCCTTTGCCGCGTGTAAATTTTAAGTTGCTGTCGCTTCCACTTGTCTCCACGTTTCTGTCTCTTTCTCTCTCCTCCCTCTCTCTCTCTCATCGGATCTCTCTCCTTCCTCTCTTACTCCCATCACTGAGCTTTTCTCAAACCCTAGAGAGAGAAATAGGAGAGAGAAAGAGAAAAGAGAGAAAGAAAAAGATGGTGTCTTTCAAGCTGCTAACCTACGCCGCCGCCGACTACCGCAGCGCCATGGGGTGGTGGGACCAGATCGACGGCTCCCTCGAGTGGCAGCGCGGCTTATTCTACTCCCTCTGCGCAGCCTACGCCCTCGTAGCCCTCGTCGCTCTGGTAATTAACCAGATCCCTAATTTATAGTTTAGCCGTTTGTTTGATTGTTTATTTATTTACGCGAAAAAAGAGTGATTTTTGGGTGTTAGTTTTGTGTGAATCAATGTAGTTAGGGGTTATGTTTCTTGATTTAAATTTTGGGGTAATCAATGTTGTTATGGTGTAATTAGGTGATTTGTGTGGGATTTAAGTGTGAGTTTGTTGTTTTGTATGCTATTCTTATGAGGCATTTCGAAGGTTTATGATTGATGGAAAAAAGAGGAATAGTTTTATTTCCTTTTATTAAAAAGAAGAGAAAAATAGAGAGGGAAAGGTGATCAATTTGTAGTGAGGGGGTTGTGTTACTTGAATTGAGGTTTTTAGGCTATCAATGTTGTTAGGGTGTGATCACATGCGGTGAATTTTGGTGAATGCCCACACACTCGACTTTGATGATGGGGTTGAGGTAATTAAGGTAGTTAAACGGCCTTAAGGCATAATTAAGCTAGCTTAGAGTTGTTGTTTTGGATGCTGGTTTTGTGAGGTGATTTATATGGTTATGTTTTGAGATTGCATGTCGAAGGTTTACAATTAATGCAAGATGAGGAAAAGTTAGGTTTGATGTGTGAAAAAGAAGGGGAAAAGAGGGAAGAAAGGTGATCAATGTAGTTAGGGGGGTCGTGTTTCTTGATTGAGGTTTTGAGATAATCAATGCAGTTACGGTGTAGTCATGTTTGGTGAGGTAAGACTAAGTATTTTTTTTTTGTTTTTTCAGTGAATTTTGAAGATTTTTTGTTGGGGAAAGAAAAAGGGGGTTTTGGGGTTAGCTTTGTGTAATCGTTCAGTGTAGTTTGTGTGTGATCACGGTTAGATATATAGGTATATTCTCACTATATAAATAATAATATTATGTGTAATACTATTCTATGGGTAACACGTATGTTACACATACTAATTGTGTGAATATCGGACCGTGGGTTGAATGAGTTTAGAACTCTGTACCCAAACTACTATTTATCCTATAAATACTGATTTGTGATAGTAGTCGAGACATTCCAATTTTGATACCTAGGGTAAATATTTCAGCACTTTAGTCCAGGATATTAACCCTTATTTCTCTTTTTCTTATTGTCTCATAATAATCAACAATTACTTGGGAGGAGTTTTGGTAGCGATTTTCTACCCACTCGACTGCCATTTTGATATGATTGAGATGATGTAATTTGTTGTTGTGGTTGCTTCATTAACACGGTATTTGATAGTTGAATAGGAAGATTACAAGGAATGAGAGGAATTCTGGGAGTGTGAGAGTAAGCATGTGTCAGGGTGAGAGTGAAAATTTGCAGGAAAGTTGCATGGATGCATTTGGTGTTATAATACATTGCATTTGTTTTTGGGGCATTTTTGGTATGCATGCATTTTAGCTCTATTTGAAGTTGGGTTTGTTGCATGGATGCATTTGATGTTATAATACATTGCATTTGTTTTGGGGGCATTTTTGGTATGCATGCATTTTTAGCTCTATTTGAAGCTGGGTTTGAAGCATTTCTGGTTGTTAGATATTATAGTCCCACATTGGGTATTGTGCTAGTTTTGTATTTGGTTCATTCCTATATATAGAAGATATTGTACTCGGTTATTTCTCCATTCAATATTCAGTATTGTTTCATCACTCCGATTTATCTTATCATGGTATCAGAGCCTTATACAAATTTTCTTCTCTTAAATTTCTCCAGAAAAAAATCCCCTACAAGAAATGAGGGTTTTCTTTTTTAAAAAAAAACTCATGCTTCCTCTTCGTCAACAGCAACAACATCCCAATCTCCCGTCTTCCACTTCAGCAACCTCCCGTCTTCTTCCTCGTCGGCAATCCCTGCAGCAACTCCTCCGGTGTACCCACCTCATCTCCAAAACCCAACACCGATCAAACCCATCGACTTCAGCAACTCCTAGCCACCCATCTCATCTCCGGCGTACCCACCTCCTCGCCGAATCCCAACACCGATGAAACCCATCGACTTCAGCAACTCCTAGCCACCTCCTCGCCGAAACCCAACACCGATCAAACCCATCGACTTCAGCAACTCCTAGCCGACTCCAGTGCCTCGCATCCTCTCCCAAAACTCATCATCGTCCAAATTCCCTTCTACTAGTTGCCTTCCTCCAATACGAAAACCCTAGCTGTCTGATTTTTTTTCCTTTTCCTCTGAAACCCTAGCCGCCATCTACCATTGTTCGGGTCCAATTTTTTTTAACCCTAAACCCACAAACCCAATACCCTATATTTTAGACCTGACCCGAACCCATTTTTCAATACATACCCGAAACCCTATTACTCTCTTACCCTAAATCTAAAAATCCAAATACCCATATATCCTAACCTTAAACCCACAAACCCAATACCTTATTTTTTTTTCTTGTTTTTCAAAAAAAAAATTCAAAAAAAAATAAAATTCAAAAAAAATAAAATTAAAAAAAAATAAATAAAAATATTACAGGTACTACTACTTGATGGAATCTGTCTTTCCCACATATTTTCGCCTCCACTGACTTTCCCGATGCAACTACCTCTCGTTCCCCCTCCAAGATTCAAACAGTAGCAGCACCACCTTCAGTCTGCCTCCGGCCTCCTACCCTTTCCTAACATAATTCCTACCCCACCTCTACTTTCGACACCGGTAGCACCATCCTGCCCTCAACCCCGATCCAGACGCCACCAGCATCTTCGTCCTCGCAGTGCTTCTTTCTTTACATCCTCGGTCATGCCCGTCACTTCAGCCTTGCCGTCTCCTGCTAATTGGGCTAATCTTCAGCAACGCCTCACTCAGCTGGAACTACAGCTCATTGGTTAGTCTATCAATGCTGGCTCCTTTGCTCCTGCATTCTCTGCCACTCCCGGTATGAATTCGTTATGGATTTTAAAATCTGGTGCATCACATTATCCAACTAGTAATCAGACACTGTTCACCACCTGCACTGCACTTTTCTCTCACTTTCCATCTCTACACACAGCTGATGGCTCACAACTTCTCGTTACACACTTAGGGGCAATTAGCTCTTCCACTCTTACATTACTATATGTTCTTTATGTTCCTCATTTATCCATAAACCTTATTTCTATCAGTGTGTTGTGCGATAGTGGTCTTGTTGTTACTTTTGACTCTTTCGGTTGTTTTATTACTGATTCATGCACCGGTGAGGAGTTTGGACGTGCTACTCGTCACGGTCATCTATATCATATAGATTTTCTTCGTGCACATCACTCTACTTCTAGTTTTGCCGGCATTGTTTCTTCTCATGCTGATCTGTGGCATAGACGTTTAGGTCATATTAGTGCGTCTCATCTTCAGACTTTAGCTCGTAGTGGTGCTCTTGGTTCTCTTTCTTTTAAACATTTATCTGATTGTCAGGACTATCATTTGGCCAAACATATCGCTTTACCCTTTAGTCACAAAAGCACCTCTCAAACCACCCATCATTTTCAACTTGTTCATTCTGACATATGCGCACACCGAACTCAACTTGAAAAGGATGGGTGGTTTGAGAGGTGCTTTTGTGACTAAAGGGTAGAGCGATATGTTTGGCCAAATGATAACCGTGGAAATGCTATCTTTATTATGTTGCCTTCATCGATGACTTCACTAGACATACATGGATTTTTTTTATGCGTCAGCAATCTGAGATACCTAATATTTATCGGTTCTTTACGACTATGATTCACACCCAGTTCGGTGTGCACATTAAGAATTTCCGATCGGACGGTGCTCGTGAGTACACTTTCACCACTATGAGATCGATCATTCAGTCTCACGACACCCTTTTTCAGCAATCATGTCCTCACACACATGAGTAGAATGATGCAGCTGAACGCAAGCATCATCACATCCTAGAGACGGCTCGCGCACTTTTACTCTCCTCTTCGGCCCCTCGTACTTTCTGGGCTGAAGCTGTCATGACCTTTGTTATCTTATTAACATTACTCCCTCGTCTGCCATAGCTGGTACGACGCCTTATGAGGCTCTTTATCACTCCCTTCCCGACTACAGTATGCTCCGTATCTTTGGGTGCACCTGTTACGTCCTTCTCCCTCCTACTGAGCAAACGAAGCTTTCCGCTCGTGCTGCTAAGTGCGTTCACCTAGGTCTCAGTTCTGAACATAAAAGTTATCGTTGTTTTGATCCATCAGCGAGTCGTGTTCGCATTTCTCGATATGTATCCTTTGTGGAAGACTTTCCTTACTACCTGACTCCCACCGAGGATGCTAGATTTCTCGATTCCCCTATTGTTGCTAGCTCCCCAACTTCATCTTTCCACATTCCTTTTGATCCCACTCCTCTGGCTTCATTTACATCTCCTGTAGTCCTTACACTTATTGTTCCTCCTACTGAAACACCACCTGCATCCCCACAGCTGCCAGCACCCACCCCGCCTACTTCCTCGCCAACACATGCACCAACTCCACCGTCCTTACCCCCACACCCTGTCAGTTCACCACCGCTTCGTCAGTCTACACGTTCCACTTCTGGTATTCCTCCGGCACGTTATACACCTGATGGCACTGGTTCCTATGACCAGTTTGGTTTTGCCACCCTAGCTTCCTACTCACCACAGTTTCATGCATATCTTACTGCTATACACTCTACACGTGAGCCGATAACCTATCAGGACGCAATTTAATATCCCGAGTGGAGGAAAGCTATTGCAGAGGAATTCAGTGCAATTGATCAGACTGACATTTGGGACGTCGTTCATCTGCCAGAGGGCGTTCAACCTATTAGCTGCAAGCGGATCTTTAAGGTCAAATATCAACCTGATGGATCTATTGAACGACACAAGGCTCGTCTAGTAGTCCGAGGATTCACTCAGGCGCATGACATTGATTATGATGAGACATTTGCTCCCGTTGCACAGATGACTACTGTTTGCACTCTTCTTGCTGTTGCAGCCATCCGTCAGTGGTTATTATACCAGATGGACGTGAAGAATGTTTTTCTTCATGGTACCTTATCTGAGGTTGTTTATATGGATCCTCCTCCTGGTCTCCGTACTCCTCGTCATGTTTGCCAGCTGCGTCGGGCTATATATGTTTGAAGCAAGCCCCTTGAGCCTGATTTGAGTGTTTTTACCTTGTCATCATCAAGGCTGGTTTTAGTCAGAGTTCTCAGAACCATTCTATGTTTATGCGATCATCACCGTAAGGGATGGTACTTCTACTATTCTATGTTGATGATATGATCATTATTGGGGATGACTTCGCAGGCATTACATTCACCCAGAAATACCTTCACCAGCAGTTCCATATAAAAGACCTTGGCAGATTACGTTATTTTCTGGGTCTAGAGATTGCTCATGGATCTCGAGGGATACTTATTTCTCAACAGAAATACACATCAGATATTATCTCAGCTGTATGTCTCAGACAGTCGATCAGCCGATACACCCTTAGAGCTTCATGTGAAGCTTCGTCCCACTGATGGTGAGCTCCTTCCTGATCCCACTAGATACAGACAGATTGTTGGACAGTTTGTCTACCTATGCATGACCAGACCCAATATTGCTCATGCAGTCAGTGTTGTCAGTCAGTTTGTTTCCGCTCCTATGTCAGTTCATTACGGTGCTCTTCTTCGGATTCTCAGATATCTTCGGGGCACTATTACTAGCTCATTATTCATGCTTGCTACATCCAAATTAGAGCTGAGTGCATATTCTGATTCAGATTGGGCAGGTGATCCTACTACCAGACGGTCTACCACAGATTTCTGTCTATTTCTTGGTTATTCGCTGATTTCATGGCGAAGTAAGAAACAAGCAGTTGTTGCATGTTCTTCGACCGAAGCTGAGTATCGAGCAATGACAGCTACTACTAGAGAGATTGTTCATGTTCGTTGGCTGCTATCAGATATGAGTATCACTCTTTTAGGAGCTACTCCTCTCCATTGTGATAACCAGTGCACTACACATTACAAGCAACCCGGTCTTCCATAAGCGAACAAAACATATAGAGATTGATTGTCATTATGTTCATAAGCGCTTTGAAGCAGGAAACATTTCACTTCATTCTATTACATCGTCACAGCAGACGACAGACTTTTTCACCAAATCTCATTCTGTTCAGATATTTCGATATTTAGTAGGCAAACTCACACTGTTTGACCCACCGTGAGTTTGAGAGGGGGTGTTAGATATTATAGTCCCACATTGAGTATTGTGCTAGTTTTGTATTTGGTTCTATAGGAGATATTGTACTCAGTTATTTCTCAATTCAATATTTATTATTGTTTTCATCACTCTGACTTATTTATGTTATCAATGGTATTTGAAACTCTCTTTGACGCCGCGGGGGGGGGGGGGGGGGGGGGGGGGGGGGGGGGGACCTGCAACAAATCCACACTTGATTAGGGGATGATTTCCCATGAGAGTCTAACGTTCCTTCAAAAAATGTACATGTTTTTTAGCCACCCCAAGTAATCAACAAGAGAATCTCAGTGTCCCTTGCACATTTTTGCATACTAAATGTCCCCCTACGAGGTAGTCGGGGGATTGTGGCGCTATGGCTTTGTGATCAATGTAGCTAGGGCGCAGTCACATTTGGCAAGCTTAGGTTAACTCTCATCTGAGACAATTCTATGAATTAATAAATAGTTTCCTGTTATGGATGCTCTTTTGTGAGGTAATTTGTCCGATTCTTGATATTATCGATCAAAGGAGAAAAAATGATGGATTTGTGAAAAATGTAGTTTCTTTGATACTAGATGCATAGTCTCGACTTTTGTATTTTGATAAATTGATTATTGTTTTGGTTACTTCTTTTATGGGCGATTTGGCGGATTATATTTCGAGGTTTTGTTGTTCAGTTGATATGTTATGTTTTTGAGCTGATTCATTACCAAAGAAGAGGGTTTGCTTGACTAGCTTCATAGTCAATCAGCTTCTGTGTGAGCTTCATTGAATTTCATGCCTTAATATTCTCTTTATAATGAACGAGGAGAAAAACAAATCTTGGGATGCCTTAATATTCCCTTTATAATGAACGAGGAGCAAAACAAAGCTTGGGATGCCTTAATAGTCTCTTTATAATGAACGAGGAGAAAAACAAAGCTTGGGATGCCTTAATATTCTCTTTATAATGAACGAGGAGCAAAACAAAGCTTGGGGCACACTAGCGTTTCAGCCAAAAAGTTCACTCACTAGTTGACCAACTATTGTCAATTGGAGATCTGAGGGCAAAAGTCAGTTAACTAGTTTTTGTATTTTACAGAAATGGGGGATTTTCATTTGATGAATCTCAACGACATATCAAAGTTATTTGGAAATATGTATGCAACATGATACTCTGGGTGTCTTTTATGTAATCTTACTTTATTTTTATTTTTGTTGTTGTTGTTGTTGTTGTTGTTGTTGTGTGGAAGGTGGGATGTGTCATTGCTTTCCATATGTAGCGTTTTAGAATTTTCTTAATGTCTCTCATTCCGTGTAGTGTCCATGTTGGTGGCAAACTTTGTTCTTACGACTTTAATGGGATTAGATGATGATGATGATGATGATGCTAATAAGAATGCATGCATTGAGTATTTTACAGAAAATATCAACTAAGAAATTCTGTCTCAAGTGGAGGTCTTAAATCTATGAATCAGTTTGCACTTGTTATGTATGAGTAATAGGACGAGGAAAGGAAAGGTTGAGAGAAAAGAGGAGGGGGGAGGGGGGGGGGGGGGGGGGGGGGGGGGGGGGGAGTTATTCGTTTTTTTAGAATACAAGCACGTTATTATACCAAAAAACTATTATAAATGACAACAAGCACCTAATTATATCATATGACAGGACAAATGCATTAGCTTGATATGGTGTTCTTGACACCCATGTGTACACCCATGTGTAGAGGGTTTTGCCCTTTCCGATTTTGAGGTGTCAGTGATGTACATCATCTCACTGATTGGCTCAATCTAGTCTTTTAAGTGCTACCAAATTTGATCTCTAGATGAATATGTTTAGGAATTATTGTTTGTTTGTTTGTTTTTGTGTTGTTGCTACTGCCATCATCCAGATGTAGCCGTCCACAGGGAAGGTGGGTGGCTGGCATGGGCAGTTCATTAAATTTTATTTTGGAATGGGACCTGGGTCTCCTACTTACAAGCGGGAATACATATGCTTGGCTTTTTGATAACTATAGTTAACTGGGTATTATTGTTTCTTATATTTAGTAATTCAAATGATGGGTTACAATCTATCTTCCCCTAAATGGGTATGTTTTAAGTTAAAAAACTAACCTAGATATAGAAATTGCAACAGCTGTTAGAGGATTAGGATCTTGTAGAAGGATCTGTAGAGGCTTGCATGTCTTGAAGAAGGAGATGCTTTTCCGGAGCAGTGCGTGTTAAGTCTGTCTTTTAAGGGATTTATTACCAAGACATCTAGATAAACAAGAATTGCTATTTTCAAACATCTGGTTATAGTTTCTTTGTTTTTGTTCCTCCGCGGAGAAAAAGTAGTCATTATTAGTTTCCACCCTGTGAAAAAAGTGTAAAGACATTGAAAATATTGTTGGTTCTTTACTACAAGAAGTTGGACCAAGGTTTCAAATATCTCCTAACACCAATAATGAGATTGCCCATATGATAGGCCAATGAATGATAGACCGGTACCCAATTTTGGTTTTGGGTTTTAAAACCATAGTTTGGACACCTAAATACTATCATCCAACTTGCCTATTTGCTTTTTCGAGGCTTTGCTTTCATATCCGTGAAAGGGGTATAGTAATGGTAGGAATGCCTACAAAAGGACTTGACTAGAGGAAGAAGCTAATTTTGTTAAAATTCCATCAATGGTAGGGAGAAGGCTTGCATTCTGTAGAAACTAAATATAGAAAACGTACCGGATTTATATATTAGGCAACAATTATTCCAAAGAAACTAAAAGATTCTAAATCTATTACTAATAATTTCCCTCAGTTATGGTATGCTGAAGTTGTGGTGCTTGAAATGTTTGTTGTCAAATTCGGATTAAATTGAGTCCTTGGATCAGCCTAGATAAGAAACTTGTGACGGTTTCGTTGGAAATCAAGGAGTCCATTGCTTGTATATTAGAGAGCCCAACAGTAGCTTACTAAGAGGTGTATATGTGAGGCTACCAATGTGCACAAGAAAAACCTGTCCGTTTTTTATTAAGAAATAATGGAGAAATGCATACTCAAATGGACAAAAACAATATTAATGGAACCCCCTTCCAACCCCGAACACAAAAAAAGTAAAAAGCAAGCTCATTTACACGAACTCTCTCCAATACTCCCTCTTGTCCAACGTATAGACTAAACGTAGGCGAGTAAGCTTCTTCCTCAAGTCATATCCATATCAGATCTCAAGGATGGTTGCTTGCTCTTGTTTAAGAGTATCGGCATCATCCCACTTCGAGAAGCTTTTTGTTTAGAAGTAGATCTGGAGTTCAGGCAAATGAACGTTACTATTCTAGTCTACAGGTCACTTGCTAAACGAAATCCTGTATGAGTTGTGTAAATCTAAGGGCAGCAACTTGCACAAATTGCTATGGTATGCAATATACGGGAACAATATGCTAGTCATCTCTGAAGAGTAATTAAGGGTGAAAGAAGAGACAAAAAATGTGCACAAGCTGTAGATAAAGTACAAGGTACAGAAAAATATTTTCGGATTTAAGATTATTAGATGAAAGCTGTAAAGTACAAAACATCACAAAGAACGGCTACTTGTGTGCTGGTCTTAAAAAAGTTGTTGATCGAGAGACTTGGCCTAGACAGAAGCTGTGTAGAACAGATTAGGCAGTCAATTCAGTTTATGAGTGAACACAAGCACAATATCTGAATTTGTGCTAGTAGTTGTAGTTGAATAAAAGAAATCAATCTCTCTTCATACGTACAGACTATACTGAACAGACTATACTGAACGATATTATATCTGGTTATGGGAAAAATACTAAATATAACTTTCTCGGGCAGGTCTAGTAGATTTTGGAGTCCCTGCCTACATCAGTTAGCTTACCTTGGACCAACCTTAGTGGACGAACTATATTTCCATTTCTTATTACATTTCTGTTTTCACATAATTTACAAACTCGTATGCTCCATCAACATGGCTAGCTCTGTTAGTGACAACTGCAGATCTCTTTCCTTCCCCCCCCCCCCCCCCCCCCCCCCCTCCACATTTAATTGTAGATGTCTAGTAATCCAAGGTTATATATGTCTCTAATTTAGGTATGAATACAATAATAGGAAAGTAGGTGAAAGAATTAAATTACGGCCCTTTATTGGTTAATTAATTCGTTAGAGGGTCATTTAGCTGTACGTTGGAGGTCTTTCGTCAATTTCAAGTGGCCCGTCAGTGCTTTTTTGCTGTAACTCAAGGTGCATGATTCCAACCAAGGTTCAAAATGTTGGATTTTGATGTTGTGTTGGCCTAAGAATTTTTTTTCCGATTTCAGGGAAATTTTGCGACATTTAATAAACATCAGGATGTCATTTCGGTTTCGAAGTTTTCTCCTAAATCTGATGTATATAACCTATAGACACACACACACACACAAACACACTGTGTATCACATTATCATTTTGTTAACTCAAGATTACAATCCAAATATGTGATCTTTAGCACGAAACACACAAAAAGAATGAACATTGCAGAATTGACATACATGGTATATCAATATAATCACAATCCAAATAATCAATTATTAGATAAATAAACGGTCAGATCAGGTTGGATTTTAGAGATTCAATGTCAAAACTGTCCCATTTTGCTAATTCAATGACCAGCCCAATAATAGAAAATATCGACGTCCCCAAGTTCTTAAAACGAAAATTTGGCTGAAATTTTGGGCGTTTTGTGGAAATTTTAAAAGATAATTCGAACAAGTGCTTTCACTACGAGGAGATAGATATACATCCGAGCTCTTTTGTGCATAAGGATGTGCAAGATCAGGCCGATGAAGTGTTTGGGTCAAAGGTTTAGGATACATTGGATATTATGAATTATTTATAGATTAGGAGACCATGATTATTATCATTGGTGTAGCACTGGTATTATTTTGGTCAGCTTCTAAGTATCGGGTTTATTTCTTCTACATGGATAAAGGGTGTCAATCAAGACAATACTTCAAATTTTAGAATATGAAAAATGAATATAAAATATATCTAAAGAAGGATTGCCTTAAAGTAGAATACATACAAATTAATACACTAGGATTGATGATATTAAAAGTTTCTCTTAAAAAATATGCCTATGTAAGGAGACTTGCCGAGGTGCCTGAGGTGCACAAGTGAGGTGATAGAGGCAAGTCTCCACAAATGTATGGGATGATTCCTCATGCGTTTGAGGTTAAGTACCGAAGGAACTTAACCAATATATTATTGTTTTCTTTTGCTTTGTTTTGTTTTGTTTTTTTGTTTTTTTGTTATATATAGTGTACTAATATGATCTTTTATTTTATTTGATTCCCTATAAATGTTTCCCCATCTATACATGCACCCAGGGGTCAGAGCTTTTTAATTGTACTTTAGAATCCAATATGATTGATAACATTTCCACTGATTTAATTTGATTTTAGCTCTGAAGTTCCGTGTTGATAACTTGAAATTATGAATGCTATTTAGTTATATAGTAAACTACCGTAAAACAATTTAGTTGTACAGTCCATTATAGCATTGAGTTTGACAGTCTGTTCGATGTGGTCCTGTAAAATATTCTGGCCAATTGATGGAGGCAAGCTTTTAGACACATTGGTTCTATGCATCGGCTTAGCACCTACAATGTTGACATTTTGTTCATTTAGTACTCTCCATATATCTCATTATTCAATTAGACGAGCTTTGCATGATATTGGTATCTGTTTTACAGGTACAACTTGTCCGCATTCAGCTACGGGTGCCTGAATATGGGTGGACCACACAAAAGCTTTTCCACCTGATGAATTTTATTGTGAATGGATGTAGGATCCAAATTCAGATAATTATGTTTCTTATAATGTTGCCTTGATAATTATTCTCTTAACTGTGCTAATTTGTTGTGTGTGATCTTGTATTTGCAGTACGGGCAGTTCTTTTTGGGTTTTATCAAAATGTTTTCCTTCTTAGACCGAAGGTCAGTCAAATCATTTTTTCCTTCGTGCATTATCTGATCTAATTTTTGATGCTTTTAAGCTTTGAATGTAATATTGAATGTTAGATATCAAAAGATTAAATCCTGTTTTATGGAGGGAACATTTGATCAACCGCTATACCAAATACCAACCTTAGGTCATCTGAGGTTAGTTTAACTGGAGTATATTCTTGATTGAACCAATTTATGAATACATGTTACACCCAAACAAACAAAGTCAGAGCTGACACCTTGTACAGATCGGATAATCGTTAAAACTATGATATTTACTTTCACTCACACTTTATCTAGTTAATGTAATTTTTCACCAAAACACATTTAGCTACTAAATTGTTATCATGCTTCTGGATGTACAGTATTGAGACAGAAGTACAATTGAAAGTTTCTTCGCTCTTGACTTGCAAAGTCTCTTTACAGATTATTCCAAATGCTATAAGAATTATGTGACAATTATGACTTGCGTCAGTTCTTAACCATGCTTCTGATACAGTTTTTTAATTTTTTTAATTTTGGGAGTAGTCTTCTGATAGTCTTAGGCCAGGACCATTTATGGAACGTATGCCATGGAACTACCTCAGCTTTCCAATGTCTTCGGAAACACTGAAACAAGTTGATTCTTAAATATGTCTTATTTTGTACTAGCAACTTCAACTCTTTGAAAAGAAAGAAGAATCTCTACAACCGGGATTCCTTAAACTAAAAACTTATTATACTTCTTTGCAAATCTTTTATCTGCCACTGCCAAGTCTGCCACTAGTCTGTATGATTTTGTCATCATTTTAGCAGAAACTGACATATTACAGTTAGGGCATGTATAAAACAAAAATATAAAAGATAAAAGGCATTCTACAGCAGCAAGAATGTCGGAGAGTGCAACTTGTTGGATTAATTGATCTAGTTATTCTGAGTGTATATTTATTAATATAGTGTATGCTGGAGATTTGTTCCTTCTGCTTCTTGGCTAGTATGTGGCTATGATCGAATTGACAAAATTCTTAATTGTATAGCAGGACAGAGTATGCCAAATGTCTCTTTGTTTCTTTCCTTTAGGCTCTCTTTTAAGTTTACTAAGTTACATGTTGCATTATTCGTTCAGGTTCTTGAATTGGCACTGCTAGATCTTCCTGGTTTGTTGTTTTTTTCAACGTACACTCTACTGGTTCTCTTCTGGGCAGAGATATATCATCAGGTATTATACATTTTTTATTCGAAGATGTTCCCTCTCTGCCGCCATAAAGCTGATAGTTCTTTTTTTTTTATCTCTCGTCTTTTTCAGGCCAGAAGCCTTCCAATTAATAAGCTTAGACCTGCCTATTTAATAATTAATGGCGCTGTATACACGATTCAGGTATGGAACAATTGTTCAGCTGATTATTGCTAATTGTAGTCAACTTAAACTTATTACATTGCAGATTTGCATATGGATATATGTCCAAGCAAGTCACAAACCTGTTTCTGTTGAAGTGGCCAGGCTCTTCTTTGCAGGTTATTGATAAATATCGTATTTATTTACTTATATATCACTCTTAGAAAGTTCTTTTTTTAGCCTGAACAGAATTCGATATTTCGGTATATGGCTGAAATTGGAGATGTTTCATAGGGGTTATATCTAAATAAAGAATTATTTTCAGGGATCAGGGGCGGAGCCATGCTTGGACTGGAACAGTCTATAGCCCCAACCAGATTTAAGAAAAATTTCTACACATGTATCCCATTGAAGTTCAGTGTTTTCGTATTGGTGTATTTAGAAATAATTTTTAGGACTATTATGTAAAGGAAAATTAACAGGAACAAATGGTCACATGTGATGGCATTAGCATGTGGTTCTACTCACTTGGGGCTTAAGGTTTTAAAGAAACTAGTTATTTTCCACATATGATGCACATAAGAGGCAATATATTTTATTTATGTGTGGCTGAGATTTGAATTCACAATGTGGTTGAGATTTTATCTAATGGTGTGGATGGTTGATATCATTTTGTCTTTAAAATGTGCAGTTGAGATTAATTTAAGTGGGTTGTTGACCATTTGAACATCCCCAACTCTCTAGTCAAAAAAGAAGAGAGAAAAAATAATAATAATAAAGAATCCCCCTTGACCCTTCTCTCTAGTTACTATTCATTACGCCAGAGACAACTTTAATAGATGGGTTAACTTATATGAGATATTCTAGCTATTAGGTTTATTTTGCTTATATCTTTGGTAATTGGATCGATATCTTTGTTTTGACGATTTTCTTTCAAACTAATATTTATCTTTTGTGATACTTGTCTTTGATAAATTATATTCCTATCTTGTGGATTCCTGGCTTCGCCCCTGGGGATGATATATGAAGAAGTTTGATCATTTTTCTGTTCTACATTAGTTGACGGTATATACTAGACAATGTTAGAGGATGCTTTCTTATTAGAATACAAGCTATTGGAATGTTTATTATAGAGAGTAATATGGTGCAAATGTTGGTAATAATTATTTAATTTTTAAATTACCACTTCTTGCAGTTGTCTCGCTCTTTGCTGCTCTAGGGTTCCTGATATATGGAGGAAGGTAGATTATATAATATCTGTCTTTTATGTATGCTGACTATTATGGTAGTTATCTAATATTGGTAAGATTTATCTCTCTTGGCAGATTGTTCTTTATGCTTAGGCGCTTCCCAATTGAATCCAAGGGTCGTAGGAAAAAGTTGAATGAGGTATTCACAGAGACCATCAAATGGATTTTACTTATCTTTTCTTTAATTTTTTATTTATTTATTGACATGCTATAAGATGTTTCAAACTGTCTTTTAACCGAAATGTTGAAGGGTTTTCACCTGTTTTTGGCGGACTTGAATTTTGAGCCATTCTCCTAACAACACTGCGTATCACTTCTAATTTTATTCATGTGCAATGTTAGCATCTCTTCTTTTTATCATGTTTTCTTTTAGTGGTGCTACTTTTTCACCATTGTTGTATGCTTCTCATTTCTAAGCATTCTAGTTTTTTTTAAAACTTTTTTTTTTCCTGCTCTTGCCAATTTGTGTGGGCCTTATTTTGCCAAACAATCCTATCTGAGCAATGGGTGAGAGCCACCTACTCTCTGTACCATGAAAGAGATTTCTTCTGACATCTTCAACCACTTATATTCTTTTGTTGCACACACAAACTTTGACTAATTTGTGGTGTTTATTGTAGGAACTTACTGACCTTAGGAATGCATATTTCCAAAGGATTTTAGCCTTGTATTTTGAGTATTTGATTGGTTTTGGATTTTATTACTTGCTGGCTTTCTTGCAGGTTGGATTTGTGACTGGAATATGTTGCACATGTTTCTTAGTGAGATGCTTCATGGTAAGTCATTCTAGGTTTTGCAATTTACGTCAGAAATTCCTTTATGGCATGAAATGTGTTCAGGGAATGTTTCATCGTGAAAACCTACTGGATGCCCCCAATTTCACTGTATTGGTAAATTAGGTAATAATAGTAGATGATATTTATTCTCTATTTGACCAGGTTGCTCTTTCGACATTTGACAAGGATGCTGCCCTTGATGTCCTAGGCCACCCTATCCTAAATTTCATTTACTACATGGTAAGTTTACTGTATTTTGAAACTTCCATTTTTAAAGGTAGACTGAAAAGTACATCTCTTCCCAATTTTGAAAATTTTCCTGTATCTTTTCAGGTGGTTGAGATTCTGCCATCAGCTCTTGTGCTCTTCATCCTTCGGAAGCTCCCTCCAAAGCGAGTTTCTGATCAGTATCACCCTATCAATTGAACATTATTGTTATATGTAGATTCAGAGTTGTAAGTGGTGGGAGTTGTTTGTTGTATAAAATTCACTGAGTACCCTGTTTTTCTTTCCTGCAAAGCGCTCTTCCCTTTCTCCTTAATCAGTAGTGAACATTATATAACGGTATAGAGCTAGATTATGGTTGGCCATTTTTTTGCTGTATTATTCTTTTCATTTTTCTTGTTAAACATTAGAAATCTTAGTTTTCATCGGTAGGTCACAATAAAGTATACGTCCGATGAAGCCATAAAATATTTCTGTAGAGTTTGGGATCTGTTCAACAAATGTACCAGAAAATGGACAACATTAAAGGGCAATAAGCAGAAGAATCCATTTCAATTGTGAAATCTTGCTATTTTTGCTTTGTGCTCGAGTGATTTAAATAGTCATTTAGCTCTCTTTAAAGAGATGCAGGAAAATTTTCTCCAGCATGTTTTGTTTTTGATTTGTTTCAGTTCTGTTTATCTTCATTTTGAGAAAAAGGCACCAAAGTTTACACTTTACATAATGCCCGACGCGAAATCACTGCAATGGACACATAATGAGACTCACTCTCGGGAGTGTGACGTGTAGTTGACTCTAAAAGTGCAGGTGGAGCGGAGGTAGAAGCGATGGTGTTATGAATGTAGATGAGTGGGTGTAATGAATGTAAAAGTGAAGGAGAGGGGGGAACAGAAGAATGGTCGGAATGGTGGGAACTTAGTGTGTTTGCCGGTTGTTCACAGGCAGCAAGGTTGGCGGCTGGTGGTGAGGGATGTGATGGTGTAGGACAGTTGTAGGATGAGGAGGCTATGGGATTGGTGGCTGTTGCGGATAGAGAAGGCAAAAGACCTCTTGGGTACATGTTAGTAGATTTTGTATTTTTTGTTTTGTTTTGTTATTTTGAGTGTGAATAAAATGTTAGTAGAGTGTTCCTTTCTCTTAATTTGGGCTGTAAGAAGCTGGCATGCGCATTATGTATAACTGTCATCGCTGCGAAACACTGTGGCCATTGCAAAATGCTCATATTCTAGTCTCATGTAATATAAACAGTGTCAGTAAAGTAAGTGCGGTCTTGGGTCCGATTCCGAAGCTTAAAAAAATGACAATCTGAAATTTCATTTATATTACTGGTTAACATAGATGGATCTGAAAAGAAATAACAGAAGGAAGAGCAATTCAAGTTCTCTTCAAAATTGATGCGGTTTGTTTTTGGGGAGGTGTGGCTGCACCAGGTGTGAGTTCTTCTCGATTTGTATTTTTGCGGAAGCTTTGGTGCGGACGGTGATCCCGATCCTCAGCCGGGGGAACGGCTCGGTAGTAGGCGGGAGTGAGGTGGAGATGGGATGCTCGGCTTGGATCTGGAGGCTCGGATCCCGAGGTCTCGTGTACCTGCACTCGGTCTAGAAACACCGGGATTGGTTCCGGTGGCAGACTCTCCGACGATCTAGTCAGCTACTGAAATAGAGTAACAGTAACCAGGGTTTGAGAGGGGAAAGATTGATTACCCGGTGAAGGGGTAGAGGGTCTGGTATTTATAAACGAAGCCAACCGGGTCTGGACCCGGTTGTCCGTGGGCCTGGAGTGGCAGAAGCCCAAGCGGTATAGGGCTGACGTGGCACGGGCTCGGGGCGGTTTAGGACTGACGTGGCGGAGGCCTGGGTGGTTTTCAGGCAGACGTGGCAGACCCGGATGATCCGGCGGTGAACGCTCCTCGAGGGGATCCTGTGGCCCAGGAGGGGCCTTGTCATCCGACCCATATCAGGAGCCCCCCACTCTTGGAGGGCTGGGTAGTCCAGTCGTGTAGGAGTGGTTCTTTGCCTCTGTGGGAAGAGCAGGGTGGTGTGTACAGCGAGGAATAGGATCTGTATCTTCCAGAAGTGGTCAGGGGGAAAGGTGAATGGATCCCCTACTGGAATCATGCGGAGTGCCGGGCTTAGAAGAGTCGGAGCTCGGTTTGCCGAGCATCGAGGGTTGGTAGGCGAGCCCCTCACTTGTTGGAAAAGCGAGGGGACGCCGAGATCTGTGGAGAAGGGGGTCTTCTTACCGAGCATCGAGGGTCGGTAAGCGAGCACCTCTCTTGTTGGAAAAGCAAGAGGACGCCGCGATCTGCTGAGTAGGGGGTCTTCATGCCGAGCGTAGAGGGTCGGTAGACGAGCCCCTCACTTGTTGGAAAAGCAAGGGGACGCCGTGATTGTTGAGAAGGGGGTCTTCTCGCCGAGCGTCGAGGATCGGTAGACGAGCCCCTCACTTGTTGGAAAAGCAAGGGGACGTCGAGAAGCTTTTGTGGCTCGCGGTGCTATCCGAGCGCCGAACCTCAAGCTTGTAGAAGAAGCTTTTGTGGCTCGTGGTGCCATCTGAGCGCCGAGCCTCAAGCTTGTAAGAGAAGCTTTTGTGGCTCGCAGTGACATCCGAGCGCCGAGCCTCAAGCTTGTAGGAGAAGCTTTTGTGGCTGCGGTGCTATCCGAGCGCCGAGCCTTAAGCTTGTAGGAGAAGCATTTGTGGCTCGCGGTGCTATCCGAGCGCTGAGCCTCAAGCTTGTTGGAGAAGCTTTTGTGGCTCGCGGTCACATCTGAGCGCCGAGCCTCAAGCTTGTAGGAAAAGCATTTGTGGCTCGCGGTGATATCCGAGCGTCGAGCCTCAAGCTTGTAGAAAAGCTTTTGTGGCTCGTGGTGCTATTCGAGCGCCGAGCCTCAAGCTTGTAGAGAAGCTTTTGTAGCTCGCAGTGTTATCCAAGTGCCGAGCCTCAAGCTTGTAGGAGAAGTTTTTGTGGCTCACGGTGACACCCGAGCGCCGAGCGCCCAAAACTTGTTGGAAAAGCTTTGGTGGTTTGGTGTCGGTGGGATGGACTATTGGTAATGGCGGCCGAATGAAATCTAATGATTTTGTTTCATTTGATGCTTAGGGTATAGAATCTGAGCGCCGAGCCTCCTATCGAATTAGAGGAGGATTTTGGGGCTCATGGTGCCATCCGAGCTCCAACCCTCCTGACTTGTTGGAAAAGCCTAGGGGCATTGGGGTAATTTTGTGTCAATTGCTGGCGTCACGGGCGCAAGAATCGAAGCGACTTTAGATCTTAGCGGCCATTGGATCTTGATGATTAAGATCTAATGGCCAGATCTTTTTGCAAAAATCGAAGAGTCTCTTTCTCTGTTATAAATCCCCCCCCTCCCCCTTTTTCTTTCCTTCATTTACTTACTTGTTATCCCATTTTCAAGAACAGGGGTTTTTTCTCATCTGCCATCGACGACCTTTTCCGGTGATCTACTCGTAAGCGCGATACTTCAGGTGACTCGTAATGTCGCGCTCTCAGTCCGGCTCCGAGGCAAGCTCGTTAGGCCATTCCAAGAGGGAAGCTGAGTCCCCACCGACATCTTGGTCCTTGGGCGACTATGGGATTAAAGAGGAGATTCTGTCAGATCCAGGGTCGGATGTCGGGAATGATGTAGCCTGCATCGTGCAACCCCTGAGATCACGTAGGCCGGGGAAGGAGCCCGTGGATGAGGGCGAGGGGGAGGAGGAAGAGGAGTACGACGGAGAAGAGCACGATCCTGAGGGGGAGGGGGACGTTAAGGATGAGGAGGGTGATGAGGAGGAGTAGGATCCCGAGGGAGAGAGGGCCGTTGAGGATGAGGATGAGGAAGACTCCGAGGGGAATCAGGGGGAGCCCGATCAGGGCACCGGGGAAGACGATGTTCGAGGAGATGCGGGGGAAGGCACCGCAGGAGGGATAGCCGAGGGCGAGGGTGATCTCCCCCCTCAGCCACCATTGTCGACACCGTCTCCAGAGAGGAAGGCTCGTCCTCGTAGGAGGAAGAGAAAGTTGAGCCTTCCGGATAGCCCACCTTCGCCGGATAAATATGCTCCTAGACCGGGGTTCGAGTTTTCCCCTGTCACCTTCAAAAATTCGGGGTCGATTAGGATGTATCCTGACGACGTTCAGGACCTCGCTCCTCTCCCCTCCGTGCCGGGTGACGAGAGTCGGGTGAAGATCAGGATGGATGGCGTCCAATGTGTCTTGAAGGCGGACTACCTGCACATCTTGAGGGCAACCTACTTTATTCCAAGAGAGTTCGAACTTCTGATTTCGAGCCCCGGCATTCGTCCAACTACCACTTTCGCGCCGGGCTACTGTGTTTTTCCCGAGGACGCCTTCATTTCGGGACTTCGGCTGCCGTTGTACCCTTTCATCAAGAGAGTCTTGAATTCGGCGAATTTAAGCCCGATGCAGTACGGTCCTAACTCTTGGAAGAATTTTGGTCTGCTTTATCTTGGGGATGAGCTTGTTGGGTGACGCGGAGGGAATCTTCTACTTTTTGCCTAGGCCTCATAAGAAGGTGATGCATGGCCATCCGGACTCCATCAAAGGGTGGAAGGAGAAGTACTTTATAGTCCGGAGTGAGAAGCCTTGGGGGATTCCGACGCTTGGAACTTTTTCAAGCCAAACCATAAGCCTCCGAAGCGTAGCGAGTTGACGAAGAAAGAGTGGGCAAAGGTGGGGAAGATCGTTGGGGGGCACAACATAGGGTGGCCCCGAGTAACGGAAATGCGCCTGGCCCGAGCCGGACTGAGCCCAGCTGACCCTAGTATGTTTTTGTTCTGAATTTTCCTATCTTTCTGCCTTCGTGTTAACGTTAGCCTCTCTTCTTTTATTTTGCAGAGACGACAGCCAAGCAGCTCGACAATAGGTAGGCCTTGTTGGCTGTTGCCGCCCAGAGAAGGGCGGAGAAGGAGAAGAAGGCAAAGCAGGATAAGGCGGCTGCTCAGGGCGCGGGGTCCAGCAAGGGACCGACCTCGGAGGCCGTAGAGCCGTCCCCAAAGCGATCCAAGAAGCATGGCCACACGCCGAGGTCCCAGAGCAGAGGCTTCCCCCCCTCGGCCCACTGTCGAGCAGATGGTTGGGCAACAGGGACTGAGGCCGCACGCCTCTGATTGGTCGGTTCTCGCGGGGGATTCCCTGCTTGAGGGTCCTGTGGCCATAGAGGTGGTCAGGAACCTTGCCACAGAGCGAGATCACATGGCTCTGGCGGTGCAAACGTCTGAGATGGCCTTTATGCGGTGGTTTCAGGCGCATCGCTCGGTGAGTGCTTGTACTCTTACTTTGACCTTAGATCTTAGGATTTCTTCTAACTTTTTCTTCCTCGGACAGGCGATGCTTCATGGGCAACACTTTCAGAAGTGCTTGGAGAAGGAGGTCCTCATCGAGAGGAGAACATAGAGAAGTATCTTTGCGAATTGAACAAGGCGACGGATGAGCTAAAGAAGGCTCAGAGCATAGATGCCGTCCACGAGGCCCATATAGCCTCGATAGTCGATTACCATAAGAAGGACGTGGATCGCCTCAAGGAGAAGGCCCGGGAGGAAGCTGAGAAGGCGCGGAAGGCCATGGAGGAGGCGAAGATCACCATGGCGGATACCCTGATCCTTGTGCAGGACGAGGCCTATGATAAGGCTAAGGAGCACTTCCGGTTGATCTATCCGGACAAAAGGGTCGACCACCTCTACTATAACTGGAAATCTGAGCATCCGATAACACCCGGCGGCGAGGAGATGGGGGATCCCCACCAAGAGGAGGTCGGGGGCAACTCTGCCCCAAAACGATGAATAATAATAATAAAAAAATCTCCCGACTTCTTTAATCTTGACAATTTCATTGAGTGAGGATTGTTGTCGGGCTCGGCCTTGCAATGGGTCACCGCCGAGGGGGAAAGACCATACGGTGACTTTTGGGCAGGCAACGCATAATTAGTGGCGTTTTGCCTCCCGATAAGCATTAATGGCGACATTTTGCCTTCCGATAAGCATTAATGGCGACGTTTCGCATTCCGTCGTTTGGGCTTCCCTGACGCAATAACTGCGCTTCTAAGGAGGCTATATAACCTCCATCCCCTCCTTGTTGGTTGTCAGGAATTGGGATTGGCTCACCTGCCATACGATTCGGGTGCCTGCCGAAGGCGGGCACCCTAGAATTAGAACTTTAGCCTGAGGGTCCGGGTTGGTGGCGCACCAATCACCCTCGAACAATTTGGGGTTTTGACCTTGAGGGCCGTGAAATCCCGGGTTGTTCGTTGGTGAGTGGTGGGCTGATCAACTGATTCGGAAGCTTGGAGAGAGCCCTGGGTCGGTGGCTCCCCTGCCGCAAACCCCGAGTTGCTCGCGGGTGAGAGGAGGGTCAACCAACGACTCGAAGCTCGGGGCGTTTGCCGACGGCGGGCGCCCTAAACCTTAATAAAAACTTTTTTGAAATGGTCGTGGTTGAAGGTCGTCGACGAGCATGATGGTCGAGTGGTTTTGAAGAAAGCCACGGCCTGGCTCGGGGTCGACGACGAGCCCCCACTCTTGTTCTCAGGAAAACGGTACGGATGTAGCTGTAGGTCATCACCGAGCATATCGGTTGAGTGGCTTTGAAGAAAGCCATAGCCTTACTCGGGGTCGACGCCGAGCCCCCACACTTGTTCTCAGGATGACAGTACGGTTGTAGTTGGCGGTTGCCGCCGCGCGCATAGGTTGATGGGCTTGAAAAAGCCCAAACCATGCTTGGGGCAGATGCCGAGCCCCCACGCTAGGAAAATTGCCAGTAATGGGCGTAGCTGAAGGTCGTCGCCGAGCGTATCGGTCGAGTGGCTTTGAAGAAAGCCACGGCCTTGCTCGGGGTCGCGCCGAGCCCCCACACTTGTTCTCAGGAAGACGGTACGGGTGTAGCTGGCGGTTGCCGCCGTGCGCATAGGTTGATGGGCTTGAAGAAGCCCAATCCATGCTTAGGGCAGATGCCGAGCCCCCACACTGAGGAGAAAGCCGGTAATGGGCGTAGCTGAGGGTCGTCGTCGAGCGTATCGGTTGAGTGGCTTTGAAGAAAGCCACGGCCTTGCTCGGGGTCGATGCCGAGCCCCCACACTTGTTCTTAGGAAGACGGTACGGGTGTAGCTAGCGGTTGCCGCCGTACGCATAGGTTGATGGGCTTGAAGAAGCCCAACCCATGCTTGGGGCAGATACCGAGCCCCTACATCGGAGAGAAAGCCGGTTGATATGGCTAAAATGGGGTTAAATCGGAACCGTCCGAATCAGGTACAAATCTTAAAGCTCAGGGGTAAAATGGCAATTTCACCTATAAACGGGTCTGAAATGGGTATCGGGTCCTTTTTTGTAAGGTCCAACAACCCACCAACGGATCCACCTTAACTGGGCGCGGATCCCAACCCGCAAGAAGCCCAGTCCAGCAGGATAGGAAAATTAAGGTTTATGATTACTCTTAATCAACGGTCCTGATCACTTCTATCCATCCACTGGAAAGTAGGGATTTGATCTTATCCCGAAACTGGTTCCTAAGGCGGCTATAAATACCCCCCATCCCCCATTGTTACCAGGTAATCAATCTTTTGCCAATTAAAGCTCATTCATAATCTTTCTGATTACTGACTTGAGCGTCGGAGGGTGCGTTGCCGAGATCAACCCCGGTGTTTCACACTTTTTGCAGGTCAATGGCGGGAGATCACGGTCAAACTCCGGCGGAAAGGTTTCAGGTTTGACTATTCAACATCCCAAGAATCCACAAATCTATCTGTTTGCCCCCACACCGATTTCAGCGACAACAGATTGGCACAGTCTGTAAGAAAGACGAATAGCAATCCATCCTCTTCCATCGATTAAGATCACCTCCAGCCATGCCTCCAAGGAAACTGAGATCCAAAGGGTCCAACCGTGGACCCACTCCTCCTCAACCCCAACAGGAGGCTTCCCTCCAAACCGTCCAGCAGCAGGGACAACTCCCTCCTCAACCTGATCAGCTCCTGCAGTAGGAACAACCTCCTCTTCAGAACCTCCAGCACCAGCGGGCTCCAGTCGGGCCCCAGAACACTGGTATTGGGACCTCTCGTCCTCCTCCTCAGAAGCAACCTCTTCACCGTGACCACGTCTCCATACATAACCCTTCAACCGACTCAATGGCATCTCACAACCCCCAGCCTTCCGAAGACCTCCACAACATCCTTATCAACCGGTAGAAAGAAGAGGACCTTCGCCGCCGTTTGGATGAAAGGCGGGCCCGTGAGGGAGCCACCCGCTCAGAACGTCCAAATGAGCGATCTCCTCATTACCGAGATCACAGGAGGTCTCCCCTTCACAGGAGGAAGAGGGAGTCCCCTGAGTACCATCGAAGAAGACATCGTTCTCCCGCTGGTCGGCAGCCCCAGAGGGACGAGAATGGACCTATCACCCGAGCCGAATTCCAAGAGTTCCAAGCTACAATCCTGTAGGCCCTCAATCTCCGACCGAACAACAACAATGCTCAGAGGGTCCCCACTCCTCCTCTGGTCCAAAGTCCTCGCCATCGGTCCCTAACTCCTCCTTAAGCTCCTAGCCACCGCCATCACAACCCTAGTCCTCACCATTCCCCTAGCTACCATTGCCGAACTCCACGCTCCCCTTCGTACGGAGATAAGTCCAGAGGCTCACCAGGGTACCGTCGAAGGAATGATGCGGTCTACCGCCATCTCCACGAGATGGAGAGGCACCTCGGCCAACTGGATAGAGAAGAAGAACTGAGAGGAAGGACCCTCCATCCGAGCAGACCCCCATTTTCTCGAACCATCATGGAGGCACCCGTTCCAGCAAACTTGAAACCCCCGCAGTTCGAGACATATACGGAGGAGTCAGACCCCGTAAATCACATCGAGAGTTTCAAAATTCTCATGTTGATACACCAAGCTTCCGATGCTCTACTGTGCAAGACCTTCCCAGCTACTCTCAAGGGTCCGGCTTGGAAATGGTACTCCCGCCTCGCCCCATCCTCAATCTTCTCCTTTGAACAATTTGAGACCCTCTTCGTCACCCACTTCGTGAGTAGCCGCCGAATCGAGAAAACTAGTATTTCACTACTCTTTCTCAATCAGAAGAAGGGTGAAAACAAAGAGATTATGTCAAGCGGTTTACCGCGGAAGCCCGGTCCATTGCCTCCCTCGACCAATCGGTCGCTGCAGCCGCCTTCCAGTCCAATGTCCTCAACTCCAACCTCCGGTCCTTCCTAGCCAAAAAGCCCCCACGAGACTTCTCCGACCTTCTTCTCAGAAGCGAGAAATATATCTGAGCAGAGGAAGCTGAATATCGCCCCACTTTCGAGGGGTCTTCCTCCAGAACCAAGAGAAAGGCAGTCGAAGATGAAGGAGCTAAGAAGCTCCAGAAGGACAACGGGAATCAGCGCCACCTGCCTCCCAGATTTGAGAAGTTTGCCCCTCTCAACACCAATGTTTCGACTATTCTCATGAAGGTTGAGAAAGAGGGGGTCCTGCCTCCAGCCTCAAAGATGAATACTCCCAGGAAGAAGAGAGATAAGGAGAAGTGGTGCCAATATCACAGGGACCACGGCCACGACACCAATGACTATCGGGCTCTGAAGAATGAAATTGAAGCCCTCATTCAGAGAGGGCAGCTGTCCAAGTTTGTGAGAAAGGACCGGATCGATCTTCCCCCTCCCCTCAGGGGGGCTAACAAGCGTCCCGAGAGGCATGATGAGACTCCCGAGTCGGAAGAAGAACGCGTCTTGCACCTCATCCATGGAGGTCCAATGAGAGGAGCATCCAACTCTTCTCGAAAGGCTTTCATCAGGGAAGTCAACTCGGTGCACGACATACCCCCTCCTAAAGGCCTCGGAGTCCCAGTTACTTTCTCGGATGAAGACCTAGAAGGCGTCCGAACCCCCCATTGTGATGCACTAGTAATTAACCTCCACATGGCTAATTTCAAAGTGGAGAGGATTCTGGTGGACAATGGCAGTTCCGTCAACAACCTCTTCCTGGCTGCCTTCCAGGACTCAAGTTATCGGGGGACAGGCTCAAGCCCACATCCTATATGCTCCATAGGTTCACGGGAGTTCCAGTGACTATCGAAGGGGTGATCATCCTGGACGTAACCGCTGGCAAAACTTCTACTACCCGGACGGAGCCAATGGATTTCATGGTTGTCGACATCCCAGCTGCTTACAATGTGATTCTAGGCCGACCCGGCCTTGCTGCTTTAGAGGCCGTCCCCTCGGCTTATCATCTCAAAATGAAGTTCCTTACCAAGGCAAGAGTAGGGGAAGTAAGGGGTAGTCAGGAGATGGCCCACAAGTGTTACATGACCTCCATCGGGGGACCTATCCTTTCCCTCGAGACTCTCGCGATTCCCCAAGGAAATACCCAGCCTATGTCCGAACCGGTAGACGAGCTGGAGGAAGTGCTCTTTTCAGAGCAAGATCCGAACCGCAAGTTCTTCATCAGCAAGACCCTCCCCTCTGCCCTCTGTTCCGACATAGTCCAATGCATCGGGAAGAACCATGACCTCTTTGCCTGGTCGCCTGTCGACATGCCAGGAATTTCGAAAGACCTCCTCGTCCACCACCTAAGTGTTGCTCTGGGGTCCAACCGGTCCAACAGGAAAGGTGCAAATTCGCCCCTGAGTGCCAACAGGCCATCAAGAAAGAAATGGACAAGCTCCTCGAAGCCCAGTTTATCCAAGAAGTCAACTATCCCGAGTGGCTCTCTAATGTTGTTATGGTCAAGAAGGCCAACGGGAGTTGGCAGATTTGCATTGACTTCACGGATTTGAACAAGGCATGCCCTAAGGATCCTTTCCCTCTCCCCAGCATGGATACCTTAATCGACGCTACTTCGGGTCATGAGCTGCTGAGCTTCATGGATGCCTTCTCCGGATACAACCAGATCAGAATGTTCCCCCCGAACATCCCGAAAACTTCCTTCGTCACTGATCAAGGTCTCTGTTGCTACCGAGTGATGCTCTTCGGGCTCAAAAATGCCGGTGCCACCTACCAGCACCTCGTCAACAAGGTCTTCCAGAACCAGATCAGCCAAAACATGGAAGTGCACGTTGATGATATGCTAGTCAAAAGCGTCCATGGGACCGACCATGTTGCCGACCTACGAGAAGCCTTCGACGTGTTGAGGAAGCATAATATGAGACTAAACCCAAACAAGTGTGCGTTCAGGGTATCGTCTGGAAAGTTCCTAGGCTTCATGGTCAGTCAAAGAGGGATCGAAGCCAACCCCAAGAAAATCAAAGCCATACTGGACATGGCTCCTCCTACAAGTGTGAAAGAGGTCCAAAAGCTTACAGGATGCCTCGCGGCCATAGGACGCTTCCTATCTAAGTCAGGAGAGAAGTGTCTTCCTTTCTTTAAAGCCCTCAGGGGGGCTAAGGGCTTCGAGTGTGGCCAACAGCGGCAAGAATTGTTCGACCAACTGAAAGCCTATCTGGTCAATCCCCCACTCCTCAGCAAGCCTATTCCCGGGGAAGCACTCTACCTCTACCTCGCTGCCTCCGAGCAAACCCTCAGCGCTATCCTAGTGAGGGAAGAAGACAAGGCACAAAAACCTATTTATTATGTGAGCAAGGTTCTCAGAGATGCCGAGCTCCACTATCCGAGGTTGGAAAAGATAGCCTACGCCTTGGTAATGGCAGCCAGGAATCTCTGTCCATATTTTCAATCCCACTCGATGGTCGTTCTTACCGACCAGCCGCTCAAGTAAGTTCTGCACAAGCCCGAGACATCCGGGCATCTAATGAAATGGTCGATCGAGCTGAGTCAACATGACATATCCTATCAGCCTCGGATCGCAATCAAGGCTCAAGCCTTAGCTGAATTTATTGTACATAGCACCATCCCGGAAGTGAGTCAAGCCGCAAAGGGGCCACCTATCTGGACAGTATATGTAGACGGCTCTTCTTGCACCGAAGGGAGCAGAGCCGGAGTCATTCTGGCAGGCCCAGATGACTTCGTTCTCCAATACTCCCTCCATATCAACTTTAAAGCTTCCAACAACAAGGCCGAGTATGAAGCCCTAATAGCAGGCCTGGGTATGGCTCGCAAGGCAGGAGAACAACATATCCGAATATTCAGTGACTCGCAGCTGGTGGTGAATCAAGTCTTAGGAGAGTACGAGGCGTGAAACGACCGAATGGCTAAGTACCTAGCTAAGGTCCAAAGTCTCATGGCTTCATTCGAAGAGGCACTAATCCAGCGGATCCCTAGAGAAGAGAACTCCAAAGCAGATGCCCTCTCCAAACTGGCCTCCTCCTCCCTCCAAGGTCTCGAGCAGACTGTCCTCATCGAAGTACTCCTAAGACCGAGCATAGAAGAAGAAGCCCCCGACTCGATGGAGTTGCTGCCCGTCCAACTCCGGGACGACTGGATGAAGCCTTTGATAGAATTCCTCAGGGATGGGACCCTTCCCCAAGATCCATAAGAGGCCCGTCGAATCCGAACGAGAGCAGAGCGGTAGACCCTTGTTGAAGGAGTCTTGTACAAACGCTCCTATACCCAAGTAGACGGTAGACCCTACTTGAGATGCCTCTCCCCGAAAGAAGTCTCGTACGCCTTGCAAGAACTCCACGAAGGCATAGGCGGAGCACATTCAGGGTCCAGGTCCCTCGCCAGAAAAGTTCTGAACTACGGGTATTTTTGGCCTACCCAACTTCGAGATGTCGAGCAACATGTCCGGCAATGCGGCCCTTGTCAGCAGTTCTCCAACATCTGCCACCTACCCCAAGCACAAATCACCTCTCTCTCAAACCCGATTCCCTTCGCAATGTGGGGGATGGACTTGTTAGGCCCGTTCCCACTAGCTCCAGGTCAGTTCAAATTCCTAGTCATGGCAATCGACTAATTCTCCAAGTGGAACGAGGCTGAGCCATTGGCTACCATTACTGAGAACAAAGTGCAGCAGTTTTTCTGGAGAAATGTAATTTTCGGTTCGGTGTACCTCGGGTCCTGATAACAGATAATGAAACACAATTTACAGGGGCAGCGTTCCGATTTTTATGTGAAGACCTCGGCATTCAGCAACGCTTCTCCTCCATCTCCCATCCTCAGTCCAATGGCCAAGCGGAGAATGCCAACAGGCAGATCCTCTCCGGCATCAAGAAGAGACTAGATAAGTCCTCCAAAGGCTTATGGGCGGAACAACTTCCAAACGTACTGTGGAACTACCGCACTACGAAACGGACCCCCATAGGAGAGTTGCCCTTCAACCTCACCTATGGGTCCGAGGCCGTAACCCCCTTGGAAGTTGGCTTGCCATCGCCTCGCCTTATTGCCTATGATGAAGAGCAGAATGCCAGAGAGCTTCGGGTGAATTTGGACCTGATTGATGAGATCCGTAAAAGAGCTTCAATTCGCCAGCAAAATTACCGAAGAAGAATTGAGCAGGCCTACAACAAAAGGGTCCGTCCCACTGATCTCAAGGAAGGGGGCCTGGTACTTAGAAAGCTAGATGTCTCGTTCTCCGACCAAAAGAGTAAGCTAGCTCCGAATTGGGAAGGACCCTACAAGATCACCAGGTGGTTCGGCCCGGAGTGTATCGTCTTAAAGACCTTGAAGACAGAGAGATACCAAGAACTTGGAATGCCGACCATTTACTGAAGTACCAAGAGAGCGCCTGAACGCCTCTCGGAGTACCTTCAAATATCGAGCCATTTCTGTCTTTTAATTTTGTACTTGCTTTTTTATTTTCTCATTGTAATAACGGCTTGCAACTTAGAAGCAGCTGATTAACAATTATCAGTAAATGAATTCTTTCCCCTGATAATTCTCTTGTGATTGTTCTTATCTCAATGTTTAAGGCCTTTAATTGCTCTTACTTAAACGATGTGTTCGGAGTCCAGAACTTGGCTTGATTCCACTTTGCAAGCTCGCTCTTAAGCGAGCTAGAAGTGGTTCACCATTCGGAATTGCTCCCAGAACTATTGAAAATTACTCGAACGACGTGTTCGAAGTCCAAGACTTGGCTTGATTCCACTTCGCAAGCTCGCTCTTAAGCCAGCTAGAAGTGGTTCGCCATTCGGAATTGCTCCCACAACCATTGAAAATTACTCGAAGGACGTGTTCGGAGTCCAAGATTTGGCTCGATTCCGCTTTGCAAGCTCGCTCTTAAGCGAGCTAGAAGTGGTTCACCATTCAGAATTGCTCCCACAATCGTTGAAAATTACTCGAACGACGTGTTCGGAGTTCAAGACTTGGCTCGATTCCGCTTCGCAAGCTCGCTCTAAAGCGAGCTAGAAGTGGTTCACCATTTGGAATTGCTCCCACAACCGTTGAAATTTGCTCGAACGATGCTGTAGAGAGCCCAGTTATCTAAATGAATAGATAATCTAAACACAAATTATAAAACCTCGCAAGTGTACGAATTGTTTTCAGAAGCGTGGTGAAAAGCAAGGGTCGATCCCATAGAGATTGTAGCAATTAACTTACTAATCAATAATCAGAAAGCATTTATTAAGTTTCATTTCTAAATTTATGCCTGAAAGGAAATGAGATTTGAGTCACAAAAATATCTATTGAATTAGTTGGGCTCGATTTCCACCTATAGCCAAGAATGTTCGATCAACTTCTACACTACTCTGATCACTCATGTTTGTTCATTTAAGAGCATGGTATCTACTTCTTAAATTAAAGATTTTCCTGGGCTAAGAAATTAGGCATGGTATCTACTCTAATTCCTTTCTCTCCTTAAGTGTTTTAGCATGATATCTACTAAGTTGCACTTGAAGAAAGCATAGATACTGTGGGAATTAACAAACACTCAAAGCTCTAGAAGTTGGTATCAAATGTAGATCCTCCAAGTTGATTAAACCCCAGAACTCAAATGAGTTCTTGTGTTACTTCTCATGAGCAATAGATTCGATCATCTAAATCCACCCATGTAACAAATTCAATTTTATAATAAGCAAACTTGATAACTCACTTTGGTTGTGTTAACCAGAACGTCAGTCCAGTCGACTGTCGTAGGGAGTCAGTCGACTTTTCATCAACAAATACGTTGAGTTAACAACACTTGAATAGTAAGAATGTCAAGCATCAAAGGCTGCATATTATAAATTTGATCACGAACTACCAAGTTTAATCAATAAGTGATCGGAGTAATGCAAAAGAAGATTTATTACATGGCTAAGGTTTCAATCTGCCCAAAATGGATTTAGTTGCACATAATCCAACTTTTATTGACTTACAATTTTGAATACATGACTCTAATGAATTTAACAAAGAACAAAGATTAAAGAGAGAAGAAGAAACACTGATTTGTGTGATGATCAGCTTGAAACCAATCAGCCTAAGTCGACTTGTTCTCCTCTCCCTCAATGCCGAGTTGCAGTACTTGATCCCTCCTTTGCCCTTACGTTCTCCCCTCGATCTCCTCTCTTGTTCGATGATGCCCTCTCTTCTTCGATCCTCTTTTTATAGCTTCTTTTCCCCCTATCTGCAGATCTCAAGCTCCAGATTTCAATCTCCTCAACTACTGGTTGTGGATTGAGTCAAATCCTTTTCATTAACTACCAGATCAGATCTCTTGATTTTTGGGAAGTTGTTATCTGCAGTTAACCAATATTTGTTTCCTGGATTTTGACAGCTCACTTTGATGCAGATTTGGATGAGGGTGTATCTCAACTGATCTTATCTCTAATTCCCGTTAAATGCCAGTTCAGTTGACTGGCATTAGAATCAGTCGACTGTTCCGCAAACTTTTGGAAACTCAAACCCGTCAGAGCAGTCGACTGTTGACTATGAGTCAGTCGACTGTTCTGCGAAGCTTCGGAAACTCAACCCACTCTGTTCAGTCGACTATTGTTAAGGAATCAGTCAACTATACTCAGGAGCTTCTAACAAGTGCAAAATTAAGGTTCTTCATTCCAGTGTATCATCTTCACGGTGATGGATTAGTCTTGAGTAAATCTTGGATCCGCTTCATTTAGTTGCTTTTAGGCTGTTTCCTAAGAGAAAAGAAGAATAAATTACCGAAGATAGAGAGTTTAATTGTCTAATTGCATTCAGATTATTGCTCCAAAATGTGGACATTAACAGATTTATCAGATGCGTTCGGAATCCAGACCGCTGGACTAGGTAACTGACGAAATTTCTACAACTATACTAGACATGGGAGAAGAATACTTGGAGTGCTTGAATGAATGCCCCATTGCTTCACTTGGCTGGATAACTGGTGAAGATATTCAGGCATACATTCCCAAGCAACTTGCATTCCGAGCTGCGTATTGGAAAAATAACTTTCTCCTCCACAATCATGCAGGATCTTGATCAGACGGCTCAGATTGGACCACGACCACAAAACGACAAGATAGCATTTTCTCGAGATCCACACCGTCTTTCACATCAAGATTTGCGCTAGATCTCGTGATGAACGGCCCAGATCACCCCACGTCCCTCGAAATCCAAATCCGAGCGACTGGCGATCCGAGCTGCGTATTGGAGAAAAACAACTTTCTCCTCAACAATCGTGCAAGATCTCGATCTGACAGTACAAATTGGACCACAGCCACAAAACGACAAGATAGCATTTTCTCGTGATCCACACCATCTTTTACATCGAGATCCGTGCGAGATCTTTAGATGGACACATCCGATAGAGCTACGTCCCATGAAGTTCAAAAGTTTGGTAAGACCCCACTTCTACTCCTCGCTCTTAAGCGAGCTAGAAATTGTCCGCCCTTTAGAAACACTCTTACAACCATAAGGGACTAACTGAACATTTCAACACACAAACACAGAGGGACAAACAAGCTTGCACTTCGATGAAGTTTAAAATTCCAAGAAACTCGAATTACAAGACCAGCTACTCTTATCTACGACAAGTTACAAACTTCGAAAATCTAAAATTACAAGACTACTTCAACGACTCTTAGGAAAGGGGATGTTCCTCTTAAGAGACAGGCGGGGATGCTGCACACCTTGTCATTGTGATCCCGCACTCGTTGAGGTCCCCAAGCCAGCGAGCTTAGTAGTGTCTCTTAGTGTGGCACCGGCTGAAGCTTCGCTCAACGAGACAGCCACCCCACTTTAAGCATCACCTGGACTTTGCCGAGCAGCAGGCGAACGAGTCGCAAGCTCGTAAAACGAAATCCCTCGCTCACTCTCTTTTCGAGTAGACAAAGTGCTTCTGACGTTGATCGGTCTCGATTGGGGTTTTAGGCGAGCGACCTCTCCCTCTAGCTCGACGATTCGTTGCTTTAGAGAGTCGTCCTTCACGGCTATCTCGAAGTGAGGAAGCTGAGCAGAGCCTTCGGTGCCGGAGCTGGCGGTAATAATTCGACGGAGATGGGTAACCTCGATACTTCTATCGACCGTAACCCTCTTCAACTCGTCGACTTCCGTCGTCAACCCGTCGCGCTCGGCCATCAACTTGCCCACCACCGCTGCTAACTCTTCTTCCTCCGCCAAAAGCTCTTCCTCTATTATCTTCAAGTGGTGAACCTCGACCAGCAGTTCGCCCTTCTCCGAAACATCAAATAGCACCTTCCGGAGCAACTCCACCTCACCTTCAAGACAAACCTCGCGAGCTTGTTTCCTTAGTTGCTTCAACTTGGAAAGACACTTCGTCAGCATTGCCTTAAGATGATCTAGCTCCACTTCGCTCTTGAGAAAACACTCTCGACTGCGGGAGACGACCAACTTTGTTGCTTTTAAGTCAGCGCGAAGACGAGCGGCTTCAGTTGCTAAACTCGACTCGACGACCTGAAAAGCGAAAACACATCAGCACAAAGAGAAAAAGGTGTTTTCAACAATTAGCAAAATTCTCAAGGTGTTCACAACACTTGCGTTCCCGACACGAAGAGCAAAAGGTGTTTTCAACACTTAGCGAAAGTTTCAGTAACAAGAAATTTTCAATAACAAGATGTTCACAACACAATGCTCGAAATCTCAAACACTTGGCCAAGGTCTCAAAAAGTTAGTCGTCTCATTAAAATTCAAAATGTATATGAGAGCGGTGGCCAGTCTGCAGTTCGGCGTTACAACAAAAAAAAACAAAAACGACAAGAGAAGAGGCGACTAAGTTAGGGGGCCACCTCATGGCGCCGCTCCGAGGTATCCTCGCTCGGCACAACGACAATCGCTCCTTCGACGTTCACCTCATCCTCGGCGCCCTCCTCGGCATCTTTGCCCTCTAGCTCGGGGTCGAGCTCTGCCAGAGGAATCTGCTCCTTGCCCTCCACGGGATCGTAGAAGTAGTACGAAGAGCTGTCGAAGCCGGGGATGCGGGCCGCCACATGCTGCAACGCTCAGGCGTAAGCCTCCTCCATGTTTGCCATCATGTGGGCTTCGGCCTCATCCCGAACTGCCTTCTCGGCCTCTGCCACCTTCATCGCCTGGCCATTCAGCGCCTCTTCCGATGCTTTTAAGGCCTTGGCCAGCTCCTTCTCAAGGCGAGTCCTCTCTTTCTCCAACGCCTCAACCTTGGCAGTCTTAGCTGTAGAGTTCTTCAATGCCTCGGCGAGCTTCGTCTCGAGGGCCCCCACCTCGGCCGCACGCGAAGCCGACAGTCATTGCTCGGCCTCGTACAGCTTGACCGCTTTGGATCGCTCCGACCTCTTCCGATCGTTCACCAGGTTCATCTCCTTCTCTTGCTCGGCGAATAGCTCGAGCATGTGGTTGAAGTGGCAGAGAGTCTGCGAGCAGGACGAAGGAAAAAAAGCGATTAGAACTGAACAAAAAAACTAAGAAAATTTATTGGGTTGTCATAACCAACTCATACTTACCGACATAGTATTCCGAGCTATCTCCAGGGCGTCGTCGCCTACAGCACCGGCCTTCAGCGCGGCACGGTTCTTCGGGGCCGGCGGGTGCTTCACCGCCTGCATGCACATCCCCGAGTCGCCGAGGAAACCGTCTACCTTCCTCACCCTCCAGTCGGGGACGAAGAGACACTTGTGCTCCTCGGTGAGGATGGCCTCCACCTCGGCAGTAAGTGGCGACACCTCCAAAGCCAGAGCTGCATTGGCAGAGAATGCCTCGCTCGACGAACCCGGGGCTTCGACCAAAGGGGCCTTAGAGGGCGGTTCCGAAGGAGCCTCGGTCACCGGCTCCACAACGACCGAGGGTGCCGAGGGGACTTGTGCTGTCCGACCTGAAAGAGGCCCCGCTGTGGTCCTCTTCCTCTTCCTTGTGTCTGTGTCCTTCGCCGTGCGACTCTTGGCCATCAACACCTTGTAATCCATGCCGGGGGTCTCTGCATACAAAGAAAAAACCGAGCAAAAGAGTTAGAAAAAACAGACACTAAAAGACTCAGACTAGCAAGAAAAAAGAAAGAGAGCGTACTGGGGTCGATCGGACTGAGACCTCCACCGAACAAGACCCCCTCGGTGATATCCTTCCAATTGAGGGTCGAAAGTCCGAGGATTTTCACCACCACCTCCTCTTCCTCCCTTGTGAGAGCACCGGCTCTTTCTTCGCCCACTTCGGCACCCCATATTTCCACAATGTCGGGAATCCCCACGGCTCGGGACCATGGATAAGAAAATACCTCTCCTTCCAGTGTTTGATCGAGTTCGAATTCTCGATCAACTTCACCCCCCTCCTCGGCGACAGATAATACCGATCCTCCATCTTGCTCATCCGACAGATGCGATAGAGGCTCCGAAGCAGAATGAGTTGCGGTTGCACGCCGACCGCCTGACACTGAAGGACGAAGGCGATGACATGCCGCCACATGTTCGGCATAAACTGAACCGGGCTCAGACCGTACCACTGCAGCACCTCAACCACGAAGGGATGCAGTGGTAGCTGAAGACCGGCGTTAAGTGCGTCGTACGGGAAGATGCACGTGTCTACCGACGTCCCTAAACACGCTCAAAAGCCGGGGACGGGGAGTAGTAGGACGTACTTCTTCGGGATGTGGAATCCCTTCCTGATCCGGTGCAGATCTGCCTCGGTCAAGACTGAGGGGATCTCATCCACTTCAGAAGGATCCCTCGGATTATTCTCCTCATAGGCCGAAGCCATCCCATGCACCATCTTCTCTAGGATGTCCTCAGGGGGGTAACTCCTCCCCCCCTCCCCGACACTAGACAACGTGGATGGCAGCCGACCCAGCTCTCCTGCCCCCCTCGGAGTCTCAATTATAGTCGACTCCCCGACCGGATCAACCACTTCCTTCCCCTTCCTCAGCTTTGCCACTACCGCTCGGCCGGTGTCTCGGTCCGAGGTGGAGGTCTCATCCACAGAAAAAATTCTAGCCATTCTCAAGAAGAAGGGGGAAAGACTAACCTTGAAGTAACGTGTATGGCTGGAAAAGATTGCCAGAGTCCAAACTCGCCTTGCCATGAAAGCTAGTAGTGCCGCTCGAGAGCAAAAACACTGCTAGCAAGAGTAAAAGTGAAAGTGAAAGAATGAGATAAAGAATGGGGGAGGTGAAGACTTATAGTAAAAGAGCGACTCTTGGGCTTTGTAACGTAAAGTTGCGACTCTTGGGCCCCCCTCAAGCCAGTTAAAGAAGGCTAAACGATAAAGTAAAGAGCAGCGACGGTTCATAAGGGTGACGATTCAGACTCGGCCACACCGCTCGGCTATTCCTCTAAACCACCGAGGCACTCTGCCGAGCTATCAAGGGATGATTCGGATCGCCCCACGTCCCTCGGAATCCAAATTGGAGCGATTGGCGATCCAAGTTGCGTATTGGAGAAAAACAACTATCTCCTCAACAATCGTGCAGGATTTTGATCAGACAGCTCAGATTGGACCACGACCACAAAACAACAAGATAGCATTTTCTCGTGATCCACACCATCTTTCACATCGAGATCCGCGCAAGAACTTTGGATGAATGGCTCAGATCGCCCCATGTCCCTCGGAATCCAAATCCGAGCGATTAGCGGTCCGAGCTGCATATTGGTGAAAAACAAGTTTCTCCCCAACAATCGTGCAAGATCTCAATCAGAGGCTCAGATCACGCCACGATCACAAAACGACAAGATAGCATTTTCTTGAAATCCACATCGTCTTTCACATCGAGATTCGTGCCAAATCTCATGATGAACGGTTCAGATCGCCCCACATCCCTCAGAATCCAAATCCGAGCGACTGGCGATCCGAGCTGCGTATTAGAGAAAAACAAGTTTTCTCCTCAACAATCGTGGAAGATCTCAATCAGACGGCTCAGATCACGCCATGATCACAAAATGACAAGATAGCATTTCCGTGAGATCCACACCGTCTTTCACATTGAGATTCACGCCAAATCTCGTGATGAACGGCTCAGATCGCCCCCACGTCCATCGGAATCCAAATCCGAGTGACTGGAGATCCGAGCTACGTATTGGAGAAAAACAAGTTTCTCCTCAACAATCGTGCAAGATCTCAATCAGACGGCTCAGTTCATGCCACGATCACAAAATAACAAGATAGTATTTTCTCGTGATCTGAACCTCTTACCCCATGATTCGTGCCATGATGAACGGCCCAGATCACCCCACGTCGCTCAGAATCCCAATTCGAGCAACTGGCGATCCGAGCTGCTCATATAGAGAAAACAACGCCGAACCACGTCGCTCGGAATCCGAGCAACTGGCGATCCGAACTACTTACGTGGAGAAAATAGTGCCGAGCAACACGAGCCGTCCGATCTCTCGGAACTCCGCACTGATGCAAGATAGGCGGCCCAGATTGCGCCACAACATAAATAGTAATAAAAATTTATTTTTTATTTAATAAATTCGAATTATTTATTTAAAAACTGTGAAAAATGATTAAAAATTCAGTAAAATTAATTAAAATTTCTAAAAAATAATTATAAATTCGGAGAAATATTTTTGAGTCCCTGAAAAAAATAATTATTGCTTAGAATGATTAATTAATGCCCCCGAACAATAAATCACCGCTTTCGCGAAATTAAATAAATGGTTCAAAAAATAAATAAAAATTAAGAGAAATCACCAAAAGTTCAGGAGAGCTCAAGAACATCCTTGAGCGCGCAACTGACTCTGAAAATCACCATAATACCTCATACAAAGATTCGACGCCCCTTATTTGGACTCCGATACAACCCCGCAAGCCATTAAAACTGTAAAACTACTCTTCAAAGGCTGATCAAACTCAGGGGAGTGGGGGGCTCGTGATATGGCTAAAAATGGGGTTAAATTGGAACCATTCGAATCAGGTACGAATCTTAAAGCTCAGGGGTAAAATGGTAATTTCACCTACAAACGAGTCTGAAATGGGTACCAGATCCTTTTTTGTAAGGTCCAACAACCCACGAACGGATCCACCTTAACTGGGTGCGGATCCCAACCCGCAAGAAGCCTAGTCCAGCTGGATAGGAAAATTAGGATTTATGATTGCTCTTAATCAACGGTCCTGATCGCTTCTATCCATCTATTGAGAAGTAGGAATTTGATCTTATCCCGAAACTGGTTCCTAAGGGGGCTATAAATACCCCCTATCCCCCACTATTACCAGGTAATCAATCTTTTGCCAATTAAAGCTCATTCATAATCTTTCTGATTACTGACTTGAGCGTCGGAGGGTGCATCGCCGGAATCAACCCCGGTGTTTTGCACTTTTTGCAGATCAACGGCGGGAGATCACGGTCAAACTCCAGTGGAAAGGTTTCAGGTTTGACTATTCAACATCCCAAGAATGTACAAATCTATCTGTTTGCCCCCACACTGATTTCAGCGGCAACACCGGTAATGGGCATAGCTGAAGGTCATCGTCGAGCATATTGGTCGAGTGGCTTTGAAGAAAGCCATAGCCTTTCTCGGGATCGACGCCGAGCCCCTACACTTGTTCTCAGGAAGACGGTATGGGTGTAGCTGACGGTTACCACCGTGTGCATAAGTTGATGGGCTTGAAGAAGCCCAACCCATGCTTGGGCCAGATACCGAGCCCTCACACCAGGGAGAAAGCCGGTAATGGATGTAGCTGAAGGTCGTCGCCGAGCGTATCGGTCGAGTGGCTTTGAAGAAAACCACGGCCTTGCTCGGGGTCGATGCTGAGCCCCCACACTTGTTGTTAGGAAGACGGTACGGGTGTAGCTGGCGGTTGCCACCGTACGCATAGGTTGATGGGCTTGAAGAAGCCCAAGCCATGCTCGGGGCAGATGCCGAGCCCCCACATCGGGGAGAAAGCCGGTAATGAGCGTAGCTGAAGGTTGTCACCGAGCGTATCGGTCGAGTGGCTTTGAAGAAAGCCACGGCCTTGTCGGGGTCGACGCTGAGCCCCCACACTTGTTCTTAGAAAGACGGTATGGGTGTAGCTAGCGGTTGCCGCCGTGCGCATAGGTTGATGGGCTCGAAGAAGCCCAAACCATGCTTGGAGCAGATGCCGAGCCCCCATGCCAAGGAGAAAGTCGGTAATGGGCGTAGCTAAAGGTCATCGCCGAGCGTATCGGTCGAGTGGCTTTGAAAAAAGCCATGGCCTTGCTCGGGGTCGATGCCGAGCCCCCACACTTGTTCTCAAGAAGACAGTATAGGTGTAACTGGCGGTTGTCGCCGCGTGTATAGGTTGATGGGCTTGAAGAAGCCCAAACCATGCTTGGGACAGATGCTGAGCCCCCACACCGGGGAGAATGCCGTAATAGGCGTAGCTGAAGGTCGTCGCCGAGCGTATTGGTCGAGTGGCTTGAAGAAAGCCACGGCCTTGCTCGAGGTCGATGCCGAGCCCCCACACTTGTTCTCATGAAGATGGCTATGGCGTAGTTTCTTGCGGCTCGCGGTACCATCCGAACGCCGAGGCCTAAGTCTGTAAGGGAAGTTTTTAGTGGCTTGCGGTACTATCCGAATGCCGGGCCCCAAGCTTGTAAGGAAAGCTTTTAGTGGCTCACGGTACTATCCAAATGCCGAGCCCTAAGCTTGTAAGGGAAGCTTTTAGTGGCTCGTGGTACTATCCGAATGCTGGGCCCTAAGCTTATTTTTAATGAGAACTAATACGAAGCCAAAACTTGTTTTAAGAAAGCTGGCATAATTACAACATATTTGAACTTTACAAAAAACAAGGCACGATGTGCCGACTACATCCTTCATAATTTACATGGGCGGTAGAGGCTAACCCTCCCCTTCTAAGAATTTGATGAGGTGCTCTGCGTTCCAGGGCCTCTTGACAGCCTTGCCCTCTGGGTCGGTTAGGCGGTATGTACCCGGGCGTACGAACCCATATACCTTGTATGGGCCCTCTCAGTTTGGGACCAGTTTTCTCTTTTGGCCGGGGTTGGATACCGCCAGCTTCCGGAGGACGAGGTCTCCGAGCTTGATGTCGGTGGGACGCACCTTTTTGTTATAGAACCTTTTGATCCTCTGTTGGTAGGTGTTCCTTCTAATGACGGACTTCTCCCTGACCTCGTCTATGAGATCCAGGTCGGCACATAGCTGTTCAGAGTTGCCTGCTTCATCGAAGGCCATGATCCGGGGCGAAGGGATCTCGATCTCCAGGGGAATGACGACCTCTGCGTCGTATGTCAGATTAAATGGCGACTCTCCCATGGGGATTCTCTTTGTCGTTCAGTGGGCCCAGAGAATGCTTGGCAGCTCATCGACCGATAACCCTTTGGAAGAGTTATCGAGTCGTTTTTTGAGACTGTCAAGGATTCGGCAGTTCGCGTTCTCAGCCTGATAGTTCGACTGCGGGAGGCACACTGAAGAAAAGCGCTGCTGGATCCCGAGATCTTTGCAGAACCTTCGAAAATGTTTACCCGTGAACTGAGTCCCATTATCTGTAATGAGCACCTGTGGGATGCCGAACCGGTAGACGATATGTTTCCAAAAAAATTGTTGGGTCTGCTGCTCGGTGATCGTGGCCAGTGGCTCGGCCTCGATCTACTTCGTGAAGTAGTCGATTGCCACTATGAGGAACTTTTGTTGGCCCATCGCCTTCGAAAATGGGCCTACCAGATCCATCCCCCACATTGCAAAGGGGGTCGGACTGGCCATGGAACAGAGGTTTGCTTGCGGCGCCCTTTTAACAGGGAGAACTGTTGATAGGGGCCACACTTCTTGACCAGGAAGAGGGCATCTTGTAGCATCGTGGGCCAGTAGTACCCATGATTCAAAGCCTTTCACGCGAGCAAGCGGCTCCCTATATGGCACCCGCCGATTTCCTCATGCAGCTCATTGAGAGCGTACTTTGCTTCGTCAGGGGTCAGGCAGCGGAGGTAGGGTCTTCCGTCCGTTGTTGTGTATGACCTTTTGAGAAGGGTCTCGTTGATTTTGGCAAACCTTTCTGAACGGAACCTAACCTGTCTTGCCTCCACCCGGTCTTCGGGGAGCTCTCCCTTGATTAGAAATTTCTTGATAGGAGTGGTCCAGTTGTCAGGAATAGCTCCGTCTTCAATGCAGAGAGTCTCGGGGAAGTCATTACTCGGCTTTAGGAGTACTTCGATCAGGACGGTGCGGTCGAGACCCTCGAAGGACGAGGAATCTAACTTCGACAGAGCGTCGGCCTGAGCATTCTTCTCCCTGGGGATTCTTAGGACCACCGACTCGTCAAAGGACGCCAATAACTGTTGGACCACAGCCAAGTACTTGATCATCCGATCGTCATGGGCCTCTTACTCTCCGGTGATCTGGTTGACTACGAGCTGAGAGTCACTGAAGGCCCTGATCTGTTTGGCGCCGGCCTGATGCGCCAGGTTGAGCACGACGATCATGGCCTCATACTCAGCCTCGTTGTTAGAGGCCGAAAAGTTGATGCAGAGGCAATATTGAAAGAGGAAACCGTCGGGACCCCGCAGAAAGATGCCCGCACCACTCCCTGCTTCGCAGGAGGAACCATCAACGTGAACTTCCCACGTCTGGTCAGCCTCCTTACTTTCGGGTCGCTCGGAGATGGTGCATTCCGTGATGAACTCGGCGAGAGCCTGCCCTTTGATGGCCGTCCTTGGCTGATAGCCGATGTCGTATTGACTGAGCTTGATCGACCATTTGACTAATCATCCGGAGCTCTCGGGCTTATAGAGCACGGCCTTCAGAGGCTGGTCCATGAGCACCTGGACTGAATGCACTTGAAAATAGGGACGGAGCTTCCGTGCGGCCATGACCAAGGCGTAGGCTACCTTCTCCATTCGAGAATATTTGGTCCTGATAGCGAGCAGAACCTTACTCATATAGTACAGAGGCTTTTAGACTCTTTCCTCTTCTCGAACGAGGACAGTGCTGAGCACGTTCTTCAAAGCCGAAAGGTAAAGCTAGAGGGGCTCACCTGGTTCGGGCTTGCTGAGGAGGGAAGGGTTGGCGAGGTACTCTTTCAATTGGGCGAACGCCTCTTACTGCTGAGTATCCCACTCAAAGCCTCCGGTTCCATGCAGAGCCTTAAAGAATGGGAGAGACTTCTCTCCGGACTTGGAGAGGAAACGACCGATGGCTACCAGTCTTCTCATGAGCCGCTGGACTTCTTTGATGTTTCTGGGAGGGGCCATGTTTATTATGGCCTAGATTTTTTTGGAGTTCGCCTCGTTGCCACGCTGGCTGACGATGAACCCGAGGAATTTTCCCGAGGAGACGCCGAATGCACACTTCGCCGAATTGAGTCTCATATTGTGGGTCCGAAGGACCCCAAAGGGCTCTTCCAGGTCGGCGATGTGATCCGGTTCCTACTGGCTCTTGACGAGCATGTCGTCGACGTATACCTCCATGTTGCGCCTAATTTGATCCTTGAAGACTCGGTTTATGAGTCTCTAATAAGTAGTGCCGGTGTTCTTCAGCCCGAAGGGCATAACTCGGTAGCAATAAAGACCTTGGTCCGTGACGAAGGACGTCTTGGCAATATCGGGAGGGAACATTAGGATCTGGTTGTAACCTGAGAAGGTGTCCATGAAGGAAAGGAGCTCGTGACCCGATGTAGCGTCGATCAGAGCGTCGATGCTGGGGAGAGGGAACGGATCTTTAGGGTACGCCTTGTTGAGGTCGTTGAAGTCTATGCAGATCCTCCAGCCCCCGCTCGCCTTTTTGACCATCACGACGTTCGCCAGCCACTCAGGGTAGCTGACCTCCTGTATGAAATGAGTGGACAAGAGTTTGTCCACCTCCACTTTCACCGTCTGCTGTCGCTCCGGAGCGAACTTACATCGCTTCTGGACGACCGGCTTCGAGCCGGGGGTCACGCTGAGTTTGTGCATGATCAGGTCCTCGGAGATACCGGGCATATCAGAGGGCTTCCAGGCGAAGAGGTCGACATTGCAGCGAATACAGTCAATCAGGGCAGATTTGAGGTTGGGAGCGAGGGAGCAGCTCACTCGGAAACACTTTGACGCGTCCTCCGTCTCGAATGAGACTTCTTCTAACTCGTCCGGCTCAGGTTCGGGCTGGGTTCGAGACATATATGGGGGAGTCAGACCTAGTAGATCACATTGAGAGTTTCAATACTCTCATGTTGATACACCAAGCTTCCGATACTCTACTGTGTAAGACCTTCCCAGCCACTCTCAAGGGTCTGGCTCGGGAATGGAACTCCCACCTCGCCCCATCTTCCATCTTCTCCTTTGAACAATTTGAGATCCTCTTCGCCGCCCACTTCGTGAGTAGCCGCCGAACCGAGAAAACTAGTATTTCAAAATCTAAGGGATTATGTCAAGCAGTTTACCGCAGAAGTTCGGTCCATTGCATCCCTCGACCAATCGGTCGCTGTAGCCGCCTTCCAATCCAATGTCCCCAACTCCAATCTCTGGTCCTCCCTAGCCAAAAAGCCCCCGCGAGACTTCTCCGACCTTCTTCTCAGAAGCGAGAAGTATATCCGGGCAGAGGAAGCTGAACATCGCCCCACTTTTGAGGATGTACTTTTCGACCTGATTGAGGAGGTCAGGGAAATCGATCGGAGGCTTCTTTGCCAGGGAAGCCTTCAGCTGGCCGTGCTGGACGTTGTGCCGGAATGCTGTCGAGGCGACCCCTAGATTAAGGGAGGAGACCGACCTCGCCTCAGTGGTGAACCTTCGGACAAATAGCCGAAGCAACTCCCGTTCTTTCTGTCGGAGGCCCAGTAGGGATGCACTCGTCCTTTCGGCCTTTCGGCTGGTCACGAAGTGGGCGAGGAAGTTGCCCTCCAGTTGGTCGAAAGAGTAGATGGAGCCGGGGGTGAGCTTGGAGAACCATTCCCGAGCCGGACCCCGGAGGGTGGCGGGGAAGACGCGGCACAGGAGGGGATCCGATGTGCTGTGAATCATCATGAGGGTCTTGAAGCCCTCCATGTGATCAGCAGGATCACCCTCACTGTCATAAGTCTCGAATTGTGGGGGGCAAAAATTCCGAGGTATTTCTGCCTGCAAGATGGCGGTGGAGAAAGGAGGGCGGGTGGGCCTGTGGCCCTGGGTCGGCCTTGGGCCACCACCGCCGAAGTGGGCGAGGCAATCTTCCATTTCTTGGAGGCATTTCAAGACGTCATCGTCATACTCCGGCGGGACTGTCGGGCCGCGGGACTCGCTGGCCTCGATATCCGAGTGCGAGTGAGAGCGGCGGACGGTCTCGTCGACGGGGTTCCCCCGGATAGCCTCCATGATCTCTTTCCAGAAGTCTTGGAACTCCTGGTGGGTGACCAGAGCTCGTTCAGCCTGGCTACATTGGGCCGGCGGCCTCTGGACGACGCGGCTGAGTGCTGCCTCCCGCCCCTGGGGCGGAGGTCTGGGATGGTTAGGGACCGAGTTGGAAGCGGCCCCTCCTCTAGTCCGGCTTGCTTGTCGATTCTGGATGACCTTGCGTAGGTCGGGTACGACCGTATTGGAGGCACCCGACTGGTGTCCGCGGTTGATCCCCGGATTGTTGGATCCATGAGCGTCGGCAGGGACGTCCCAAGGAGGGACGTCCTGGCGACACGCAGAGGTGACAGCTCTCCTGGCCTTGGGTGCCATGTGAGCTCGGATGGACGGGATACCGTTGATGGCTGAGCTCGGGCCGGCGTCTGCACTAAAGTTTCCCACAGACGATGCCAACCTGATGCGGTTTGTTTTTTTTTTTTTTTTGGGGGGGGGGGGTGTGGCTGCACTAGGTGTGAGTTCTTCTCGATTTGTATTTTTGCAGAATCTTTGGTGCGGACGGTGGTCCCGACCCTCAGCTGGGGGAACGGCTCGGTAGTAGGCAGGATTGAGGTGAAGATGGGATGCTCGGCTCGGATCTGGAGGCTCGGATCCCGAGGACTCGTGTACTTGCACTCGGTCTAGAAATACCGGGGTTAGTCCCGGTGGCAAACCCTCCGACGATCTAGTCAGCTACTGAAAGAGAGTAACAGTAACCAGGGCTTGAGAGGGAAAAGATTGATTACCCGGTGAAGGGGTAGAGGGTCTGGGATTTATAGAAGAAGCCAACCGAGTCTGGATCCGTTTGTGGCCGGGTCTGGACCCGTTTGTCAGTGAGCCTGGAGTGGCAGAAGTCCAAGCGGTATAGGGCTGACGTGGCACGGGCTCGGGGTGGTTTAGGGCTGACGTGGCGGAGGCCTGGGTGGTTTCCAGGCTGACGTGGCAGACCTGATTGATCCGGCAATGAACGCTCCTCGAGGGGATCCTGTGGCCCAGGAGGGGCCACATCATCTGACCCATATCAAAAATCTTTTTTATTTTCATTTTTTGTGTGTATAAAATATGTTGATATTCGACCCAGCATAAAAAATAAATCTAAGGGCTTTTCTTCAAAAGAAACAATGATCCCCCCCCCCCCCCCCCCCCCCCCACACACACACACACACACACACACACCAAATAGGCCATTTTTGAAACTAATTTTCAACGAGCCCGCAGTTCCCTACTGCGGCCTCTTCAAAAATGGGGTTTTTCGAGGCTGTAGTTCTCAACTGCAGCGTTATGTATTTCATATTTGACATAAAATGACTTCAAGAATTAGATAAAATTTTTCAAGTAAAAATGTGTTAAATAGATGCTGCAGTTCCCAACTGCGACCTAAAAATAACATAGGCCGCAGTTGGGAACTGCGACTTCTGTTATAATTTTTTTTCTTCTTTCTTTTTTAAAAGAAAAAAAATATAACTGAAGCCGCAATTCACAACCGTGACCTCTTTTATAATTAAGCTGCAGTTGGGAACTGCGGCTTCTATTTAACACATTTTTATTTGAAAAAATTTGTCTAAGCATCTAAGTTACTTTTAAGCTAAATATGAAATGAGCTAAGGCCGAAAAAATATAATTTTGAAGATGCCGCAGTTTTCAACTACGGCCTCACAATTGAACAAGCTGTAGTTTTCAACTACGAGTGGTCTATCTTTGGACTAGTTTCGAAAGTTGTCTATTTTGGATATTAGTTTCAAAAAGTTTTCGGAAAAAAAAATTCCGGAACTACAGTGCAATGGAGCCATCCCTCACGTGACTGTTTTGCAGTTTACCCCCCCCAGAAATTCTGATTTTTATGCTGAATAGACGGGATTGATTCCCGCGTCTAATTCAACTCAATTCTCGCGTCAAGAAATATATCTGATATTCTCAAAAAGCCTTTTTATTTTCTTTCTTTCCTTCCTTTGAAAAATAAAATTTTTCCATTTCTTTCAAAAGGTTGAAATTGAGAAATTAGGGTTTTTTCGTGAGTGGAGAAATTAGGGTTTTTAAAGCAAAAGGTTGAATCTGGAAACCCTAGAAGCAAGAAAGTCTTTGATTGAGGAATAGATAATTCGTAATTCCCCTTTTTAATTCTATTTGTTGATTAAAATTATGCAAGTTTTCTCTTTTTTCATTTCCTTTCTTTTAATTTCTACATTTGTTTCGATTTACGCAGTGATGATGATAGTGATAATAATGGAGGGATTGACGAATGGCACCAGAGCTGGAATTACAGAGGTAAAAAAAATGCAACCTTTTGTAATTATTTATTTATTTATTTATTTATTCAGTTTAAAACGATCGACTTGTATGTTTAATTTCGACAAAATGTTGGTGCAAATACTTGTTTAGATCTGTACGATTTTGTCTATATTTGAATTTGGTTGCAGACTTGCAATGCTGTAAAAGTTGATGGTTGAACTTCCCTTTCAAGTTCAGTACATTTATATTTCTATATTCTTAGAAAAGATAGCCTAAACCCCAATCAGTTTGGTGTATGACCTAGATCGATTTTTTAAGCCCGCAGTGTTTCGTCAATGAGCAACTAACAAACATATATTAGAACAAAATCTCAACCAAATTTGTTGTCGTTAGTCACCAAAGGAAATTGTACGAAGTCCTGGTGTAAAGATAAGATGATGGAAACTCGACCGGTCGTCACTCCTCCAAAGTTACTCTGTCCCTTAATGGTGAAAATTTTCAATCGACAAGGTCTAGTTCTACATATGGCTTAATGTGTAGAGCTATAACTGTGTTAGAACAAGGGCTCAGAAGAGAGGGGCCAAGGTCAATTACACTTGAACCTGATTGAATCAACGTGTTTACTTGATTTGAGTCATGAGTCCTAACTCTGACGATATATCTTCTTTATTCCTCTTTCAACATGGATTGGGACCAACATCCCCTGCTTGAACCCTTTTTCTACCAGATTCACATTGATGGGAGATAATTTTAAGGTCTCGAGTATAAATAAAATGCTTGCAAAGAGCCTCTAAAATCATTTCTAGGTATTCTAAGAGAGTTTAGTGGTCCAATGTGTCCCTTGTAGTTAAGTTAACTCTCTTGGAAAAAAATTGGATTTTTAGATGGTAATAGTTTTTTTTTGTTGTTGAATATAAAGGTGGATTTAAATGGTAATAGTTAGTGACTTTTTCTTTCTCATATCATACTTTTTGGCCCTTGCTAATTTTTCCTGATGTGGTTATAGAAACCTAGTTAACTTCGTTTAGAAATTTTTTCAGCCAGGATAGTAACATTTATTGAGGCCCTTATTCCGACTTATTATTCACTAAAAAATTCACTCAAATCCTTGTATGACCTATTGAATCAATTGTTTAGTTACTTTGCCAAGGTAGATGCATTAGGATCTCTGTCTTAATGCGTGTTCCTCTCAATGGTGAGTAACCTCACATCTGATTCTTTTGGGCCAAAAAATTTAGGCCCAACCCAAAATTTGATAATGCAAACAATCTGATTGGACATAGTTTTCAATATATATATGAGTCTTCTTCCGTTGCAAACGGGTCGCAAGCGGGTCTGTTCGTACAGACCCGTGCGAACTTTGATCTGGACCGTTGGATCTCCATATATTTTTTTGTAAAAATTTGCCTTAACCCGTCGTTGGGAAGGACGGGTTAAGGCTATTTTTTTAAATAAGGCTATCTATATTCATTTGTATTTGCATTCAGATCCTCTTCTTCGACGATTTCTCTCTCGCTCTTTCTTCTTTCTTCGACGAACCCATTTCGAAGAAAACCCAAATCCTTCGTCTACACCCAAAGTTGCCCTCCTCCGTCCGCTCTCCCTCCTCTCTACTCCAAAGTTTGAAACCCTACTTTCTCATCCCCTCTTCGAAACAAAATCGAAATCCTAGTTCTCCTCCAAATCGATTCTTTGGCTTCATTTGAACCTAATTTGTAAGGTATAGACTATTTCTTTACCTCAGTAATTTATATTTGTATTGATTTTTAAATTTGTGTATACTAAAATATTTAGATAGTGGAAAAAATTTTATTTGTCTTAGTAGATTTTAGATGTAGAATTGGGTTGACTTTAACTATATTCAATTCTTCAATTTTTTTTGCTTGCGTTAGTAATTTGTAGAACTAGAATTGTATATACGAAATTAGTTAGAAAATTTTCAGTGCGGTTATGGTTGAAAACCCTGCAAACGACCATAAAAAAATACGAAACTTTGCGAGTAGATTCGTCTCACGTAGTACAAGCCACCCCAAGTTGTAGAAGTGAGTTTCGACTCACGGTTCGAGAGATACGACTGCGTATCGCTTTCGGTTGAAAAAAATCAACTAAAGCGGTACACGGCCGTATCTCGCCAACCGTGACTCGAAACTCGCTTCTACAAGTTCGGGTGACTTGCCCTACGTGAATTCGACCAAGTCGGAAAGTTTTATAATTTTGGGATGCCGTTTGTGCTGTTTTCTCAACTTCCTCGCATGAGAATTTTTTGACTTAGAATTTTGTAAGTGTGGTTAGAGTTGAAAACCCTTTAAACGATATCCAAAAAATTTAAAACTTTGCGAGTTGGTTGGTGTCTCCTATGAGAAGTCACCCAAGTTGTAGAAGTGAGTTTCGACTCACGGTTCGAGAGATACGGCCGCGTATCGTTTTCGGTTAAAAAACCAAGTATAGTGGTGCACGGCTGTATCTCGCAAATCGTGACTCGAAACTCACTTTTACAAGTTCGGGTGGCTTGCCCTACATGAATTCGACCAAGTCGGAAAGTTTTATAATTTTGAGATGCTGTTTGTGCGGTTTTCTCAACTTCTTCGCATGAGAATTTTTTGACTTAAAATTTTGTAAGTGCGGTTAGAGTTGAAAACCTTCAAACGATATCAAAAAAATTTAAAACTTTGCGAGTTGGTTGGTGTCCCCTATGAGAAGTCAACTCAACCTGTAGAAGTGAGTTTCGACTCACGGTTCGAGAGATACGGCCGCGTATCGCTTTCGGTTGAAAAAAACCAAGTATAGCGGTGCACGGCTGTATCTCGCAAACCGTGACTCGAAACTCGCTTCTACAAATTCGGGTGGCTTCCCCTACGTGAATTCGACCAAGTCGGAAAGTTTTATAATTTTGGGATGCCGTTTGTGCAGTTTTCTCAACTTATTCGCACGAGAAGTTTTTGACTTAGAATTTTCTAAGTGCGGTTAGAGTTGAAAATACTTCAAACCACCTCCAAAAAATACGAAACTTTGCGATTTGGATGGTGTTCCCTATGAGAAGCCAATCCAACTTGTAGAAGTGAGTTTCGACTCACGGTTCGAGAGATACGGCCACGTGTTGCTTTCGGTTGAAAAAAACCAAATATAGCGGTACACGGCCGTATCTCGCAAACCGTGACTCGAAACTCGCTTCTACAAGCTCGGGTGGCTTGCCCTACGTGAATTCGAGTAAGTTGGAAAGTTTTATAATTTTCGGATGCCGTTTGTGCGGTTTTCTCAAGTTTATCTTTTTATAAGGAAATGAGTTAGAACTTTTTCATTGCGGTTAAATTAGATTACCCTTCAAACCACCTCCAAAAAATTTGAAACTTTGCGAGTTGGTTGGTGTCCCCTATGAGAAGCCAACCCAATGGGTAGAAGTGAGTTTCGACTCACGGTTCGAGAGATACGGCCGCGTATCGCTTTCGGTTGTAAATAACCAAATAAAGCGTTGCACGGCCGTATCTCGCAAACCGTGACTTGAAACTCGCTTCTACAAGTTCGGGTGGCTTGTGTTACTTGAATTTGACCAAGTTGCATAGTGTTGCTATTTTTTGTTGTGTTTTGTGCATTTTTTGCCACATTTTCGCTTTATTTATTGCTGATAGATAAATGGATGTAACCCGTATTAATTAATCTTAAATTTCTCATTTACAAATAAATGGTTAGAACAAGGCGATCGAGAAGCCCTTCTGGTAGCGCTAGTGGAGCACCTATGATGGAGGTAAGATTGATTATTATTATCGGTTTTAAATATGAATATGAGTTTTATTGTCTCATTAATAACAATATTTCTCTTTGTTCGTGTAGGTTGGTGGGTCTACACCTGTCGAGGCCGGTCCCTCGTCTTCGGTATCCGTTGCTCCTCCTGGACCAGTGGACTCCAGCTTACTTTCGTTGCAATGCAGACACCGATCGGAATCCGTGTGGACTGGGTCCGTAAAGAAGTGCAACTTGCGGAAGCACGAGCTTCTTTCATTTGACCCCCGTATCACTCTCTTCTTAGTTGAAGCCGGTTTCTACGGAGCTCGCTTTATGGGGGATGTGAAGCTTGACCAACCTCTACTTACAGCTCTAGTCGAACGATGGAGGCCAGAGACCCACATTTTTCACCTACCGGTGGGTGAGATGACCGTCACTCTCCAAGATGTAGCGATCATTACTGGCTTACAAATAGATGGGGTCGCCGTGACGGAGAACATGAATTTCGACCGAGTAGAAGTTGTTCGTGATCTGCTCGGTATCGACATTGAGGAGTCCTTGATCCAAAAGAAAGAGGACGTTGAAAGAGAAATCATTAGAGATACTCCTGCTGATTTTGATGCCGATCTATTAGATCAAGCCTTAGACGATGCGAAAGATAAGGCCGAAGCTGAATTCTGGACCGAAATCTTCGATGGGAAATCACTTCTACTGAGTTGGTTGAAATATCAATTCGACGGATATTTGACGGAGACTTCGGACGATTACGTTACTATGCCCGTGCGTATATTTTCAGCATGATCGGGGAAGTGATCTTCCCTAACTCATCTGGTGCGAGCGTGCCACTGATGTATTTATGTCTGTTGAAAAATTTTGCTATCGCCGGCCGTTTCAGTTGGGGCAGTGCCGCATTGGTATCTCTATATAGGAATATGTGCTCATGTGCATTAGGTGCCGTACAAATGGGTGGCCCGATAGTTTTTTTGCAGATCTGGAGTTGGGAACGCATCCACATCGGACGTTCCCGTAAAATTGAACCAACGTCGGATTGGTTGGCCGACCCACCAGCTGTAGAGTTGTTATCCCCTTTAGGGGTATATTGGGCGGGGCGGCGCACCTGGGTCGATAACTCACGGCAATCACTAACCTATTATAGAGATGAGTTAGATAACTTGCGGGACGATTTCGTCAATTGGGAACCGTACTCGCCCGCAAGGTTAGCACGGATTCCACCGGTTTGTTTGGCCGGTGCCCTTTGGTTGATGGCTGCACCACTCGTCAATTTTTCTGTTGTTGAGTTTCAGTACCCGGACAGAGTGATGCGGCAATTTGGATATCAGCAGAAGATTTTCGAAGTCCGGTCTTATGATTAAAATTGCACGAGGTGAGAGGAACTGGTCGAGTGTCCAACTTTGATTGGGCTGATTTTCACCGAGTCCATGTGGTAAACTGGAACACCATGCGGTATCAGATGACACCGAATATGTTAACTTTCGCTATACTGTTCGATGGCTCGTTCCAGCATGTATACATGACGTAGTACAGGTGCATTACACAGTTGTATGTTTCTCCACAAGCCGCTGTACCAGCCGGTGTGTAAATTCCGATTCTCCCTGCCGAGGAAGAACCAGCTCCCGCATATTCCTCTTCCCAGCCGATGTATCAACAAAAGGCGTCGACGTATCGGAACTTGGTTAGTACTTTTTTACGCAATTTCATACATTTAGTATGCATGTATTGTTAAGATATAAGGATAGAATGATAAATTATTGTACATGTTGTTTAAATTGAAATTTTCAATCTTATGTAGATGGAAAACACATGGGAGACCATTCGGGTAGCTACTCGTGTCTTGAAGAGTAAGGTACCCGAGAACGTTAAGGAAATCACGCGGGAGATTCTAAAGCTGTGCCGCCGTAGTTTCGAAGAGGTTGGTGAAGGTCTACAATTTGATGCATATTTAAAATTCAAAGTGGCACTTTTTCGGCGAAAACAAACTGTGACTAGGTCGGGAATTCGCATCACCGAGCCGCAATAGGTGCAACACCAACAACCACCTGAAGAAGATGAGGAGCAGCGGGAAGATGACCCTCAATATCCCGAAAGCGAAGGTCGACGACGGAATCCTCAACGAAAGAGGAACCCACCCGATCAATTTACACCAAGTGGTCGCAAACCGCGTGGTTGTAAAAGGTAGTATCTAATAATAGGTTGGTTAGTGGTATTTTACTGTTTGGTTTTTGATTTTATTTCGTTCAAATAACTAAGAACTACTGTTTGTTTTTATGTTTGTAAATGTTGTAGATAAATACCGGGCATCCGCGGAAGTCAACCATGAAGGTGGCTGAATGATTCATGTACAGGACTTCATTGTTGAGATGAATTTTTTTGTAATGAATGACTTGTAATAGGTAGTTGAAAAAAATACAGAAATGAAGTTGAACGAATTGTTGAGATTAGTATTTGCTAATGAATGTTCTATTTTATGTCTTCACATTTATATTGTTGCGAACATGGATTTCTGAGTTGTTGTGGTATATATATATGTTGTTGTATTGTTGTGAACTAAGTTTCTCAATTCTTGTGCTATGAATTGTTGTTGTGAGGTTGTATTTTCATTAAGACACCTGTACTGATTTCCTGCCGAAATATCTCTACCTAACCCATCATTGGTGATGACGGGTTACCCACACCTAACCCGTCATCGACAATAACGGGTTAAGTAGACATATATTGGCCGAAAATTTTTAATATCAGGGCTGTAGATGATACAGTTCTCTCTACTTAACCGTTATTGTGAATAACAGGTTAAGATCACCTAACCCGTTATCCACAATGACGGGTTATGTAGACATATAATGGCAGAAGATTTTTAATCTCAGGTCTGTAGATGATAAAGTTATGCCAAAATATCTCTACTTAACCCGTTATTGTGAATAACGGGTTAAGATCACTTAACCCGTTACTCACAATGACGGGTTAAGTAAACATATATTGGCCGAAGAATTTTTGACTCAGCTCTGTAGATGATAAAGTTTTGCCAAAATATCCCTGCTTAACCCGTTATTGTGAATAACGGGTTAAGTGATCGTAACCCGTTATTCACAATAACGGGTTAAATAGAAAGGTATTTTTATGCTTTGTACAAATTTCTCTTCACTCGTTGCGAGAATTGTCTCCTGAACTCTGCAAAGTGACATTAATATGTCCATAATTGTTTATATTTTATATTAATTTTTATTTATTGCCACGTAACTAACCATTATAAATTTGTTAACATTATAGGTGGTGTAAAACTTCAAAAAGTAAAATTTCATAAGTAACCTAGGGTAAGGGTTAGGTTAAGATAAGGTTAGGGTAAGCTAGAGTTAGGGTAAGGTAGGGTTAAGGGTTAGTAGTGAGTGTTTGTTTTTTGTTTTGATTAATTAGGTTAATATTTGTAGATCCTCATAGTTAGATTTCACTTTGCAACATGTGCAACCACATGTACAACATGGAAATAATCCTAACTTGTAGTACATGTGGGGATCTATATGTGATTTTTCCCATATATAGGCTATATGTGGGGATCTACATGTGGTTTTTCCCATATATAGACTACATGTGGGGAAAAAGCACAAAGACCAAGGATATAAAAGTAGAACCAGATGATTCAAGCTACATTACTCCAAGCCACATTACAAATGTGCCTAGTCTTGCGTTGTACTAACGTCGCGCAGCTATCCCACTAATTATCCTTCTTCATCTCTAACCTGATCTTTCCATAATGAACTTGTTCTACTACATGTGATCAGATCCAGTTCTACTACGAAGAGAAAAAGAATAAAAATAAATAAAAATCAATTTGACGCTCTCGCCTTTCTCCCTCTTTATCATAACTAGACGTGATTTCAGAATTTCGTTCAAATCACCCAAATCTTGCAGTTTTGAACAAAATCATCCAAAACCCTAGAATCTCTTTTCAATCGTCAGTGGAGTTCCGTTACCGCTCCAACGAAGAGAGACCGACGCGAACATCGTTAACTTGCTTTTACAAAAAAAAAGGGTTAGGCTTTTCCGAAACTAATCAGATCCAGTTGTTGATGGCCAAGTAATTGGATCTGATAGCGTGGCGCATCTGGTTAGGCTTTTCCATTAGGGATATGAGCATCATCGCAGCGTCTCGAAGAACTACACACAATTACTTCACGATGAGATTCCACATATAGGCTATATGTGGGGATCTACATGTGGTTTTTCCCACATATAGGCTACATGTGGAAAAAAAGTACAAGGACCGAGGATATCAAAGAAGAACTAGATGATTCAAGCTACCTAGGACCTAGTCTTGCGTTGTGCTAACGTCATGCAGCTATCCCATTAATTCTCCTTCTTCATCACTCTGCACCACTCTGTTCATAATCTCTCTAATGAACGGATTGTACATGTGAGATTCTTGAAAAAATTTGTCTGCTATTTTATTGTACATTTGAATTTTTTCAAGTATGGTCCACATGTGGGGAGCTACATGTGGTTTTTCTCTTACATGTGGGGATCTACACTTGGTTTTTTTATAATGAACTTGTTGTACTACATGCTATCACACCTCTTCTTCTCAATCTTGTGGAATTCTTTCCAGTTGCATGTCTGGAGAATGTCTTCAGGAACGTCTTCATTGTAAACAATGTACGAGGATTTTGAAGATTATATATTATTATTCAAGCCAGACATAGAAGAATTAATATGAATGTCTATTTTGTAGAGTTCAGAAGACAATGTACGTAAAGAGTGGAGAGATACATGTAATTAATGGTAGAATTTAAATATCTATAAACTCTTTATTGGAAACTTATTACTTATCACCTCCCAACTATAAATATTAACGTAATTAATGATAAACCAAAACAAGATCTTACCGCAAATGTCTTCCTTGCAATAACCTTAACCCTACAATAACTCTAACCCTACCCTTAACCCCCGCTAACCCTAACCCTACCCTTAACCCTCGTTAACACTAACCCTAACCCTAACCCTAACCCTTAACCCTCGTCAACACTAACCCTAACCCTACCCTTAACCCTCGTTAACACTAACCCTAACCCTAACCCTAACGAATGATATAGTTTTTTTAATATTTTCTGGGGGTGTTCTGTACATATTTTCTAGGGGTGTAGTCAAATTAAAAAATATAAAAAAATATAAATGTTATACAAATCAAGTTATCATCTATCTTTTGTATAAAGTTCCACAGAGACTGTTCGTAAAGAGTGAAGAGAAAATTGAAAATAGCAAACAACCAATTAATTTTTGGCCTACTTCCTAGGCCGTTGGATAAACATTATGTTGGAGACAACGGCCTACTTTAACTAGGCAAACCTACTGTAATCCTACTCTAACCCTACAAAGTATTCTAACCTAACCAAAAATTATATCTAATATAACTGTTTAAACCGAATTCGCTGAATGAACGTAAATGTTTTAAAAATTTATTTGTTTACAAACAAAATTTGAAATCGTGTAACGAACATCTCTGAATAGCTGATTATATAAAATTTTATGAACAGATTTTTTGCAGCGGGTTTTAGTAGGGTTAAAGTGGTGTTTGAATAATTTATTATAAATTGTTTTCATTAAGTGAACTACATTATATGTTATATTTACAAACTTGTTTACAATTTTTTTGTCATGCAATTTAAAAATTATCAGTACTGCCAATATAGGTACATTTAACCCGTTATTTAGGATAACGGGTTAAGTGTGTACTTAACCCGTTATCGTCAGTAACGGATTAAGTTAACGTATATTGGCAGAACTTCAACATCTACACCCACAGGTAGTCATAAACTTCTGCAAATATAAGTGTACTTAACCCGTTGTTGGAGATAACGGGTTCTTTTAACTTAACTCGTTATCCATAACAACGGCTTAAGTTGACAAATATTGGCAATGGTTCATCATGTACAGACCAACTATTGGGATAAAGGTCCATATATATTTCTCTACTTAACCCGTCGTTGGTGACGACGGGTTAAGTATACTGAACCCGTCCTCACCAACGACGGGTTAAGTAGACAAATATAAGCAGAAGTTTATGAATACATGGTCTGTACATTTTGAGATGTGTATCAATTTGGTGGTCATGCTTGCTGTCCTTGTTGCTGCATTTGTTGCTGAATAACAGGTTAAGTGGAGAGATATTGGCAGGATTTCATCCCCGACAGACCAAGTATTGATTAAGTACTGCTAATATCTATTTCCTTAACCCGTTATTCACGATAACGGGTTAAGTAATCTTAACCCGTTATCCCTAATAACGGGTTTAGCAGAGAGTAATTGGCAGCCCTTGATCAATACTGCATACATTTTCACAATTTTCCACAACATAGATATATCATCCAGCAAATACACAATCTGTAACACAAATAATAAATCTGTACACATCGGCATCCAGAAAATTTTCATTACCAAAAAACTTACAAATAGTTCGGGTTGCCCAAATTGCACATATCTTCAAAATTCACAAATTTCAACATAAATAAATATTCGCTACCCAATTACAAGATCAAAACCCACAGCAATATATGTAGTTCACAAATATACAAAATGCACACATACAGAGAATACATCAGTAATTTAATTGTACCAAATAGATACGTTCAATTAACCACATATATACAATCAAAAGTATGAAATTTTTCAACGCATTGCTTCTTTCCATGGGCGCGATTTTTTGTTTCATTCCAGACCTACACAAAAAAAAAATTAAGTTAATATCGAGTCGAAATTAATAATTATCTGCACAACAAAATAAAAAAGTAAGCAATTATTCAGTGTTTATCTTGAAAGTTTGATATGACATATATAACACGAAAAATCCCTTAGGACGAACCTTCGCCTTCATCATCATCACTCTCTCCAGCATTTGGAGCTTCTTCGTTCCTTACCGGTCCACTAAATAAGGAAAAGGAATGGGTTAGTATCGACTACAATAAGTTTACATTCATTTAGTCCAATTAACAAATACAAAAATCTGTGATATATTACCTTGCTATATTTTTTGGGCAATTCCGTGAATCGTGACTTACGACACGAAGGCATGTCCTGCAAAGTCTTGGCATCTTCGTTTTTTGGCCTTCTCTGATAGAGTTCAACCTCTTTAAGCCTCCCCTTTGTGGTGCACTGCACGGGATCACCTACATGTGCATATGCATGTGCATGTCCACCACTCTCAGGTTGTGTGCTATCTTCGTGTGGTGTGCTGTTCCCTGATTCAATATTAGCAAAGCCTTCGATTTCCTTGAGCATGTGGTCGAGCGTGTACTTGTACCCTCGCTCTGAAGAACAACCAAGATCGACCAAATGTCTTGAGTATACAGTCAGTTCACAATAACAAGAGGCAAAATTATCGCCCATACTATTGAGAACCGGTATACTGCTTCTTCTTAGTTGATCCCTGGTCCATCGCCTACAAATATATTGCTCGGGTAGTGCGGTTTGATCTGTGAACCGAATAACTTCCAGTAGATGTTTGCAGGGAATACCTGCGAAGTCGTACATGGAACAAAGGCATTTAGCAATTTGAGTGATTTTACAATAAGAAATCACCCTTTCGGGTTCTGAATTTCCACAAACTGTTACAGAATAAGCTGCACTATCCGGTGTATCCATACTCGCAATTAAACTCACATTAAGTAATAAGCTTTTTACAACTTCTTATTGAAATTTATAGAAAATCTTCAGTGTGTATGTTCCTGCCATTTGTGACTCCAACGCCCATTCGGTCTTCAGTTTTGGCATCTCCTCGCGATTACAATGTGTTTCTTTAAGTTCATCGTGTCTTTGTTTTACTAAGATTCGGTCAAAGATGACGGCAAGTTCATGTAATGAGTACTTCTTATGAGTATGGTGCTTCAAGGATGAATATAGTGATTCGCTACGTTGGGTACTTAATATGCCCCTCCAAAATGAGTCTCTTGCGTACACGGGAGCCCATTTTTTTGCGGATCTCAAATTTTTTCTTCAACCATTTGTTATTCTCAAGTTTGTACTGAGAGATCAAATTTTTTCACTTCTGTTCAAATTCTGTTTTAAATTCTGCCGTATAAATGATAGTCTTCAAAGCATCCCTAAACTCGTCAACGTTATTCGGCATGCGAACTTCATGCGGTAACTTATCCAAAATATGCCAAATGCAACATCTATGTGACGTGATTGGAAAAACTTTAGAAACTGCAGAAGTTATTCTACGATCTTCATCTGTCACGATGTTGATCGGATCGCATTGCAATTCTTCTCGCCACTTTTCAAAGAACCACTCAAATGAGGATGCCTTCTCATTGGGGATGAACCCACAACCTAGAAATATTGATTGCCAATGATGGTTGAACTCAACAAATGGTACGAACAACATTCCGTATCGGTTTGTGTTGTAGGTAGCGTCAAAGCAGAGAACATTCCCGAATACTTCATAATTCTTTCTAGCGATACCATCCACCCAGACACAATGTGACAATCGCCCTTCGGGATCACATTGGTAATCAAAATAGAATAAAAAATCGGTCTCCTTTTTGGATTCAAAGAACTCAAGTAGCATTTGCCCGTCGTGTCCTTTTAAACCCTTCATCTCGTCTCTCCTGAGATTTTTGACATCGGTTTCAGTGAAACCAATTTTCTCATTACCTCCACTTGCACCTTCGAAGAATAGCATTTGTTTGTATACAGGGACATTAGCTTCGGTAAGTTGAGTAATTACTTTTTTATCTGTCTTAGTCAATTCACGGTTTCGAGGTAGCAAGTGATGTCTACCGGGTAAAGTAAATTCGTGATTGTGTGCTTCATTTAACGAATAAAAAATTCACAAATTACTTTGTGGGTTTAGTTTGACACGAACGAAAGCTTTGCAACCCGTTCTAGAAGTTGTGCCATGTCTAACTTCATTATGATTATTCGGTGACTCTCCGGCTTTATTACAAACATATGATTTATCCACTACATCGTTGTCCTTATATTTATTTCCACCCTTACGCATAGAGAATCCCGCACATTTGCAATATAATGAATAAAATTTTTCTGCTTCCTTAAGAGTGGGCAATATCATATCAATCTTCGGTTTTAGGTGCTCGTCAACATGAGAAAGAAAGTCTCCAATTTGTTGTGTACGAACAAATTTCTCTCTAGCAAAAGAACTTCCTTCAAAACTGTCAATACCTAAGAAACTGTGAAAAGAAGAACAGTTAGGGGTACTAAACCGTTGTATTTGGTGTTTTTATAAGTGCGCAAGCCACCACAACTTGTACAAATCAGTTTCGACTAACGGTTCGAGAAATACGGCCGTGTATCATTTTATTTGGATTTTTTTCAACCAAAAGCGATACACGGCCGTATCTCTCTAACCGTGAGTCCAAATTGACTTATACAAGTGCGGGTTGCTTGTGCTACATGACATCATCCTACTCGCAAAGTTTCATATTTTTTGAAGGTCGTTTGAAGAGTTTTCTAATCTAACCGCAATTAAAGATTTCTAAGTCACTATCTTCTAATGTTAGGAATGTCACAAAACTGCACAAACGGCATCCAAAATTAATACATCAGTGCACCATGCTTGAATTCACGTAGCACAAGTCACCCCAACTTATACAAGTGAGTTTCGATACACGGTTAGAGAGATTCAGCCGTGTATCACTTTATTTGGCTTCTTTTCAACCGAAAGCGATACACGGCCGTATCTCTCTAACCGTGAGTCAAAATTGACTTATACAAGTTTTGGTTTCTTGTGCTACATGAGATCATCCAACTCGCAAAGTTTCGTATTTTTGGGAGGTGGTTCGAAGTGTTTTCAACTCTAACCGCACTTAGAAAATTCTAAGTCAAAAACTTCTCATGCGAGGAAGTTGAGAAAACCGCACAAACAGCATCCGAAAATTATAAAACTTTCCGATTTGGTCGAATTCACGTAGGGCAAGCCACCCGAAGTTGTAGAAGCGAGTTTCGAGTCATGGTTTGCGAGATACGGCCGTGCACCGTTATACTTGGTTTTTTTCAACCGAAAGCGATACGCGGCTATATCTCTCGAACCGTGAGTGAAAACTCAATTCTACAAGTTGGGTTGACTTCTCATAGGGGACACCAACCAATTTGCAAAGTTTCAAATTTTTTGGATATCGTTTGAAGGGTTTTCAACTTTAACCGTACTTACAAAATTCTAAGTCAAAAAATTCTCATGCGAACAAGTTGAGAAAACCGCACAAACGGCATCCCAAAATTATAAAACTTTCCGACTTGGTCGAATTCACATAGGGCAAACCACCCGAACTTGTAGAAGTGAGTTTCGAGTCACGGTTTGCGAGATACGGCCGTGCACCGCTATACTTGGTTTTTTTCAATCGAAAGCGATACAGTTTCGTATTTTTTTAAGGCCGTTTGCAGGGTTTTCAACCATAACCGTACTGAAAATTTTCTAACTAATTTCGCATATACAATTCTAGTTTTACAAATTACTAACGCAAGCAACAAAATTCGAAGAATTGAATATAGTTAAAGTCAACCAAATTCTACATCTAAAATCTACCAAGGTAAATAAAATTTTTCCCACTATCTAAATATTTTAGTATAGACAAATTTAAAAATAAACACAAATATAAATTACTGAGGTAAAGAAATAGTCTATACCTTACAAATTAGATCCAAATGAAGCCAAAGAATCGATTTGGAGGAGAACTAGGGTTTCGATTTTGTTTCGAAAGGGGGATGAGAGAGTAGGGTTTCAAACTTTGGAGTAGAGAGGAGGGAGAGCGGACGGAGGAGGGCAACTTTGGGTGTAGACGAAGGATTAGGGTTTTTTTCGAAATGGGTTTGTCGAAGAAAGAAGAAAGAGCGTGAGAGAAATCGTCGAAGAAGATGATCTGAATGCAAATACAAATGAATATAGATTGCCTTAATCCGTTCTTGGGAAGGACTGGTTAAGGCTATTTTTTATAAATAAAATTTAGCCTTAACCCGTCATTCCCAACGACGGGTTAGGCAAATTTTTACAAAAAAATATATGGAGATCCAACGGTCCAGATCAAAGTTCGCACGGGTTTGTGCGAACAGACCTGCTTGCGACCCGTTTGCAACGGAAGAAGACTCTCTCTCTCTCTCTCTCTCTCTCTCTCTCTCTCTCTCTATATATATATATATATATATATATCAATGAATTATTTGTGAGTAGAATGATTTTTTGCGAAAATGAGCTACAAACCCATTTGGAGAGGAGACGATCCTGTAAAATGAATTATTTGTGAGTAGAATGATTTTTTGCGAAAATGAGCTACAAACCCATTTGGAGAGGAGACGATCCTGTAAGTGGTCTTATGTGGAAGAGAGGAGTCACCCATATATGATCCCCTAACTCATACCATGTGCTCCCTTTCTCGGTATTTTTTCCCCACAACAGTGCAATAACTATTGTTGTTATCTTTATGAGATGTTTTTTGATGCAATCTTTATGAGATGTTCTAAATTAAAAGTTTTGGATCCACACACGACCATGCTAGTATTTAAGTATTATAACATCGTGGTTCTTATGACTGTTAAGGGCATTACTTCTTTTAAAAACATAGCCAATTGACTATGACCTTAATCTGTCTAACTGACAAGTTTCACAAGCGTAAAGTGTAAGTCACTCTTTGATATAGATATTTTAAGCTGAATGGATTAGTTTAGATGCTTCATTTACTTGTCCCAGTTACCATTGAAGGTCATCGCCATTTGATAGTTGAGCCACCAAAACAGAAGCAGCAGTAGGTGTAGATGGAAAAAGAAAAAGTAAACAAATTTCGAAGAAACTTAAGATCAGAGTTTTATGATGCTTGCGTGCGTTGAATGGTTGGCTGAATTAGATATTTCTCAAGGCAATTGGATTACAATCATTTCTTTCCTTCACTTTTCTCCTTAGCTGTTACTGCCAACTTTTAGTTTTCCTTTTAGCTAAAAATAATTATGGTGAGGCTATTATCCTCTGATGATTATTCTCTAGTTCACAGCTATATACTTTCCTCTATTTTCAAACTAGTTTTCAGTATTGCAGTTATTGTGAATTATCAGTTCTTCAAAACCTTCAGTAGATGCCAATCAAACCACTGTAATAGCTAAGATATATATATATCTTACCTTACGGTAAATATTAATATCATGCTTGATCATTAATCTATCCAAGTATCAGCACAATCTATGACCTTGAATCTCAGCTGTTGAAAGCTGTCATGCATCAGATAATTACAGTTACTGCTGTTGACAATGAGAGTTGACCAGGCTAAAAATTTCTGAATATTCTTGGTAAAATAGGTATCAACTGAACTAGGTAGCTTCCCTGAAATTTTGGCTGTAATTCATCCAAGGGAGTCAAACATCCATATACACTTGTAGACATGCTTGAGAAGGGCAAAGTAATAACCACAATAATAATAAACAGTTTGACTCAGAAACAACAACAACAATAATCTGACTCTTGACTGCACGATTGTTGTGCTAACATACCTATCTCCAACAAAAAAATACGTATTAACATCCCCTTGCTTGGTCCAGATTCTCATTTAGTAAATGTCATGACGATGTATAATTTTGAGTAAGTGGGATCTTCCTTGATCCCTTGAGGGGACATCTCTTTAGATATGAGTGCAAAATATATAGCACTTGTGGATAACGTCGAGAGTCTTGAATATCATAGAGGCAGATTCCCCCTATTAAGCTCTAATCTATCAAGCAAACTGCTACACAGTGCAGAATATTTGGAGTGACATTCTATTAAATAAACAAATTATGTTTATTTTATCACCTTGAATGCAGGTCTGTATTATGTGAATCACTAATTAGAAGAAATACATACTCACCTCCGTTTCAAAATAAAAGTAATTGTAGGTTTCTGTACGACTATTAAGAAACAACATAGGATTAAGTAAAAGTACTCTATAATTTTTGGTTTTTGAAGCTCATCAATGAGCTATCAATTATACAATGTCCCACTTGTCCTTCTCTATAAATTTTTTATTACTTCTCTTACAAAAAAGGATAAGGGTAAAATTGAAAATCTCATAGAAAATTAATTTATGGATGCTTAAGAATGAAATACATCATCTCGAAAACCTAAAGTGACTCATATTATGAAAAAAAGAGGCTAGAATAACTTATTTTTTGAAACGGAGGGAGTATATAAGGAGTATATAATATTCTACATTAGTTGAAGATACATTTGGCATCCCAGATATATATTTTGACTTGTGCCTTATGGTCTTCATGATAGTAAGCTACATTAGTTGAAGGCATTTTTCTGCTTTCTCTTCCACTGAACTACCAATATTACTACTTTTAGTGTTGTAGATTTTTTTTTGATAAGAGGGATAAAGCCCGAAGGCTTCAGCAAAGCAAAATACAAAAGTTCAAGCACAAAAGAGTTCATACAGACTCCAAAGAGCGGTGGAGTACCCCAAATTAAAACATCCTCAAACAGAGGATCAAAACTCCACCCGACTCGGTAGCAAAAAATCCTCACACTAAGAGAAAAAAACTCCAGAAATAGACATAACTACAGACAAAAGGGATAACAACCAAGTAAAGAAACATATTAGAAATTGCCACCGGAATCTGAACTCGAAGACTCTTGAGCCTCGTGAGCAGTATGCAAATTGTGCACAAGAAGAATGCCGGTAACAAGCTCTTGATGATGAGCAGACATAGCCGAAATAGTGAAAAGAGCGTGAGAGACCAAATCTTCATCATCCTCAGGAGGGGGCAGAACATTAGAGTTAACAGGGTCAATAACAATATCACGAAGCAAAGATTCCACCTCAGGCTGAGATAATATTGAAGAAGCAGAAACCTGGCTGAGTTGTTCATGGACCTACAAAAACCTCATCATCATCATCTTCAATCACAATAACATTACTCTGGGAAGCACCATGAGCAGATGAAGTGACCACAGTAGGAGAAGTAACTGTATTAGGAACAGTGCTCACAGGAGGGATGAAAAACTTGCAGGCATCCACGAACACATTCACATCAACTTTGGCCTTCTTAGAGGGGGGCAGGATATCTGTCCAAAAGGAGACAAAAAAACAAATGGAATCCAGAATGTGAACAATATCCATAGATTTCTTAACAAAAACCCTATTGTTACGCTCTTTCCAGATTACCCAAATCAAAGCCATCATAATCATATCCCAGTGCAAACATAATTTCTTTTTAATCCTCTTCTTTCTCCAAATACCCCACCAGGCTTTAATAAAGGGAGGAAAATCTCTAAATTTAAAGGCCAATTTCAGAATAATTCAAACTTGTTTAACAAAGGAACATTTAAGAAAAAGATGATATGCAGACTCACTAGCACAATCACAAAAGACACATTTATGAACATTTAGTGTTGTAGATTTGAAGGGTGAAACTAAATTTACTACTCTTGTGAAAATACTATCATGTTAGATAATGAAGGTTCACTGACATTTTCTTTTCAATTGAAAATCGGTCTAAACTAATCAGTCCCTTCTTGGCTAGTATCACAAAACAATTGTAGTATTGGCTGGCTGAAAAAATTAGAAGGAAAAGTAGGTGGTGTAGATACCTTTCATGTCTTTAAAGTATCAACATGTATACCGTCAGTTGATTAATTTGCTGATCACAGTGTCTAATTTAGGAGCTCTGAAGTTTAGAATTCTTGTGATGTTGGGCATGACGGTTGGGAAAACATTTGTTTGTGTTTTTCTTTTCCTGTTTCTTTTGTTACTTTAAAAAATATTTTCCTATTGTGTTGTGTTTGTCTTGTTCTAGAATTTATAATGTTTCCATTTCCACAGACATTAAATGACACACGATCAGAAATCTTGCTACAAATAAAATCTTCTTTTAGGGCACCCAGGAAGTACTTGACATTGTATATGATTGCCTGACTTTTTAGTAATCTTCATCTTATGCAAGCATTCTGCTACCAAATCTATTCATTTTCAATGGAAGTTTTTTTCTGTTAACTACTTATTTTCTCATCTCTGTCTTTGTTAAAATATTGGTAGATGCTAGTAATGTGTGGAACAAGCAGAGGATTATTAGTTTTTTTTTTTTGATTACTAGGGATAAAGCCATAAGGCTTCAGCCAAACAAAAACAAAAAAACAAGAGTTCATTACAGACTCCATAGAAGCAGACCATACAAACCCCAAAATATCCTCATCTAGAGGATCAAAACACCATACATACCAAAGTACCAACAGACCATAAGAAAGAAGCAACAACTAGAACAGAGGAAGCAAAGGATTATTAGTGTAATTCACTTTTCCTAAATTATGAATTGTTTCTTTGAGGACCTGTAAAATAACTATCCACACTATCCTATCTTCTAATTTTCGGTCAGTATGTAACCCATTCCTTGAATCAGCATGAGGTGCCTGAAGAGGCACTTCTTGAGCATGGTTCTTTTGTTCTTTTATATTATCTATCTTCTGTCTCTACTAATTGTTAATCACCCTAGGAGGGTAAATGTGGTGATTGTACGGAAATCAAAAACTTAAAGTAAATCCATATAATAAATGTATAAAGTAAAGAAGAGTTAGAGAAAACAAACAGAGCAATGTGCAAGACAAAGATATATAAGTGGTTTGACCCGCAGGTTTACTCCACTAGGTTTACTTCACTATCTGTTACTTGCAGTAATTTTCCGCGCAAGCGTTCCATTATACTTCAACCCCGTACAGTGAGTTCTCGGTATTCAGTCCGAGACCGAACTTTTATTATTCTATAAGCCCTGAAAACCGCCTCAAGGCAAAAAATAAAAAAAGAAGAAGCAAGATCGACGTCATGACTAAGAAAACAATAAAAATGCACTCTCTCTTGATCGTTGGTAAAGTATTGAGTTAGAAGATTTACAGTCAAAAGAGATAAGTAATACTCAGTGAATTCAGCTCTATTTATAGAGTAGTGAAAATATTATTTCCACAAAAGTGAAAAGATTTGCCAAATAAGGATCTGTGCACATGTCAGTCGACTGCCCTTTTTTGGGCGGTCGACTGTCAATTTTCTTGATTGTAGTCGGAGACAGTCCCAAACTGAACTGTGTTGAGCGGTCGACAAACAATGCCCGATATGATTCCATTTATTTGGTGAATCCACTTTATATTCTTTCCAAAACTCAATTATTTACTAGCGAGATCGACTTTTCATATTTGTTCCTGACATTTACAACAAATTGTCTTGGATTGCTGGTTTTTTTGAAGATTTGAGCACATGTTTCTTATGTGCGGATCTTTTCGGTACTCCACAATCTTTGTAGATTATTTTATTTTAATTGATTCTGAAGATCTTGAGACTTTATTTGAATTTCAAATCTTTGTTTTTTGTACACATCTTAAATGAAAATATTAGATACATGTGTAAGTTTTGTACACACCAAACTTAGGGTCAGCAACCTCCCCCCTTAGGTGTGGACAAAATACACTTAAAATTTTAAAATAAATACCCCCCCTCAATCCGATACTCCCCCTTAATCAATGAATACAAAAATTGACAAAGTGCATGTGAACGTGATGCATCCTATATGAAAAACAAAACATGCAAACATTTATATGGATTAAGAGATGCTAAACTTTATGCAATTTAAGGAGTTTATACGAGATATATCATTTGAAATCCAAACTACAATAAAGCTGCATAATCATAAACTTCAAATGAAAACGGGGAAAACGATTTTTCAATCATTACAAATATTGTTCTATTATAGATATCTTCTTCACTACAAGGAATTTGACATATAGTGATAGCAAAAATCCGTGGGTAAAAGGCGAAAAACCGTAGGTATAGCCCTTAAAAACGGATATATTTTTCCGTCGTTTTTAATTAGCTATACCCACGGCAAAATGCCGTCACTATAGCCTATAGCGACGGTTTTTTCACCCGTTGGACAAAACCTCGGTGTTATACCCACGGTTTCGTATCCGTTGGTATAGGTTTTAAAGACACCTTTTGCTTTCCTATACCCACGGTTGAAACTCCATTGCTATAGGTTTTAGCGATGGTTTTCGCATCCAATTATTTGAATATGTACTCATCGCTCTATACACAATTTTTTCCTATTAATTACGCTTATAATAATTTAATATTTTCTTTTATAATATTAATCCAATTATAAACTAAATACACAATAAAATAGATAAATGTGATTATGAAACAAAATTAAAAAAAAAGAAACTTCAATCATATTAAAAATTAATGAAGTATTACAAGCATGTCAAATTACAAAATAGTTAATAACCAAATACACAATTGAATTCATGTGTGCAGACATGAGAATCAATACTTTAAACTACAATCAACATATTCAATGACATTATAAGATAACTTTCAATTAACTCCTCACTTGAGATACGACACTAACAATTTTCTTATTTTACGGCAACCAGATCTTGATTGATCTTGATTCTCTTTGCAGTAATCTTCTTTTAGCATCCTGCAAATCTTCTTTACAACCTTCTTCACTTCATCGTTGGCAAACACAAACTCGGCTGCATTTTGAGCGAGTTCAATCATTTCTCGCTTGTTGAGAGCCCTTCACAAACAAAACAAAGCAAAAAGATCCAACTTTGGTCATCAACAAATAGTCAAAAAGAGAACAGTGTACTCTAGATCTGATTGATAGGAACCAGTCTACCAGTACGTAGCAAAAGGATGCACTGTGAAACAAAAAACTTCAAGTGAAATGATCGACAATTAATACACACTGCGCTGTATTGATAAATGATCTAGAGATCTAGAGAACAGTGTACTCTAGATCTTCAATTAAATTTTACACAGCAGTGTATTAACCAGTGCAAAATAGATATTTATCAACCAGCGCAAAAGCCTCGATACTAATTATTAGTTCTAATAGAAGAGGGGTTGCACAAATGAACACATTCATACCTCTCCATCCAAACTGGTCATAGGTTGCTTCATGACATTGGTCTTCATAGTGGAACACCACCAGCCGTGACAAATTCATCTTTGAATTGTCCCTACAAAATAATTAAGAACAACTTCTGAGTTTAGCGTTGTCTAATGGAAGCAAAATCAACATAAGCACTAAGATCAGTTGAATCAGGGTTGTCTAATATGTCAACAAATTTATGCTTCCAAATTGCCTGTATGATAAACGGTCAACATCAGATAAACATCAGAGAGATTTACCTTCCAACTGTTATATATATGTTTGATAGCAAACAGTTTGGATATTGTATCGGCCTCATTTCTTATTTACCAGAAAAATATAGGGATCATCAGCAATCATATAAATAAAGAAAAATCCATAATAAATTAACATCGACATACTAGGGATCCTAATTTTTGACAAACACTACCCAGATAAGAAATTTATTCACAGCTTATTTTAACTGCAACCTCCATTATTCTAAATTACACTACAACTCTAAGCAAGTAACTCAACAAAGTCTCAGAAACTCCTGAAGTCATTCAGCTCTAATGGCGTAAACTATTGGATTTATATTTTAAAAACTAATCCAAATTGATAGAGCTTACAGCTAGACTCGCTAATATTGTTCCACAAATATTCTCCTAGCCGGCATGTAGTAGTTGTCTTCCTAGTTATCTCCATTCCAGAGGTTGACACCAGAACCTATTCAGATAACTCTGAAAAATGTTTTAATGTTCCTACTTTCACACCATATCCATCTCAACACTTTCACCTCCAACATTATACCATCCTTATGCATCTTTCATACCCCCCGAGTTACCTCGAGAAAGCTCAAGTATTTGCACATCCTTTCAGATATTGGCCTATCTCAGTCATCATAACTATGAGATATTACACCAAATGAATACCGAAAAATATTTATGGCTTGACGTGTAAATGAGATATTACACCAAATGAATACCGAGTTACCTCCTTGAACGAATCTGTGATTGAACTTTTTCTAGTGTTTGCATGCATCGTAATGTGGTTGTGGCTTGACGTTTGCATGCATTTCCATGTATCAGCGATTTCAACCTAACTAGTCCTCTCAAAGCCCGTAGAGCTTTCCTTGCCTAGGAAAAAGATAATATCAACACAAGACAATCAAAAGAAAATTTATGAAGAGGAAATGTTCATTAATTCTCTATAAACTGTGCAACATTTCTCAAGAAAAATATTCTCGACAAAACCATCAACCACAGCCAAGTTTAACAAGTCCTCTTTTAGTTTCAGAAGAATAGCTTCTATAAAAAACTAAACAATTTTAGTGACAATTTGATTAATATGAAAACCTCTGAACCACGTTGGATTTTAAGAGCAGAATTTTCTGTATTTGCTAGAGCTATGACTCATGCATAAATGTAATGGTAGCATGCTCAATTATAATGAAATTAACTAGTTGTAGCATATCACAGAATAATTATCCCATCAAGAATTCCATCATACATGAATTTTCAAACTGAGGAATCAACGATAGATATACAAATGTAAGACTAAAGCTTTAATTTTTACATAAACCTCTTTAGCATAAATATACCAATAAAAATAATTCTTCTTCAAAGTTTTTAGAACATTACATGTCAGCTAAACTAGTAAATGTGATTATCGTCCCTCTCCCTATCTCCAACTCCAACATACAGAAATCGATCTAGTTCAACTAAATGTCTAGAAAACAACAGTTCCATCATAATTTCCTTGTTAGATGTGAGATATTATATTAGTCAGTTTAAAGTTTAGTCCCATATTAGAAAATGTATTAGTTTAATCCATATTTAAACTCCTATATATATATAGGATACACTGTACTTAGTTATAATCAATCAATTCAATAAATCCAATAATCTCAAAGATATTATTTTCTATCTCTGAATCTAACATTCCCAAAACTCAAGAACACCAAACTTTCATGCTCAAGTAAAGATAGAAGAGATTAAATAAGATGTTTTAAGTTATACCATGTATCCCCTAAAAGCAGTTTGGATCCTAATCGCCGCAATTTCTTCCCTAGATTTGCCAGCAAACCTAGAGGGAACTGTTGGGGCAACTGCAACAGGGTAAACATTCCTACTCTGCTGATTCTGAGCAGCTGTCAATTTAACTCCCCTATGAGGCCCAGCAGTAGTAGTTGTTGTTGTCGCGGTAATACGAGGAGGAGGAGTTGAACTCGAAACTTTATCTTCAAATGATTCTGAAGAGGAAGGATCTGAAGAATCTCGGTATTGGCCAATCCCTGATCCCCATTTACTTGATCTGTAATTCTGAAAGCAAAAAATTCCAACTTTTTTTATCAATACCAGAATGGTGAAATTCAATGAACAATCAATCGAAATTACAAAAAATTAAAAAACCTGGAGGCTCTTCTCTTTGGCTTTCCTCTCCCTGGATTCAAGGCTGAAAACTCTTTTCACAGCACCAAACCACTTGCTCTTCTTTCCCATTTTCTTATAGCATTACTCTTCCCAGATCTACACTTGATAAAACAGGCTCAAACAAAATTAATAAATGAAGGAAAAAACAAACAAAAACCCAGATCTAGAATTCTTCTGTTAAATCAATATCAACCATCAAAATTCAATCTTATTGATAAATCTAAAACGGGTAAGTGGACCCATATACTGAAAAGTTTTGCAGAGATCTTTAATTCTGATAGAGAGCAGACAAAGCAAGTTTTCTTGGCAGAATTAGTACAGCTAAAGAAGAGAGAGAGTTGGGAAATGAAACTATAAATGACAAAGCAATTTACCTGGTCAATTTGCTCTCTTTCCCTCTTTCTCTCTCTCTCTTTGTGACAAACACACACAACACACACAACCCCAGGGAAGAGGGGGGCAACGGTAGCGGGAAGAGGCGACGGCAGCAGGGAAGAAGGGGGCGACGGCAACGGGAAGAGGAGGATTTAGAGATTGGGTTTGGGGAGAGAGGGATTTAGGAGTTTTAGAGGGATAAAATGAAATATTTTGGGGGAAGAGAGGAAAAATAAAAATTTTTGGGGGGAAATAAATTATGGACTATACCCACAGTGTTTTATCTCATTTGTAGGTAAATGATACCTATACCCACAGTTTTAGAGATCCGTCACTATAGGTGTCCGTTGGTATATGGCAAATTCCTTGTAGTGCTTACACAATACCATGGTTTGCGATACTCCTTGATTAGTGAGAGATCTTCATGATACCGTTGATTGAGATACTCTTTTTTACAAAATACAATTGCCACTAAGAATAAAAGAAAAAACAATAAGTTCTTCAAATTTTGGCCGTATTCCTGAACTTCTCTCCCCCCTTTGGAACACACCAAAAGAGAGTTACTCCTAGTTATCTTCGTTCTCATCATCGCCATCCTTGGTTGCCGCTGTGTTGCCTCGACTACTACTAGTAGAGCGACTAGGAGGCGAAAGTAACTCCTAACCTTCTTGTCACCAATGTAGTCAATTGTGTTGACGTAATAGCTGTACATGAGGTCTTTGAGGTCGTCAATTTGTGCCGGTGGAAGGAGCAGATAATGGGAAGTAGAGGTGACTTTCTTTTGAAGTGATCCCCTGGCTTGAGAGACATCAATACCCATTTGTGATGGAAGAATGAGTTTGTTGGGCTTGCTAGGAAAGAATTGACTAATTTGAATGCCAGAGTCAATTTCAAGGTAATAGATCAATGTGCTAAAAGGTTTAACACGGTGGCTTTTAGGAGCATCACTCATGGTTTAAGTGATAAATGACGGGAGATCAAAATTATACTCAACAAGAATGAGAAATAAGATAATAGACTGATCAATACGAAGCTCAGTTTTGTTGTTTCCCTTGGGTTGAATATTGGTATTGATGATTTTATTAAGGATGCGGGAAATGCCAGTAAAATCGGTTGGTTTGGGGTTTTTAAGGGCTATTGCATTAGGTTGGAGAATTCAACTGAGAATAGTATATCGATCGTGATTGGGAAGGTTCTTAAAAGTGAGACGATATGCATCAAAATCACCAAATCGCAAAGAATATTTGGTCTTATGCAACGTGGGTGAAATTTGGACGGGTTTTCCAAGGATGATAAATAGGGTCATTTTATCGGGGTCAAAAATATGGTTAGTATAAAATTGATGAGTGACAAATTCGGAGTGGTTACTAGGAATTGCTAGATATTCTTTCCACCTAAGACTCTTAAGAATTCTAACCATACCATCAAATTGCCCCTTTAGTTTATCAAGATTTATAGATCTACTTTAACGATGGCTTTGTCCACTAGGGTATCAAAATAACGATTATCACTTTCTTGGTTCCTAAAGGTGATGCCGTCCTCGGTTATAAAGGAAATAGCAGGTTGTTTACCCCAGGAAGAGGAAGATGAGATGGTGTTGCAGGAAAAACGCCTAGAGTAAGAAGCCATTATCAAGAAATCGAAGAGATCAAAGAATCTAACAAATTGATTTGGAAATATAGATAGGAAGAGTTGGAGATCTGAAATTTTTTGATGAGAAAGACAAAGGAGGCTAGAATTCGGTCTGATGGGGTATGGGAAAAGAGTAATGCTAGAGCCACTACCAATTTCACTACATTTCTCTTCACTACCTTAGGTGGCACACTCCAATAGGTAGGGGATGATAGAGTAGGTGGGAGAACTCTCCAATAGGAGTATGCCAACTAAGGTAGTGAAGGAAATGGTAGTGAAATTGGTAGTGGCTAAAGCATTACTCATGGGAAAAGAGTAATGCTAGAGCCTTGAGTGGGTCCCAATTGACAGAGAAAGAAGAGATTAACAGGATTAATTAACAACAATTGTCTATTGACTGCTAGGAGCCAGTCAACCGCCCAAACTCTAGGATTTGAGAAATGCATAGGCCAGTCGATTCTTCAACCGTATGAATTTTTTAATGGTTTTAACTAGTTCAAAGAAAAAAAAAACTAACGAGATAAAACAAAAATATAAATAACATTTAGTTCTCCTCGTAAGTAGTGAAAACATTTTTCTTCTAACGGAAATCAATACAAGATTCGAACCAATTATAAATGATTCCAAACTCTATAAAGAATAAAGAAAAATCGAGGATAGACTAAATCTAATGGCTTGCAGAGATGAAATGATGAATCCAAGCTAGCATGATGATGAAGTATGATGGTAAAACATTAAGTATAGACATGTGTGAGTATAATGTGCAAGCGTAAATATAACAAAGTTGAACTAAATAGTGTATGATTAGCCATAGTTACCCCACAATCATTTCTTAATAGGGTTGCAAGAGATTCCCATTTATTGTTGGCAACCATTTATTTCTCGAGACTGTTTTGGTTTTATTTATATTTTTCATGTTTCTTTCTTGTTGTTTGGACCTCTCTGGTCTCTTATGTTGTTGTGGTTTTTTTTGGTCTTCAGGATGCTATCTGTGCTGCATCGACCGTCCCCTGTTTTGTATTTTTATTCTTTCTGGTACTCTGTGTTTTCTCCTCTTTTTTGATATATATTTATATGCGGTCGGGACTCTTTGTAGTCCTATCCTTTTCATAAAAAAGAATATTATTGGCAACCACTATTAATATGTTCTTTTTCTTCAGAAATCAATTGTTGTCGCTCATCTATCAGTATGAGTAGATGCATCTTTTGGTGTCCAAGTTTGTATGTCACTTGCATTGTTAGTCTTTATTACCCAAACAAAGTTAGTATTTATTTCAGAGTACAATTATACGAAATATGTCATATTCTACAACAATAATTACAAGTAATATGATTATGCCTTGGTTCATACACATTTGAATAGTTACACTTTGGTTTGTATTCATAAGAGTGACTTTGCATATGTGCATGATATGATTGCTTAAGAATTTGACATTCTTGTGAATCGTTGTAACCAAGTCCTTAGTTATCATGAAAAGATATTGATTGTGATATGGCTAATAGTAGGATTAAATCGGGACCGTTCAAATTGGGCACGAATCTTAAAGCTCTCAGGGGTAAAACAGTAATTTCACCTACAAACGGGTCTGAAATGGAATCTGGGTCTTTCTTCAAAGCCCAATAACCCATAAACGGATCTGTCCTACTGGGTATGGGTAGCGACCCTGTAACCCCCTGTTCCAGTTGTACGTATTTTATTACGTGAATTTTTGTACTTCAATTTTTAGATCAATTTTATTTTTCTCTTTGGACTCTTTATCTAGAGCCAAAATATTTTTCTGATCATTTCCATAATTTTGTGATTTTTCGATTGGAGTTTAAATACAAATTCTAATCCTGATTAATACTAATCCTAATCCTAATTCTTAATCCAACAGCTAACCTAACTCTGCTCTCCTACATCTTATTTTTTTTCCTCCCTATGCTTCTTTTTCTCCCTCCCTATAATCTATACTTCTCCACTTCTGCATACGCCAATCTCTCCTCCTCATTTTTCTCCTACAGCCTAACTCTTTTCATTTTTTTCTCCTACTCCAGCATATCTCCTTGACTTCTCCTCCTTGTTCTTATTTTCTAACCTAATCCCCACTCATTTTCCACACCTAATACTACACTACCTATATAATAGTACACATGCATGCACTTGCATGCATATTATATATATATATATATATATATATATATATACACACACACACACACACACACCATGCATGCATTCAACATTCTGTCTCTCTCTCCTTTTCTTTCTATATATATACACATGCACATAACACATAAACCCCTTATCTCTACGTCCCCTTCTTCTTTTCTTCCTCTGCATTCTTCACACCCGAGAACTCAAGCCAATACTCGGGCTCCACTTTATCTTCCACCTTCGAGCCGACGAATCCGCTTCTATGGTCCCGTGAACCCCGAAAAACAACCCGAACTCACTTCGTCTCCGTACGCCGCGCCACCTTGTTGTTGTTGCCACTCACCGTTACTACCGTTGCTCGCTCGCTGCCGTCTTGCTGCCATTCTTGCCGCCGTTATGCTGCCGTCTATTGCCGACGTCGCTTTTTCTTTCTGTGGTTAACACCACCACCATAATCGTCACGTTATAAGGCAAGTATCTTGTACACTCTTTTTGTTCTCGTACAAGCATTTTTTTTGGACTCGTGGCAAGTAGTCTAGTTATTATCATGTTTTATTATCAAATTCCGTTCTAGTCACTGGTTCCATCCTATATCGACTCAAGAGTGAACCGTTAACACACTTCGAATCGTGTTATCGAATATCGAATATTTAACTTTACTAACTCTAAATTTCTTGACCTTGTACTAAAAATTCCACCATGTTCCCGATACTGGATTGAAGATTTTCTACGTGAAAAACGTAGCCCATCGAGTCCCGAATCCAGAACATCTTACGGTTTCTCAATCCGATATATAGATTGTGAGATATCGCAATTTTAGTACTGTCATATTGTAAATTCCTGAACCTGCACGGGATCACTAACCGGTCTCTTGTTCACAGAATTCGACCATGTTCCCGATACTGGATTGAGAAACTTTTTACATGAAAATCGTAGCCCTTCGAGTCTAGATATTCATAACATCTTACAGTTTTTAAATTCGATGTATAGATTGTGAGATATCGCGATTTTAGTATTGTGACTCTGAATTTTCAGAATACGGGCAAAACATCGAAACAAGTGAAGAATGAATTTATACGCATAACTACTCTCTCTAGATTGTATCATGTGAATATGCGTTGGAACCGAAAGAGAGTCTATTTTCTAGAATCTCTGACGGAATCATATTTGCTTTTCTATAACAACGGGAAAGTGAATTTGAATGCAGATATGTGATGTTGTCTAAAAATTCATCTCGACGTTTTTGCATATAAACTCGTTATTTTTCATATTTAATGAACTGAATTGAATGTATTACTGTTCTCGTAATAATAACTTGCATAGATATAGATTCTCATATAATGCATTTTATACCTCTTGATAATTCTATGATAACCACTCTCGATACATGTACCCGTTTCATCTCATACCATAATTACTGTCCTTGATATTTTTCTAGATTAACTGTCTTGATTTCACCGTTCCACTAGTCGTACCAACTGCATGTTCATAATTAATTATAAAAGAATAACAAGTCGGGGTTATAAGGGTACGACTTAGTAATGGACAATATAGGGGAGTATACTCGAAAGGGAGCTCGTGTTTTTCGAAATAGTGATTCTTGATTCTTGATTACACAATTCTTGATTACACAATTCTCGATTACATGATTCTTCATTACATGTCTTGATACTATCACTGGAAGATCCGAGTACATAATCCTATAGAATTCACTACTTAAGTCTAAATGTCACATGATTGATATATACCGAACTTGTGGTATGGGACACAGGATTGCGTGCATTAGATAAGTTAATAAAATAGATAAACTCGAGATTTCTACTAAGCATGATTTTTGATTACATGACTCTTGATTCTTGATCACATGATTCTCGATTACATGACTCTTCATTACATGACTCTCGATTCTTTATTACATGATTATTGATTAACTGCGACTTGGTTATCAATTGATTATACTTTGAAGTCTTGATTATACTAGTTTACGGTTATTAGTTACATGATCATATTGTTCCAGTTCTTGCTTCCTTCCATATTGTATTCGCACTGCTACTTCTTGTTTTTTCCATTTTATATCTTGTTATATTACCCTTTTTTACTGCTTGTTGCTACTTACTGCCCGAAACTTACTCTGACGGGTACTTTTCTATTTTTCTTTGAGTTAATAATTATACAGGTACTGATGGACCCGCGGAACAGACTTTCTAGATGATCGTTGCTGCTTTATTACTACTTCATGTTATTTTTCTTTCAGTCGCTATTTTATCTAGTTGTTACAGCGAACTGCTTATCATACTGTTTTAATTATGGCACATTGTATTCCCGGGAAATTTGACCCGATGTTGATGTATTATCTGGATGATGGTTATTTTATTTTCAGCTCATGTGATCATTATATTTGCCTGCGTAAATGTGTTATAAATATCTTGTTAAGCTTATAATTGTACAACTTATAGATGATGTATATCATTCGCTGGGCCTCAGTTGCGTACCTGTATTTCCGTATAGTGGGAAGCATGGCGTGACAGACCCGTTACAAACCAACCCAGATGGATAAAGAGTAATTCAAATTCATAGTTACCTCTATGAAACGATTTAAACTTTATCTTATCCAAAAACACCGGGAAGTAGAGATTTATCCTTATCTCGAAATGGGTCGCTAAGGTGATTATAAATATCCCTCTCCCCCCACCGTAACAAGGTAATCAATCTTTTTCTACCAAAAGCTTTTTCTTAATCTTTCTGATTACTGACAAGAGCGTCGGAGGGTTCGTCGCCGGGATCCATCCCGGTGTATCGAACTTTGTGCAGGTTCGCGGCAGCAGCGAGAAAGTTAACACGTTGGTGAAGGTCAACATGTTTGCTTTTATTGTTTCCAAAAGAATCCATAAATTCATCTGTTTGCTCCCACACCAAAATTAGCAGCAACAGATTGGCGCTGTCTGTGGGAAACGAAAAAGCAATCCAACCTTACTTCATCAGCGGAAGTAGTTTCAAGCTATGCATCCGAATGAGAAGGGGAAGGCAGCGGTCTCTAGCTGAAGAGCCACTCCTCTTCCTCCTCCTCCAGTTCAAGATGTTCTTCCTCAACGGCCTCCTCCTTAACAGGCCCCTCCAGGGTCTCGGGGGGCTGCCCAGGGGGGCTCTCGTCGGAGGCGTACAAAGCAACATCCTCTTCATCACCATGTCGCGGTCCCCAATCCTTCAGTTGACTCTATGGCTTCTCAAAGCCCTCCCGAGCAGGATCTCCGTCAAGTGATTGTCAACCACCAACAGGGGGTCGACCTCTGAACTCGCTTGAATGGATGACGAGCCTCTAAGGGAGTCCATCAACCTGAGCACCCAGGGGTCTTGAGAGTCCGGACCTCCCGCAGACCGAGGACCAGAAGATCTCCTCCCGCGAGGAGGCGAAGAGAGTCCCCTCCACGTCGTCGGTGGAGAAGTCATACTCCAGTAAGCCGAGCCACACATAGAGACCGCCAAGCTGGAGGGGCACCAGTCACAAAGGCGGAGTTCCAGGATTTTCAAGAAGCCGTTCTGTGGGCCCTCAATGTCGCTCCCAACCACGAGCAACGGGCGCCCAATCCTCAACCCACCCCAAGCCATCTCCACCGCACTCCTAGTCCCCTTTCGCATGGGAAAGAGTCTCGGGGCTCGGCAAGATATGACCTAAGGGAAGACTAGGTCTACCGCCGTCTCCATGAGATGGAGAGGCGCCTTGATCGACTTGAAAGAGAAGAGGAACAACGGGCAAGGAATTTCTGTCCGAGCAGGCCTCTGTTCTCTCGGACCATCATGGAAGCTCCGGTCCCGGAAAACTTCAAGCCCCCTAACTTTGAGTCATACAACGGGGAGTCAGACTCCACCGATCACATCGAGAGTTTTAAAAATCTCATGATGATCCACCAGAATTCGGATGCGCTCTTTTACAAGACATTTCCTGCCACACTGAAGGGGCCTGTGAGAGAATGGTACTCTCGACTCGCCTCGGCCTCCATCTTCTCATTCGATCAGTTCGAAGGGCTCTTCCTTACTCATTTCGTGAGTAGCCACCGGGCCAAGAAAACAAGTGTATCTTTGGTGATCCTCAACCAAAGAAGGGGTGAATGCCTAAGAGACTACGTTCGGCGTTTCACCGCCGAAACCCGGTCTATTGTCGTCCTCAACTAATTAGTAGCCTCGGCGGCATTCAGACACAACGTCACTAACGTCAACCTCAAGGCATCCCTTGCAAAGAAGCCTCCCCGGGACTTCTCAGAGCTCCTGCTTAAGAGTGAGAAGTACATCTGAGTGGAAGAGGCTCTCACCCCCCCCCCCCCCCCCCACTCTCGAGGAATCATCTTTCAGGAACAAACGAAAGAATACGAGCAAAAAAGGGTTCCAGAAATTCCAGAGGGACGACAATGGCCAACGCCGCCCAGCTCCTCATTTTGAGAAGTTCACCCCCCTCAATGCTAGTATATCAGCAGTTCTTATGGAGGCGGACAAGGAAGGGCTACTCTGCGCTCCCCTTAGAATGAATACCCCTGGCAAGAAAAGAAATAGGGATAAGTGGTGCCGCTTTCAAAGGGACCATGGCCACGACACGGATGATTGTCAGACTCTCAAAGAGAAGATCGAAGAGCTCATACAACGGGGACACCTGACCAATTTTGTTCGAAAAGACGGGGTCGATCTTCCACCCCGAGGAGCCTACATGCAAACAGAGAGGTTTGCCGAGTTCCAAGATTCCGAACCTGGGGCCGTCCTCCACCTTATCCATGGAGGTCCAATTGGGGGAGAACCAAACTCCTCCCAAGAGGCTTTCACTCTATCGTATAAGTAGGTTCAGATTTCAATAAGGCCGATGCTTGTAACACGGCCAAAAAGCATGTAATAATGGTTGACCCCATCGAAGCGGCCACTTAATTTATTTCAATAAAACTTAGCTTTTTTGCATTGAAAATTATTGCACTTGCCTTACTGCTGTCTCTCTGAGTCACATCTACGACTCGTTAAATGGTAAGTTTGGAGTCCAGCTTGTCCTACAGGGCTACTCCCAACTTAGTAAGTTCAAAAGACGAGTTTGGAGTCCAACACTTGGTTCGACGTTGCTTTAGCCGCTTGCAAACAAGCAAGTCTGGGGCAGCTCACCATTCGGAATTGCTCCTACAACTCGTTAACTCTCTAAACAAGTTTGGAGTCCAACACTTGGTTCGATGTCGCTTTAGCTACTTGCGAACGAGCGAGTACGAAGTACCTCACCATTCGAAATTACTCCCACAACTGTTGAAACTCTTTTAAACAACTAGTTCGGAGCTAAAACTCTTCCCTAGAGTTGCTCCTCAAACTTGTCTCCCAAATGGCTCTTTCCTAGAGCCTGGTGAAGCCCTTCGCTCCGCTCGCCTCCTGAGTGAACCTCTTCATAACAAGTTTGGAGCTAAAACTCTCCCCTAGAGTTGCTCCTCAAACTTGTCTTCCAAACGGCTCTCTCCTAGAGCCTGGTGAAGCTCTTCGCTCCGCTTGCCTCCCGAGCGGACCTCTTCTTAACGAGTTCAGAGCTTAAACTCTCCCCTAAAGTTGCTCCTCAAACTTGTCTCCCAAACGACCCTCTCCTAGAGCCTAGTGAAGCTCCTCGCTCCGCTCGCCCCCCGAGTGGCATTCTTCTCAACGAGTTCGGAGCATAACTCTCCCCTAGAGTTGCTCCTCAAACTTGTCTCCCAAACGGCTCTCCTAAAGCCAAGCTCTTTGCTTCGCTCGCCTCCAGAGCGGAGCTCTTCTCAACGAGTTCGGAGCACAACTCTCCCCCAGAGTTGCTCCTCAAACTTGTCTCCCAAATGGCTCTCTCTTAGAGCCAAGCTCTTCGCTCCGCTTGTCTCCAGAGCGGACCTCTTCTCAACGAGTTCGGAGCACAGCTCTTCCCTAGAGTTTCTCTTCAAACTTGTCTCATAAATGGCTCTCTCATAAAGCCAAGCTCTTCGCTCCGCTCGCCTCCCGAGCGGCCATCTTCTGAAAGAGTTAGGAGCCTAACTCGTCTAGAGATGCTCCCTAAACCCGCTTCCAAGAACGGACCTCCCCTAGAGTCATGCAAAACTCTTCTCAACTTCGTGAAGGTGAAGATGTTGCGGGAATATCTTGACCTTGAAGAAGGATAATTCTCCAACTCATTTCTGAAGAGAACTTGTAGATCTTCGAGATAGCTTCGAAACAAGGGGTCACACGCCCCAATCGGACCTCCGTAGCACTGGGAACGTCGGTTACAATATAGCTGCGCTGAAGCTCTCCTGGACTTCGACGTGCCGAGCACTCTTGCCATCGACATCCAAATGCGAGAAAAAGCTCTCCTGAACTTCGGCAACGTGTGCCAAGCACTCTTGCCACCGACGTCCAAATGCGAGAAAAAGCTCTCATGGATTTCGGCAACGTGTGCCGAGCACTCTTACCACTGACCTCCAAATGCGAAAAAAACTCTCCTAGACTTCGACAACAAGTGCCAAGCACTCTTGCCACCGAAGCTCAAATTGGAGAACAAATTCGCCTCAAGATCTGCACTCAAATCAAGATCAACGGTTGTGATTAAAGCAAAAAGAGAGAGTCAACGATTAAACATTGACCAAGTGAACGGTCAACTATTGACCGCCACGTGTCAAGCTGCCGAAACCCTCTCCTGGTTCGGAAATACAACCCAAGTGCTCTTGCCACTGACCCTGAAACGAGAAAAATTTATCAAAAAAGTCACGGTCGACGTTGACTGAGTCAACGGTCAACCGTTGATCGCCACGTGTCAAGTCGCCGAAGTCTTTCCTAGTTCGGAAATGCAACCCGAGCACTCTTGCCACCGACCCTCAAATTGGAGAAAAAACTACCTCAAAATCCGTGCTCAAATCTGGATCAATGGCTCAGATTCGCAAAAAACAAACAAAGAAAAAAGGAGAGAGAATTAATGAGTTAACGGGTCGGACCCGTTATGGACCCAAACCCGAACTACCCCTACTCTTCTTCTCCTTCAGTTTTCCCCGCCAAAAACCCAAATGCCTCTCCTCTTCTTCACTGGCGTCAAAACTCCATGGTTGAGCTCCGCTATCCACTACGTCGAACACGCAACCGAGCTCGAGCCCCTCCACCTTTTCCAACCACACTTCAGAGCCAACTCCAAGCTCGACCTCGCTGCCATACACTGCCATTGTCGACCTCACTCTCGACGAACTCCCGAGTTCCACTCCCCCTTCGTCGAGCAACACTCCTCGTCGAAGCTGCTCAACGAGTCCTCTGTCGACCTCCACCTTTAGTCGCAGAGCTCCAAAACCCCGTCGTCCAACTGCCTCACCTAATCCCGCTGAGCTCCACCTTGCTGTCGAGCTCACCTCCTTCGTGAAGCTTCCTCGAGCTCCAAGCTCTTTTCTTGCCAAAGCTTCGCCATCGCCGTCAAGCTCCGCTATCCACTACGTCGAGCTCACTCACCTTCGCCGAAACTCCACAAGTGTCGCTCCTCTTCTTCATCGGGCTCCTCGCCAAGCTCTCCTTCTCGCCACGTCGAGGTCTACCGTTCGCCGAGACCACCACCAAGCTCATGCCATTGTCGAGCTCCGCCTGAACTGCTCCCCAAGTGCCAAATGGCCGAACCCCATGGCCTGTCGAGTTCCACCCCCAATGAGCGTCGAGCTCCTCGTCGGCCTCCAGCGTCGAGCTCACCGTTGTCACCTTCATGAGCTTCAAACCCAACATCTCAATCGCCGACCTCCCTCAGCAAGCTTCGTCAAAGCTCGAGCTTCTCTCCCATGGCTCCATCGAGCTCTCCCTTTCACGAGCTCCGCTCCTCACCGAACTCCGCAACTCTGGCATCGAACTCCCCATCGCAAGCTCCAACGTCGAGCTCGAGCTCCTTTCCTCGCCGCCATACACCGACTCGCCGAGCTCCATTCACTGAGCTCCCCTCCTCGAGCTCCGGTACCGCCCTCGGAGATGGAGACGGAGACGGTGGCGTGGTCAAAGGCATTCGGTCGAAGACGAAGAAGAGAGGAAGCGTCGAAGGAGGAAGAAGGAGAGAGAAGACGTCGAAGAAGAAGGAATTTCAGAAGAAGAAAAAAAGTGGGGTTCGGGGCGTTGACTTGGTCAACGCTTCCGATGACTCGTGCCACCGACGTCAAAACAAGGAAAAAATCGCGTTGCCGACGGCTCGTGCTACTGACGTGTCAAAATGAGGAAAAAATGGCTCATCATGATGCGCGCTCTCCTGATCATGATCAACGCACAGGATCGCACCATATCATTGGGTATTTATCTATTTATTTATTTATTTAATTAATTGAATTAATATTTTAAAAAATCCGAAAAAATATTTTAAAATAGGAAAAAATAATTAAAAAATTCTAAAAATAATTATTAATTCAGAAAATAATTTTAAATTCTGAAAATATAATTATTAAATTAGAATAATTAATTAATATTTTTGAGAATAATTATTTAAATTCAGAAATTGAGTCAAAAATTCGAAAAAATTTAGAAAAATTTGGAAAAATCACAAAAAATCCAGAAAAATCTGAGAATAATTTTGGGCATTTTACTATTGATTCTTGGTTTTGATGACTACAACACAATACAAAGTTGTTCTATCACTTATCTCTTGTAGAGTGTATCAAAGTCAATACCATGGTGAAATATACAAAGAGAACATAATCTGATAAAGCTTTCAAGAGTAATTGATCAAGCTTCAAGACATCTAGACAAAGGCTCAAGCTCATGACAAAGACTCAAGTTCAAGACAAGATTCAAAGTGCTTCAAATGTTTAAACAAAGTATCTTGTAATATTGTATTTTAATTCTTTGAGTCTTAGAAACTTGTAATAGTGTTGTCACACACACACTCACACATACTTTAAATAATATGAGTGTTTTACAAAATCAAAATGTCAAAACAAGCTTGAATAAGTTCAGCTGTATGAGTACCTATCGACCGCTCCGTGGAACCAGTCGACTGTCATAGTACGAAACTGTCTGAACTCATACAAGCTCTGGCCAGTTGACTCATTATGGCAGCCCAGTCGATTGTTCAAGCCATTTCGACAGCTTTCTGAATTTTAAAACTTGTTTTTCAAATTCAAAACTTTTATATCCGTTTTATTACAGTTTATGGAACTATTTTACAACGTTCCTTGATTCTTACTCTATAAATAGAGTATAGGAATCATTTGGAAAAGGTTCCAAGCATTCTTTAACTTTCAAGTCTTTTGTTTTCAATAAAAACAAGTGTTTCAAAAGCATACAAACTCTCTAAGACTTGCTTCTCTGAATTTTAGTCTAATATAACATTGATTTCATTTTAGACTGAATTCAGAAGTTGACCTAATAGCCACTATACAAAGCACTATCACATACAAGGCTATAGGTTGTTGTGAACTCAATTTTTGTTGTTGTTTTCACTCGGGTGTAGAGTGGGTTTGCTCTCTCTAGTGGTGAGAGAGGTCTACGGATTTGACATTGTTGTTGTCAAAGGCCGTAGAGTATTCTTGTACTTTTTCAAGAATAGTGAAAAATCTCAAGTGGGTTGCTTGGGGATTGGATGTAGGTCGGAAGGACCGAACCAGGATATATCGTTGTGTTTGGCTGTGATTGACCTCTGTGGTTGTATTCTCTCAACTTACAATTTCAATTTTTCTGAGTTTTATTTCAAAAACTTGTCTGGTAAGTCGACTGGTTTTCCGCTATAAGTCGACTGATCAGACTTATAACTCTTCAGTAAAATACTCTTCTTATTTGACGCACCAGTCGACTGTATATCTATTTTCAGTCGACTTAACAGTACGAAAAGTTCAAGTTTTTAATTAATTTTTATACAACACTATTCACCCCCCTCTAGTGTTATTTGCCTTGCCTACATAATCCAACATTTACTCAGAAAAACATCTTTACACCTCGAGCAAGATCCAAACTCTTCTGAGAACTCCGGTAAAATTCTATAAGCCATTAAAAACAGGCGAACTACTCCTCAAAGACTGTAAAACTCAGTCTCCAGGAGTGGAGGGCTCGTGATATGGCTAAAAGTAGGATTAAATCGGGATTGTTCAAATCGGGCTTGAATCTTAAAGCTCTCAGGGGTAAAACGGTAATTTCACCTACAAACGGGTCTGAAATGGGAACTAGGTCTTTCTTCAAAATCCAATAACCCATAAACAGAACTGTCCTACTGGGTATGGGTAGCGACCCGTTACAAACCAACCCAGATGGATAAAGAGTAATTCAAATTCATAGTTATCTCTATGAAACGATTTAAACTCTATCTTACCCAAAAACACCGGAAGTATAGATTTATCCTTATCTCGAAATGGGTCCCTAAGGTGATTATAAATACCCCTCTCCCCCCACCGTAACAAGGTAATCAATCTTTTTCTACCAAAAGCTCTTTCTTAATCTTTCTGATTACTGACAAGAGCATCGGAGGGTTCGTCACCGGGATCCATCCCGGTGTATCGAACTTTGTGCAGGTTTGCGGCAGCAGCGAGAAACAAGTCAACACGTTGGTGAAGGTCAACAGGTTTGCTTTTATTGTTTCCAAAAGAATCCACAAATTCATCTGTTTGCTCCCAAACCAAAATTAGCAGTAACAGATTGCTTTGTCATAAAATATGTGGGCCATTTTTCGTATTTTTCAGTAGTCGTTTGGAGCTCAATTATTCTACGACAAAGCCTCTTTCTTATGTGATCATTATCTTTGGTATTCCTATGAAGAGTATCAAGAATTTAATCAAGTTGTCTATTCTGTTCTATACTTTGTATACAACATTCCACTACTTCTTCAAACTTCTCTTTGCATTCTTTAAGTTCAATAATAAGCTTAGCAATATTGGCAGATTTCTCATGGATTACTTTCATATTTTCATTATTTATTGATAGAGATTTTTGAATTTGTTTTTTCAAACATTCATTTTCTCTATCAATAAATCATGATCTTTTCTAAATAACTCAAAATTTTCAATGATTAAAGAATTTGTATCTTTCAGTTTTTCATTTCTAGGAATACATGAGTCATGTGATCCATAGACATTCTCTTATATTGCTTGAGCTTACGAATAAGCTTGCATAATCGTTTAAATCATTACAAATATCAACTAATTCATCATAAGTAGGTTTTTTGATTACCTCTTATAATGATGATTGCCACTCACAATTTTCAAGATTCATAAATTCAAAGTTATTTTGTGCCTACTTATTATCGTTGTCGCTTGACTCTGAATCGAGCCAAGCTGCCTTCAAAGCCTTCTTTTTGTAGTTTGAGTTTGGAATGTATGCTTTGTTTCCATCTTATGAGAGAGGATAGTTTGCACAGATATGTCCATGCTTCTTACATTTATAGCTTGCATCTTTCTTGCCTTTGTCTTTTCCAATCTGAAACCTGCCATATTTCTTATCTTTATGATACTTACTGAATTGTTTGATAAATAGTGTGGTATCATCGTTTGATCCTTCACTGTCTGATTCTAAATTTGTATGTCGTGATGTAGTGGCTTTTGGGGCGATGGTCTTCTCTTCGGTTTTGGGAATGATCCCAATGTTCTGCCTGTCCCTTTTCGTCTTCGCCATCTCCATCTTATATGTTTCTAGTTTGCCCTGAAAAGTATAGTAATCAAATCCATTCTCTTCGTGTGTCTCCCTCATGGCAGCAACTTTGATATCCCATTCTGGTGTAAGACAGTTTATGAATTTTCCTACGTTTCGGTCATCATCTAACCCCCAACCCAAGCTTTCAAGTTCATGGATAATTATGTTAAAGCAAGCCAACATCTTGTCTATGTTTTCACATGGAATTATACGAAAAACATCAAACTTATAAAAACATAATTTAACTTTAGCTTTTACCTCAACCGCGGTTCTCTCATGACTTTTTAACATGTTGTTCCAGATTTTATAAGCAGTTTTGTAGTTGCTCCCATATCGCATAAGTTCTTCAATGTTTAAGCCTGCATATAGTGCGGCCATGGCTTTGGAGTTTACTTCTTCAGTGAAAGTTCAGCTTTAGTGAATGACTTCTTTCCATCACTAACGTGAATATCTATTTGGCTGATGCAAACATTATAGACTTCTTCTCCAAGCATCTGCAAAAAATGAGACATACGAACCTTCCAAGCATCATATCATTTTTCATCAAAATAAGATAAGTGTGTACTACTTGATCCACTAGAGATGGAAGACTCCGATGAGTACAAATTTTGAGGGATTGCGGCCATTGGACCTTTCGCTCTAGCTTATAAGCTATTAATGAGCACCTCGCTCTGATACTACTGTTAAGCACCCTAGGGGGGTGAATATTAGGGATGGCAACCGGGCCAGGCTAACCCGTGACCCGCTCGCCAAATTTGGCCCGTGAATATACGGTTTGGCTTCGGGTCGAACCCGCGAGACTATGCGGGTCGACCCAGATCGAGTAATACGAATTTCCAACCCGCTGAACCCGACCTGCCAACTCGGTGAACAGTAGCCAACCCGCCCACCAACCCGCGAGTCGACCCGAGGGTTTCGAACCGTTAGACCCTACGGGCCAAACGTTCGACCCGCGGGTCCAATGGCCGAAAACAGAGCAACGGCTCTGTTATAGCCTTTTTTTTGGTTTTTTTGTATTTTTTACCTATAAATACCCCTTAAACCCAATCTAAAAATTTTACACCTTATTCTCTTACTCTCTCTACTACTACTACCCAATTCAATCTCAATTTTTTGAAATTTTGTCAACAAAGAAGTTAGCAACATTAACATAGAAGCGACAAATTTCGATCGTATCGAATTCAACATTCAACTACATCTTCAAGTCTTCAACTCCTCCAAGGCTCCAACAAAGAAACTTTCTTTCTGTCTATATATGAGCCTGGAATTCTACTTCTACTTCTACTTTTATTTTCACTCTCATTCTATATACGAGTATCCGCGAAGTACGGTATCAAAATTTCATAACCCTCGTATTGTCTTGATATTTTTTTGTAGTTATAATTTTTTTATCATATTTGTTTGTTGGTTTTTTGATCTTCTCTCTCACAACCCTCCTATTGTTTTCTAGATTTTTTTTTTATTAAAACTTATCTCGCTCAGATTGTATTTAATTTTTTGACATACACTACTATATCAACATGTCTAGATCACGAGGTAGCGGCCTAACCAAAGTGGACAAGATTCTACCGGCACTTCTCGTAGGCCCCAACTGTCCCACAAATTGAGCCCGCCGAAGAATACCATATGACCGAACACATTGGTACACATGATGAGTTTGTAGGAGACAGACATAGAAGAAGAACCACAAACACAAGCAACCGAAACAACACAACTGGGCAGTAGTAGGAAAACTAGAGAAAAAACTAGTGATTGACACAAATTTTATGATTATATTCCGGACGAAGTAAATCCGGATGTAGGTATAAAAATTTGTAATATATGTTCGAAGCCATACAAATGGAAGAAGGGTGAGGGGACGAGTACAATAAAACGACACATTCAAAATTTACACAAAGAACTTCTTGTAGACCTACCCGGCCAACAAAAAATCTACCCTAGGACCGGTGTAGTTGATAGTCATTCTTATGATCCCGAACTTGTTCGTCGGGAAATGGCCCGACTAGTAATCAAGGAAGAGTTACCATTTTTCTATTTCGAGAGTAGGGACTTAGAAACTTTTAATCAAACCGCCTTAAACCCGCATTTTAAAAAAAATCCCTAGGAATACTTTGAAGTCTGATTGTTTTAAAATGTACAACGAAATGAGAAAAACTTTGATTGCCATTTTATGGAGTTTAACTTGTAGAGTTTTTCTAACTTCCGATTGTTGGAAGGGTTGCAACAATATTCCAATGATGGCAATAACTTGTTATTGGATCGACAGTGATTGAATCCTTCAAAAAAAGATTATATCACTTGCCGCGTTGCCCTATTTCCATAGTGGTAATGAAATTGCAAATCGTATTTTAGAAATTTGTGATTTTTTTCATATCCGCAATAAAATTATGTGTATAAGTTTTGATAATGCATCTAACAACAATGTATCATTTAGTATATTAAAAACCACATTAAACCCTCCATCTGACAATATTATTCATGTTAGATGTGCATCTAATAATAAATTTGTGTGTTCAAGATGCATTAAAAATAGTCAAGTCATATATAAATAACATTAGAAATTGTGTACATTCTATTGCATTAAGTGTCTATATATTTCAAGAATGGAAAGCTTGGTGTAGGCTTAAAAATGTACATTTTAGAAAATTTTCAAAGAATGTTAAACACCGATGGAACTCTACTTTTGATTTGCTACATGTTGTTATTGAATATAAAGCATGTATAAATAATTTTTGTATGGCAAAAAATATGCCAAATTTTGAAATGACTCCTCAAGCTTGGTTTTATGCCGAGAACTTTGTTAAAATTTTTAGAACTTTTTAAAACCGCAACTGTTACTGCTGAATTTGGTGTGGGGGCAAACAGATAGTATTTGTGGATTCTTAGGAAACTTTGAATAGCAAACCTGTCACCTGTTCCGCCGGAGTTTGACCGTTGACTCCCACCGCTCACTTGCAAAAAGTGCGAGACACCAGGGTTGATCCCGGCGACACACCTTCGACGCTCAAGTCAGTAATCAGAAGTGATTATGAAAGAGCGTAAATTGGCAAAAGATTGATTACCTCTTAATGGAGATGGGTGGGGGGTATTTATAGGCACCGCTGGGATCAGATTAGGAATGTCATCCCTGTAGTTAGATAAGGAATGTAATCCCTAATCCCCAGTGAAAGGATAGGTATGAATCAGGACCGTTGATTAAGATTTAATCAGAAACCCTAATTCTATCCTTTCTGGACCGGGTTTGCTGCGGGTTGAGACCCGCACCCAGTTGAGATGGATCCTTTTGCGGGTTAGTGGGTCTTCGAGGAGGAGAACCCGTACCCGCTTCAGACCCATCGGTAGGTGAAATTACCGTTTTACCCCTGGGCTTCAAGATTCGTGCCCAATTTGGACGGTTCCGATTTAATCCCATTTTTAGCCATATCACGAGCTCCCCACTCCCGAAGACAGAGTTTGGTCAGCCTTTAAGGAGTAGTTTTACTGTTTTAATGGCTAGTGGAGTTGTATCGGGGTCCAAATAGAGGGTTCCGAACCTCTGAAGGAGGTAGTGGGGTGATTTTTTCAAGTTGCTCGTACTCTAAGCTGTTCTTGAGCTTTTCTAGATGTTTGGTGATTTTTATCTATTTTTTCGGACTATTTATTTAATTTTGCGATGTGTTAACCAGTCGTTCGGAGGTCTTAATAACACATTCTAGGCAATAATTGTTCGTTCAGGGGCTAAAAAATATTCCCTCGAATTTATAATTTTTTTCTAGAATTTTTAGTCAATTTTTCCGAATTTTTAGTAATTTTTTCGCAATTTTTAAACAAATAGAATGATTTTAATAAATAAAATACCGAATTATGGCGTGGCGCGATCTGGACCATTGATCTTGAGCAAGCGCGGTTTTCTGGAAAATCGGATGGACAGAGTCGCTCGGCAGTATTTTTCTCGCTCTTGTAGGTCGAATGGGCACTTGCTCGGAATCCGAGCGAAGTGGGTTGGTTCGTCCCTTGCGCAAGTGGCTCGGATCGCTAGTCGCTCAGTTCGGAACTCCGAGCGACGTGGGGCGATCTGAGCCGTTGGATCTTGACGCGAATCTTGAGGCAGGCACGGTTCCCAAGAAAACACTATCTTGTCGTTTAGTGGACGTGGCGCAATCTGGGTCATCCATCATCTGAGGCGCGAATTTCGTAACGATCCAACGATTGGAGATGCTCGGCAACAATTTTCTTCACTTTCGAGGGTCGGATTGGCACTTGCTCGGAATCCGAGCGATATGGCTTGGTTTTACCCTCGCGCAAGTGGATCGGATTGCTAGTCGCTCGGTTCGGAATACCGAGCGACGTGAAGCGATCTCAGCCGTTGGATGATGGCACAGATCTCGATGCAGGCATGGTTCCCAAGAAAATACTATCTTGTCGTTTAGTGACGCTGGCATGATCTGGGCCGTCTGATCGAAATCTAGCGCGAATCTTGAGGAGAAGGTGGTTTTCTCCATTTCGTAGCTCGGATTGGCTCTTGCTCGGAATCCGAGCGATATGGCTCGGATCGCCTGTCGCTCGGCTGTTCAATCCGAGGGACGTGGGGCGATCTCAGCCGTTGGATGATGGCACAGATCTCGAGGTAGACACGGTTCCCAAGAAAATACTATCTTGTCGTTTACTGATGCTGGCATGATCTGGGCCGTCTGATCGAAATCTAGCGCGAATTTTGAGGAGAAAGTGGTTTTTCTCCATTTCGTAGCTCGGATTGGCACTTGCTCGGAATCCGAGCGATATGGCTTGGATCGCCTGTCGCTCGGCTGTTCGATCCGAGGGACGTGGGGTGATCTCAGCCATTGGATGATGGCACAGATCTCGAGGCAGGCACGGTTCCCAAGAAAACACTATCTTGTCGTTTAGTGACGCTGGCATGATCTGGGGCGTCTGATCGAAATCTAGTGCGAATCTTGAGGAGAAAGTTGTTTTTCTCCATTTCGTAGCTCGGACTGGCACTTGCTTGGAATCCGAGCGATATAGCTCGGATCGCCTGTCGCTCGGTTGTTCGATCCGAGGGACATGGGGCGATCTCAGCCGTTGGATGTGGAGTGCCGAGCTGCTTTACTTAGGGGGTAAAAACGTCGCTCCCTTTGCCATCAGTCGTCTCTCTTCATTACTTAGCCATTTGGGCTTTTGTAACGGTTCAAGGGAGGCCCAAGAGTCGCGCCCTTACGTTACAAAGCCCAAGAGACGTCGTTTTTACTATAAATTTTCACCCTCTCAACACTTCACCTCATTTCTCACTTTCACTTTCTCACTCTTGATTTTTACTTACAAGCGAAGCTGTTAGCTCTCGAGCGGCGCTGCTAGCTGTCGCGGCCAGGCGTTTTATTCTCCGGTGACCTTTCCGGCCGTAATAGTCACTTCAAGGTCAGTCCCTCTCCCCATCTTTGTAAAAATGGTTAAGTTTTCTTCCACGGATGAGACCCCCTTCTCGGACCTAGGCGTCAGCCGAGTGATCAGGCCGAGCAAAGATAAAGGAAAGAAGGTCGTGGAGCCGACCGAAGGGGCTTTGGTTCGGCCGAACACAAACGGGGAGGTTGCCGAGCCACTTCAGGAAGTCGAGGCCCGGTCTAATAAGGGCAAGGGTGTGGAAACCATTATTGAGCATCCGAAGAGAGCAGGGGAACTGGGTCGGCAGCCGAGCATTTTGTCCAGCGTAGGCGGTGTGCGGAGCTACTCTGGAGAACTGTTGGAGAAGGTGATGCAGGGTACAGCCAAATCAATCGAGGAGAACGAGCTGAGGGAAACATCCGAGGTGGATCATATCTCTTCGGTGCTGACCGAGGCGGATCTGCTTCGGATCCGGAGCGGGTTCCAAATCCTAGCAGAGTACGGACTTCTGCTCCCTGGCCCCGGCTTCCCAGCGTGCACCTCGTTCTCGGCCGATGTTTGTGTTTTTCCCGCCGACTCACTGAATGCCGGACTTCGTCTGCTGCTGCACCCTTTCGTGGTACAGGTGCTGCAGTGGTACGGCTTGTGTTCGGCTCAGCTGATGCCGAACACGTGGCAGCATGTGATGGCGTTTGTTCTTCAATGCCAGGAGGTCGGCACCAAGCCGAACATGTTCGTCCTTCGGAGTCTCTACCCGACCTTGCCAACCTAGCAAGAACGAGGAAAGGTTCTACCTCTCGCCGAGGAAGGGCGTGAAGCTGATCGAAAACCCGGACTCGATCAAGCATTGGAAGGAAAAGTACTTCCTTGTCCGAGCTCCTGAGCCGTAGGCGATACCGACGGTGTGGTTGAGGGAAGGTCTTCCGAAACGTGCGAAGAAAGAGCCCGTGCTCAGCAATGAGGAAGCCGAGGTCATGGAGAAGTTGCTCTGTAACGCCCCGAATCCCAATTTACTGAATTCGAGATGTTCTTCAGGATCTTTTCGCTTTCTTCACATACAATTTTACAAGGAATTTAAAATCTTTACTTTTACATCAGAGTTACAGCATGTTACATTTGAATTTACACAGCGGAAGCAAAATGTACAATATTTACATAAATGAACAACAATATAATGAACTCTTTGTGCATCCATTCCTTTTACATGTGATTATCCTGTATAAAACACTGTGGGTACGTCAGTTTATTCAACCGACGATAATTATACATGGCCATCCTCTCTATGCCAGAAACAGTATAATGAATCTCATTTCTTACAAATCACAAGCCAGTTCAACATAAGTATGCAAATTGGGAAACTTTTAATGATGTCGTGTCGTGATTGTGCACTTAAATCCTTAATGCAATTTGCTTAGTTAATTATGACACTAATGCATACTTGTTCGAATTCTATGCATCCCATACTACATAGGTTCGAGTGCAAGCCTCTTAAACGATCTTCATTTTAGTAGGGTTCAATCCCCCGCCATGACTTATTCTACTACTGTAATTCCAATGAGTATCCTAGATGAATCTATGAGTACAAGCATGTATCCTGGCCCCTGGAGTAGAATTTCGCGCCATGTCTTGACTCGTCAAGCATGCCTTCTGCGATAATTCAGCCTCCTCCCTGAACACACTCCTCTTGCAGTCACCAAAACATCCCACAAGCGTGACTAGAGTCCGATCATTACTGAGTTGTGCCCGCGCCATGTCTTGACTCATCAAGCATGCTTTCTGCGGCTCACATACTCGCACCGTACCCTAGCTCTCATACTCATGTTTTTCTCTCACCTTCATCACCTCCACACTATGTATTAACTTAATTAGAATCATGAATGAAAATCAACCTCTAGAGTTAGCCTCTCCATCATCCGGACTCATCATTTCATTACACTTGACCAACCTGGTCTAATTCTCAATATCATTTCATTCGCTGCCGGGGAGACTTAGCTACTCTTCTGTTCAATTTTCACATTCACAATATCCAAAGGAGCATCATCGGCTCATAATTCATTTTAGAGTCTCACAGACTTTCCTCATCATGATTTCACATTTCATAATTTCATTTGATTCTCAATCCTCATCTATGATTCATTTACACAATTCATGCATCCATAACAGAGTTCATTGACTTAAAATCACAAGATTTACCATTACTAACAGCAAAATAACATGAATTCCAGTATACCAAAGTTCACTCTGTACAGTCGACTTGGAAGAGCACCAGTCGACTTATACAGTCATACAGGGTTATCATAACGTTCGGGTTAGTCGACTGAGTACATTACCAGTCGCCTGTCCCGCCCAATTCTTATTCACAATATTATCCTCGTAACAGTCGACTGATCAGTAATCAGTCGTCTGTCCTGGATATTTCAAACAGCATAATTTCTAAGTCCAGATCAGTCGACTTGCCACATGCATCGGTCGACTGGACAGATCCATTTTAATTTGGGGAATTTACTTACATTTCTTTACATATACTTGCATCATGATATCAATTAACAGTATATACCAATTTATGTTCCATAAACATAATACCCCTTGCTCAGTAGCATTCACAACACAATTTTCCCGGTTATTAACATGCTCTTTAGAGAAATTACTACTCTAAACCTGTATTCATATTGCTCATACTTACATACGACAATGGGAATATAAATTTCAAGTCATCATCATGAGTCTACACAAAAATAGAATATCTTTATTCGAGGAACTATCAAACAATCACTTTCAGAACGAGCATCAGTCGACTTAACTCCAAGTCAGTCGACTAAGCCGACAACTTCAAATGTTTATCTCCTCAGTTCTTTTTGTTTGTTTACCTTCCCTCCATCATATGTGTCATAGGGAAAAACATACATTTTATGATCACACCATCATGGCTATTCACACACACTTTATCAGCACATTATGAAAATAAATATCTCGTATCAGTCGACTGGCTCATATGGCAGTCGACTGGACCGTCAGTCTTGCCTCGAATATAATAGCATGTTCAAGCAATTTCTACAGCATTCAATTCACTTTTGCCACATGGTAACACTTCATGACAAATATAGCATTATTCCTACATTAGAAGTCCTGAGAAACACCCACCTTTTGTGAAGAAAATAACGAAATCCCGCAAGTCCTTCAATATCACGCTGCACTTCTTGTTCCTCTGTTCCACGCCGAGCTCCTCACCAATGCTGCTTGCCTCCACAGAAAAGCTCTCACACAACTCACAGATACTCTCTTGAAATCTTAGGAATTTTTAGTGTAAAAAGATAGGGATTAGGAGGGGGTATTTATACTAGATTATAGGCGAAATGGAGGGCTGAGATTCGTTGGGGAGTTGGAGATCAAAGGACAAGATGCAATCGGTAGTTTGAGAAACTACCCACACCCTCACATAACCGCCCATGATCCTAGCCACTTCTCCACAAATCCGGCCAAGTTTGTGCCTTGTGCACGTGTACATGGAGTGCACGTGTACACACAAAATCCCACTATAAAATGTACATCAAAATACCCGGAAAAATAAGAGGGAAAATGCTGCACATACAAGTGTAAGAAAAAGATTAAGTTTATGGGTTTAAATACATTTGGGCCAAAATATGTATTTTTACATAAGAAAATAAACAAGTCCCATTTGGGCTTTGAGAGGAATGTTTTATAGGAAATACTACACTCTATTTATCATGGAGAAAAGTAATAATAATAGGCTATCATAAGAAAAATAAATACCCTTTCATATATATTAAGAAAATAAATCGGGGTACTACATCACTCCCTCCTTAGAATAGTTCCGTCCCCGGAACTACAGTCAAGAGCGAGAACAGAAGAAATACAACACACCCAACCAGAACAAAAGACATAAGATACAAGATACCAGATACAATCAATACAAATACAATCAAGCAAAAAGCTCAGGATAGTCCTTCAACATCTTGTCCTCGGATTCCCAAGTAGCCTCTTCAACCAAGTGGTTTCTCCAGACTACCTTGACCATCGGTATCGTCTTATTCCTCAAGACTTTCTCCCTACGGTCAACGATCTCAACAGGAGTCTCGATGTAATTCAGGTCTAACTGCAAACCTTCCGGTACTTCTGGCAAATGATGACTCGGGTCTGGAATATAACCTCTCAACATAGACACATGGAAAACATTGTGCACCTGAGACAACTCTTCCGGTAATTCAAGCCGGTAAGCAGTTTTCCCGATCCTTTTCAATATCTTATATGGGCCTATAAATCTCGGGGCTAACTTCCCGCCTTTGCCAAAACGAACCACACCTTTGCTGGGTGATACCTTCAGAAAGACAAAGTCACCAACCTCAAACTCAAGGTCCCTCCTCCGGTTGTTTGCATAGCTTTTCTGCCTGCTCTGAGCTTCCACCAACCTTTTCCTGATCAGATCAATCTTCTCAGAAGTCAGCTGTACAAGCTCAGGACCAAACAACTGACGCTCCCCAACTTCATACCAACACACAGGAGTCCTGCACTTCCTGCCATACAAAGCTTCATACGGCGCCATCCCAATGCTAGTTTGAAAACTGTTGTTGTAGGCAAACTCCACCAAAGGTAAATGCCTTTCCCAACTGCCTCCGAAGTCTAGTATACAACACCGAAGCATATCCTCAAGAATACGGTTGACTCTCTCGGTCTGCCCATCGGTCTGTGGATGAAAAGCAGTGCTGAAATCTGTCTTGGTACCCAAAGCTGCCTGAAGACTCCTCCAAAAATGCAAAGTAAACCGCGCATCTCGATCAGACACAATAGTCGAAGGAACGCCATGAAGTCGGACAATCTCACCAACATACATCTCAGCCAACCTGTCCATCGAAGCTGTGAGTTTCATCGCCAAAAAGTGAGCGGACTTGGTAAGTCGATCGACTATAACCCAAATAGCATCATTGCCTTTAGAACTCTTAGGCAAACCCGTGATGAAATCCATACTGATGTTATCCCATTTCCATTCCGGAATAGGTAACGGCTGTAATAGACCTCCGGGTCTCTGATTTTCGGCTTTAACTTGCTGACAAACCTCACATCTCGCGACAAATTCGGCCACATCCCGCTTCAAACCTGACCACCAGAAATGCTGCTTGATGTCTTTGTACATCTTAGTACTCCCAGGATGTACCGACAAAAGAGTAGCATGCGCCTCCTGAAGAATACTCTCTTTCAGGTCCGCCTGATCTGGAATGCACAGCCTATCTCCGAACCACAGCACTCCATCCCTGGTCTGAAAACCGGGCAACCTGCCAGCACTAACCTGCTCCTTCATCTCCAGAATATCAGCATCAACTTCCTGACTTGCAATGATCGTTGCATTCAGAGTAGGCTGAAGCTTCAATTGAGATAAAGATGCTCCCAATCCTTGCAAGACAACCTCAATACCTGCTCGGTCCAACTCCTCAATCAAACGCCTCTGAGTCGTAATCAAACAGGCCAAACTGCTCTTGCGACTAAGTGCATCAGCAACAACATTAGCCTTTCCGGGATGATACTTGATCTCAGGTCGCATATCCTCGAGCACTTCCAACCATCTCCGCTGTCTTAGATTGAGATCCCTCTGCTGGTAGATATACTTCAAGCTCTTATGATCCGTGTACATGTTCAGCTTCTCACCATACACGTAGTGCCTCCATTGCTTCAAAGCAAAGATAATCGCAGCCAGCTCTAGATCATGAGTCGGGTAATTTTTCTCATGCAGTCGTAGTTGCCTAGACCCATATGCGATCACTTTACCTTCTTGCATTAAGACACAACCAAGCCCCCGATGTGAAGCATCGCTATAGACATCATACTCAACTCCTGCTCTAGGCAAAGCCAAAATAGGTGCAGTAGTCAGTCTATCTTTCAACTCCTGAAAACTCGCCTCACATTGCTCGGTCCACTTGAAGCTCGCATTCTTCTTGGTCAACTCGGTAAGCGGCACAGCTATCTGAGCATAACCTTGAATGAATCTCCTGTAGTATCCAGTCATCCCAAGGAAACTTCTGACTTCCTTCACTGTAGTAGGCCTAGCCCAATCTCTCACTGCCTCTATCTTCTGAGGGTCAGTTGCCACTCCCTCCTTAGAAAGGATGTGACCTAGGAATGCCACTTCAGATTTCCAGAAATCACACTTGGATAACTTGGCATACAACCCCTGCTCTTCCAACTTCTGCAAAACTGCTGCCAGATGCTCAGTGTGCTCCTCCTCAGACTTGGAGTACACGAGAATATCGTCGATAAACACCACGACGAAAGAATCAATAAACGGCCTCAGAACTCTGTTCATCAAGTCCATGAAGATTGCAGGTGCATTCGTCACTCCGAATGGCATAACTAAGAATTCGTAATGCCCATGCCGAGTTCTAAATGCAGTCTTATGCATATCTTCAGCTTTCACTCGAACTTGGTGGTAACCTGATCGAAGATCAATTTTGGAGAATACAGCTGCTCCTTGCAGACGATCGAACAAGTCATCAATTCGGGGAATCGGATACTTATTCTGAACAGTGACTTTATTCAGCTCCCGGTAATCGATACACATTCTCATCGATCCATCATTCTTCTTTACCAAAAGCACTGGTGCTCCCCAAGGTGACGCACTAGGTTGAATAAAGCCTTTTCCCAACAGTTCCTCAATCTACCGTTTCACCTCATCCTGTTCCACTGGAGCCATCCTATACGGTGCCTTAGAAATGGGTGCACTTCCCGGTTGAACAGTGATGCTGAACTCTACATCACGATGCGGAGGTAACCCAGGAAAATTTTCCAAGAACACAGTCGGATAGTCCCGAACCACAGGAATCCCTTGCAATTCCACAGGAGTCTCTTCCTTGCGGATAGTTGCCACCAGCTTAGGACACTTCAACTTCCCTTGGAAAGTGACTTCAGGTCCACCTGGAGCCTTCACTGTCACCGTCTTGGCCTTACACTCGATGCTCGCACTGTACACCGACATCCAATCAATGCCAATGATAACATCGACTCCCAAGATAGTCAGCTCGATCAGATCAATGCCAAAGATTCGATCCCCAATCACTATCTCGCAATCAACATAGTACCGATCAGTGGTCAAAGTTTCCCCTGATGGTGTAGCCACTGCTAAGATCTTGCCTGGGAAAATCTTCGGTTCAACTCCCAATACTTTAGCAAATCTAGGAGACACAAAAGTATGAGAGGATCCAGTATCAAACAACACCACAGCTCCCTTTCCATTAATATAGAGTTCTCCTGTTACATAACATACATCATTACATAACAGTTTTACACTATGATCGGGAAGGAGAAATGAAAAAGAAATCACACTAGACCTCAGCCCTCGTACCAGAGATAACCTGATCTGCTTCCTCAGCATCAGCTTCTGTCAAAGCAAATACTCGCCCTGACTGGTACGGCCTCTTCCCAGTCTGCTGTATTGGCACATTGTGATTGCCAGCCCGCGGTTTGAGACATCGAGATTGGTAATGTCCCACTTCACCACAGTTAAAGCAAGTGACTGCAGAAGGTCTCCCTGCATCGTTTCCAGGTCTCCCAGCTACACTGACGGCATTCGCCCCTGTCGGTTTGAATTTCTGTGCAGATGGTTGCCCCTTGAAACTCCCCGATGGCGCGGGCCTCTTCCTAGACTGCCAGTTGCTCCTCTGATGCTGAGCAACATGGAACTGCTCCATATCCGCCTCCGTTGCTGCCGCCCTCTTCACCAGCTTATCGAATCTCCTGATACCAAGGGGTATCATACGAGATCTCAAGCTCGGCCTCAGACCATGCTCGAACTTGCGAGCCTTCTTCGCCTCATCCATCACCAATTCTGGAGCATACCTGGAGAGTTGAGTGAACTTGGTCTCATAGGCTCTCACTGACATGCTGCCTTGAAGTGACAGAAACTCCATGGCCTTTTTCTCCTGGACGTCGGAGGGGAAATAATGACTGCGGAATTCCTCCAAAAATTCCTCCCAGCCAAGCAACAAGCCGCCCATAGTCCTCTTCATCGACTGCCACCAAACAGCCGCATCCTTCTCCAACTGCAAAGTCGCCAACTTGACCTTGCTGCCCTCCGGTGTTTCCAACACCTCAAAGATTGTCTCCACTTGCCGAATCCAGTTATCGGCCGCATCCGGGTCGGACTTTCCCTCGAACACTGGTGGTTTCATTCTCTTGAACGATTCCACTAGCTTGATTGCCTCGGGTACTGGATTCACCGGCCCCCTTCCTTGGTTTGCAGCCACTGCATTCAGCGTCTGGTAAACCCTTGCAAACTCGGCATCCAGGTCCAAACCTTCACCATTCCTGGCTCCCCTTCTCGCCATATTCTGATGCAAAAGATCCATTAAATTCGAAGTATAAAACAAGAATTTAAACCAACTTTCATTTCATTGAATTTCAAAGTTTATACATTCGAATTAGAAAAGCATTTTAACATCAGAATAGAAGAAAATAGAAACCAAGACAATCTAATCTCTACGGGTCCTCTTCGCTGCTCGAAGTTCATCCCGCAGTTCATCCACCTCATCCTTCAGCACATCAGTTAGGTTCTTTTTCTTCTCAAGTTCCCAAATCCGATGGCTAAGAACAGAATAGTCAGCATTTCGCTTCTCCAGCTGAGCCTCCAAAACTCCAACTCTATACTTCAAGGTATCCACTTGCCTCTGCAGAGAAGCCACAGCGTTACCCAAAGCTGGTCCCTTTTCTTCATCGGAAGAAGAAGAATCATCAGGTGAGTTCGGCGGTGGGGTGATCTCTCGGGATTCAGGGTACTCCTCATCATCAGAATCAGCTTGCCCAGGGTGATACTCGTCCTCAGAATCAGCCTGTCCAGGATGGTACTCTTCCTCAATAATGTGCCAGTCGTCGCCTCCAGCAGGGTCGAAGTGATCAGCCATCTTAGAATAGAGAGGAAGAAGCATAAATCATAGAGCAACACAAAAGTAAGTTACTTACATTTAAATCTCTAAATCCAAACACACACTCTAATGTCCACATCTAGGGTGTCGTTCCTTATAAATTTGTACGAGTGTGAAAGCATAGAAAGCGTGGCTCTGATACCACTCTGTAACGCCCCGAATCCCAATTTACTGAATTCGAGATGTTCTTCAGGATCTTTTCGCTTTCTTCACATACAATTTTACAAGGAATTTAAAATCTTTACTTTTACATCAGAGTTACAGCATGTTACATTTGAATTTACACAGCGGAAGCAAAATGTACAATATTTACATAAATGAACAACAATATAATGAACTCTTTGTGCATCCATTCCTTTTACATGTGATTATCCTGCATAAAACACTGTGGGTACGTCAGTTTATTCAACCGACGATAATTATACATGGCCATCCTCTCTATGCCAGAAACAGTATAATGAATCTCATTTCTTACAAATCACAAGCCAGTTCAACATAAATATGCAAATTGGGAAACTTTTAATGATGTCGTGTCGTGATTGTGCACTTAAATCCTTAATGCAATTTACTTAGTTAATTATGACACTAATGCATACTTGTTCGAATTCTATGCATCCCATACTACATAGGTTCGAGTGCAAGCCTCTTAAACGATCTTCATTTTAGTAGGGTTCAATCCCCCGCCATGACTTATTCTACTACTGTAATTCCAATGAGTATCCTAGATGAATCTATGAGTACAAGCATGTATCCTGGCCCCTGGAGTAGAATTTCGCGCCATGTCTTGACTCGTCAAGCATGCCTTCTGCGATAATTCAGCCTCCTCCCTGAACACACTCCTCTTGCAGTCACCAAAACATCCCACAAGCGTGACTAGAGTCCGATCATTACTGAGTTGTGCCCGCGCCATGTCTTGACTCATCAAGCATGCTTTCTGCGGCTCACATACCCGCACCGTACCCTAGCTCTCATACTCATGTTTTTCTCTCACCTTCATCACCTCCACACTATGTATTAACTTAATTAGAATCATGAATGAAAATCAACCTCTAGAGTTAGCCTCTCCATCATCCGGACTCATCATTTCATTACACTTGACCAACCTGGTCTAATTCTCAATATCATTTCATTCGCTGCCGGGGAGACTTAGCTACTCTTCTGTTCAATTTTCACATTCACAATATCCAAAGGAGCATCATCGGCTCATAATTCATTTTAGAGTCTCACAGACTTTCCTCATCATGATTTCACATTTCATAATTTCATTTGATTCTCAATCCTCATCTATGATTCATTTACACAATTCATGCATCCATAATAGAGTTCATTGACTTAAAATCACAAGATTTACCATTACTAACAGCAAAATAACATGAATTCCAGTATACCAAAGTTCACTCTGTACAGTCGACTTGGAAGAGCACCAGTCGACTTATACAGTCATACAGGGTTATCATAACGTTCGGGTTAGTCGACTGAGTACACTACCAGTCGCCTGTCCCGCCCAATTCTTATTCACAATATTATCCTCGTAACAGTCGACTGATCAGTAATCAGTCGTCTGTCCTGGATATTTCAAACAGCATAATTTCTAAGTCCAGATCAGTCGACTTGCCACATGCATCGGTCGACTGGACAGATCCATTTTAATTTGGGGAATTTACTTACATTTCTTTACATATACTTGCATCATGATATCAATTAACAGTATATACCAATTTATGTTCCATAAACATAATACCCCTTGCTCAGTAGCATTCACAACACAATTTTCCCGGTTATTAACATGCTCTTTAGAGAAATTACTACTCTAAACCTGTATTCATATTGCTCATACTTACATACGACAATGGGAATATAAATTTCAAGTCATCATCATGAGTCTACACAAAAATAGAATATCTTTATTCGAGGAACTATCAAACAATCACTTTCAGAACGAGCATCAGTCGACTTAACTCCAAGTCAGTCGACTAAGCCGACAACTTCAAATGTTTATCTCCTCAGTTCTTTTTATTTGTTTACCTTCCCTCCATCATATGTGTCATAGGGAAAAACATACATTTTATGATCACACCATCATGGCTATTCACACACACTTTATCAGCACATTATGAAAATAAATATCTCGTATCAGTCGACTGGCTCATATGGCAGTCGACTGGACCGTCAGTCTTGCCTCGAATATAATAGCATGTTCAAGCAATTTCTACAGCATTCAATTCACTTTTGCCACATGGTAACACTTCATGACAAATATAGCATTATTCCTACATTAGAAGTCCTGAGAAACACCCACCTTTTGTGAAGAAAATAACGAAATCCCGCAAGTCCTTCAATATCACGCTGCACTTCTTGTTCCTCTGTTCCACGCCGAGCTCCTCACCAATGCTGCTTGCCTCCACAGAAAAGCTCTCACACAACTCACAGATACTCTCTTGAAATCTTAGGAATTTTTAGTGTAAAAAGATAGGGATTAGGAGGGGGTATTTATACTAGATTATAGGCGAAATGGAGGGCTGAGATTCGTTGGGGAGTTGGAGATCAAAGGACAAGATGCAATCGGTAGTTTGAGAAACTACCCACACCCTCACATAACCGCCCATGATCCTAGCAACTTCTCCACAAATCCGGCCAAGTTTGTGCCTTGTGCACGTGTACATGGAGTGCACGTGTACACACAAAATCCCACTATAAAATGTACATCAAAATACCCGGAAAAATAAGAGGGAAAATGCTGCACATACAAGTGTAAGAAAAAGATTAAGTTTATGGGTTTAAATACATTTGGGCCAAAATATGTATTTTTACATAAGAAAATAAACAAGTCCCATTTGGGCTTTGAGAGGAATGTTTTATAGGAAATACTACACTCTATTTATCATGGAGAAAAGTAATAATAATAGGCTATCATAAGAAAAATAAATACCCTTTCATATATATTAAGAAAATAAATCGGGGTACTACATGCTCGGCCTTCCGACCCTTAGTTGGAAGGACATTACGGAGGAGGCATTGTTCCGAGGGGGTCTCAGTCCGATCGACCCTAGTACGCCTCTTCTGTACTAGTTTTTTCTTTGAAGTTTTTTGAAAATTTTTCCAACTCTTTTCGCTCGGTTTGTGCAGAATCCTCCGACATGGATTACAAAGGCTTGATGGCGAAGGCCCGAGCGGCTAGGGAGCAGGAGACGAGGAAGAGGAAGAGGACCGTGTTCGGACCTCAAGGTAGCCGAGCGCCCAAGGTACCCTCGGTTTCTCCGACCCCCGAGCATCCGGTTATTGAGGTTTCTCAGGCCGAGACCGAGCAAGGCCTCGTCGCGCCGACCGTCTTACCTACCTTGGATGTGCCGACCCCGCCGGCGCAAACGGATGCTCCGGGGTAACATCGGCGCGCTGCTGGCTCTAGACGTTCCGCCACTTACTGCCGAGGCGAAGCGGATTTTGACCAAGGAGCACAAGTGCATCTTCGTCCCCGAATGGAGGGTGATGAAGGTCGACGGGTTCTTGGGGGACGGAAACATTTGTATGCAGGCGGTGAAACACCTGCCAACCCCCAAAGACCGAGTGGCGTTGAAGGCTCGTGAAGTTCGTGACGCTGCGATGCAGATCGCTCGGAATACTATGTCGGTAAGCAGTGAATCACTTTCTTGACAATTTTTCTAAGTTTTTGTGCTCATTCTTGACAGTTTCTCATATTGCCTGTAGACCTTCTGCCACTTCAACTATTTGCTCGAGGAATTTGAGAGCAAGGAGAAGGAGATGACAATTCTGAACGACCGTGAACGGTCGGAACGGTCTAGAGCGGTGAGGGAGCTGGAGGCCGAGCAGCTGCGTTCTACTTCGCTCGAGGCCGAAGTCGCCAGCTTGAAGGCTCAGCTTGCCGAGGCGCTGAGGAGCTCGGCCGCCGAAGCCTCCAAGGTCGAGGCCATTGAGAAGGAGAGGGCTCGGCTTGAAGGGGAACTGTCTGAAGCTCGGAAGGCGACGGAGGAAGCCCTGAGCGAGCAAGCATTGAAGGTGGCAGCCGCAGAGAAGGCAGTCTGGGACGAGGCCGAAGCTCATATGCTGACGAACATGAAGGAGGCGTATGGCCGAGCTCTGAAGCACATCGTCGCTCAGAACCCCGGGTTTGACATCTCGGACAATTATTTCTATGACTCTGTGGAAGGCGAGGAAGAGATGCCCTTGGCTGCGCTCGCTCCAGGACCGAAGGGCGGAGACGTCGAGGGCAAGGGTGGTACTGGTCGTGCAATTGTAATTGTGCCGACCGATGATGAGGTCGACCCTTGATTTTGTCGTCTTCTTTTCTGTTTTCTTTTTCCTCTTTTTTGTAACGCCTAACTGCGGACTGGCCACTGCCATTTGTAAACTTTTGACTTTCAATGAAAACTTGTGGTGTTTTGGCTGAGGATTACGCAATTTTCAGAAAAATATTTAACTCTTTTTGCATGGATTGCTTCCCTAAGTGTCGAAGACTTCTCTTGATATTTCTCTGCTTTTCAGGTTGAGTTTGGTCCAATTACTGAGGTCTCCTATCTTCGCACTGAGCTGGCGAAAACGAAGGAGGCTCTTTCTCGTAATCGGAACAAAGTGTTTTATGACTTCTTGAAATTGGAGGACATCAAAGCAACGGCGAGAGGGTACTTAGGCGAGTTGAGGCAACTACGGAAGCAGTCTCGAAAAACTCCTCTCGAAGGCGAGGTAGAGTTGATCCGTAAGGGGCTTTTTGATGTCGAACAAAGAAATAGTGACCTGCTGGCAGAGATTCGCCAATTGGAGGTGACGGTGAAAGAACACTCGGCCGAAGAAGAGGAGTTAGCTTCGAAGGTGGGGATGTTGATGTCCGAATGCAACGAGTTGTTGGCCGAATCGACAAATTGAGGCGAATCACGATCGATAGTGGTATCGAAGTGACTCATCTTCGTCGTATAGTGGCCGATAGCACTAACGTCGCAGGCTCGTCTAAACTTCCTCGTCTCAAAGCATTGGCGGGGGACGAGATTCTGAGAGATAGGATTGTCGAGTTGGAGGAGGAGATTACAACGCTAAAACCACAGCCTGTAAGGGCCAGTGTTCGCAGTACATCGTGTACTCGCGAGGAAAGCGAAAGAGGAATCTCGTTCTACGAACTCACAACTCGCTCTCCTGTCGTTAGGCGGAGCCCAGCTGATGCTCAGAGCGCCGTAGCTATTTCGTCTAGTGGCGCCTCGATCGGGGCCACAGCTAGAACTGGCGACGAAGGGGGGGTCTCGCTTCGCTGGTCTGGAGTCGAGTGCAGAGACGAGGAGACGCCATCCTTGCGTGTCTCTAAACCGAAGCGTTCCCCTCCCAAAGAAAAGCTAGACAAGTTGTATCACGCTCCTCAAGTTATTATAAAAATCTTGTTGTAGTGTCGGCTTTGTCCGGGCCCTTAATAAAAAGGTTTGTTTTGCTTCCTATGTTTGAATGTTGCGTTGGCTGGTAAACTAATAAGTATAACTCCTCCACCTTTTGACAAATACTCAGAATCAGAAGCAAATCTTCTTTCTTACTGGCTACCCGCTCCTAGCTCGCTTAAGAGCAGGATTGCGGAGCGAAATCGAACCAAGTGTTGGACTCCGAACTCGTCGTTAGAGTTAGTTTAACGGTTGTGGGAGCAATTCCGAATGGCGAACTACTTCTAGTCCGCTTAAGAGCAAACTCGCGAAGTAGAATCGAGCCAAGTGTTGGACTCCGAACCATCGTTAGAGTAGTTCAACGGTTGTGGGAGCAATTCCGAATGGCGAACTACTTCTAGTTCGCTTAAGAGCGAACTTGCGAAGTAGAATCGAGCCAAGTGTTGGACTCCGAACCATCGTTAGAGTAGTTCAACGGTTGTGGGAGTAATTCCGAATGGCGAACTACGTCTAGTTCGCTTAAGAGCGAACTTGCAAAGTAGAATCGAGCCAAGTGTTGGACTCCGAACCATCATAAGAGTAGTTCAACGGTCGTGGGAGCAATTCCGAATGGTGACCCACTCCTAGCTCGCTTTTAAGAGCGAACTTGCGGAGGAGAATCAAACCAAGTGTTGGACTCCGAACCATCGTTAGAGTAGTTCAACGGTTGTGGGAGCAATTCCGAATGGCGAACTACTTCTAGTTCGCTTAAGAGCGAACTTGCGAAGTAGAATCGAGCCAAGTGTTGGACTCCGAACCATCGTTAGAGTAGTTCAACGGTTGTGGGAGCAATTCCGAATGGCGAACTACTTCTAGTTCGCTTAAGAGCGAACTTGCGAAGTAGAATCGAGCCAAGTGTTGGACTCCGAACCATCGCTAGAGTGAAGAGTAAAAGCAGAGAGATGTAAACAATTTTTACAAGTAAAATATAAGAAACCTTTCTTTATTGATGACTAATAGTCGGCTGCTTCTAAAGTTGCTAGCCGTTATTACGAGAGAGAAAAAAAAGAAAAAATACAAGTAAAAGGAGAGGAACGGTTCGACATCTCAGAATACTTAAAGAGGCGTTAGTGCTCTCTCTTGGTATTTTAGAAGATGGTCGGCATTCCAATTCCTGGGGATCTCCCTGCCTTCGAGGTCTTCTAGTCTGTATGTGCCGGGCCGAACGATTTTGGCGATCTTTTAGGGCCCCTCCCAATTTAGAGCAAGTTTGCTCTTCTGACCGGGGAAAAAGATGGCTAACTTTCTGAGGACCAAGTCCCCTTCTTTGAGGTCGGTAGGACGGACTCTCTTGTTGTATGCCAACTCGATCCTTCTTCGGTAGCTTTGTTGACGAATGACAGCTCTTTCTCGGATCTCATCAACCAGGTCTAGATTTGTCCGGAGCTCTCTGGCATTCTGTTCTTCTTCATAAGCTATCAGATGAGGAGAGGGTATACCAACTTCCAGGGGGATCATGGCTTCGGACCCATAGGTGAGGTTGAATGGGGATTCGCCTGTGGGGGTCCGTTTTGTGGTGCGGTGGTTCCACAACACGCTGGGGAGCTGATCGACCCATAAGCCTTTGGAACATTTATCCAACCTCTTCTTAATGCCGGAGAGGATCTGTCGGTTAGCATTCTCGACTTGGCCATTCGACTGGGGATGGGAAACGGAGGAGAATCGGTGTTGGATGGCGAGGTCTTCACATAGAGCTCGGAAGGCAGCCCCTGTAAACTGGGTTCCGTTGTCTATTATGACGACCCGAGGGATGCCGAATCGGCAGATTACGCTCTTCCAAAAAAACTGAACTACCTTGTTCTCGGTGATCGTGGCCAAGGGCTCGGCCTCTATCCACTTCGAGAGGTAGTCAATTTTCACGACTAAGAACTTGAACTGGCCGGGAGTTGGTGGGAATGGCCCCAGTAAATCCATCTCCCACATTGCAAAAGGGATAGGACTTGATAGGGAGGTGAGTGGAGCTTGTGGGAGGCGACAGATGTTGGAGCACTTCTGACATGAGCTGCATTGCCGAACATGCCGTTCGGCATCTTGTAGGAGAGTGGGCCAGAAGTATCCGTAGTTTAACACTTTGCGGGCTAAGGATCTGGACCCTGAATGTGCTCCACCGATGCCCTCGTGAAGTTCTTGTAGAGCGTAGTCGGCCTGCTCAGGGGAGAGGCATATCAGGTAAGGCCTGCCGTCTACCTGTGTGAATGAGCGTTTATATAGGATGCCTCCGATCGGTGTGTAACGCTCGGCTCGGGTTCTCACTCTTCGAGCTTCCTTAGGATCTTCGGGGAGGAGCCCGTCCCTTAAGAATTCGACGAGGGGTTTCATCCAGTTATCTTCAAGCAGGAATGGCAGCGACTCCATAGAGTCGGAAGTTTCATCCTCTATACTTGGCTTCAGGAGGACCTCTATCAAGACGGTCTGCTCGAGACCTTGGAGGGAGGAAGATGCTAGCTTGGAGAGGGCATCGGCCTGGGCGTTTTCTTCCCGGGGGATTCGTTGGATGAGGGCTTCTTCAAATAGTGCCATGAGGTTCCTGACCTTGGCTAAGTACTTAACCATCCGGTTATCGCATGCTTCATACTCGCCGAGGACCTGATTTACAACCAGCTGGGAGTCGCTAAAGATCCGAAGGCGTTGTGCCCCTGCATTGCGAGCCATTCCAAGGCCGGCTATGAGTGCCTCGTATTCTGCTTCGTTGTTTGAGGCCTTGAAGTTGATACGGAGGGAGTATTGGAGGATGAAGTCATCTGGGCCTGCCAGAATGACCCCGGCTCCGCTTTCCTCATTGCAGGAGGATCCATCCACATAAACCGACCAGACAAGTGGTCCCATCATTGCTTGGCTAAACTCGGGGATGGTACTTTCAACTATGAATTCTGCTAAGGCCTAAGCCTTGATCGCGGTCCGAGGCTGATAAGTTATATCATGCTGGCTCAGCTCGATAGACCACTTCATAAGACGACCGGAGGTCTCCGGCTTGTGGAGCACTTGCTTCAGCGGTTGGTCGGTAAGAACGACCACCGAATGGGACTGAAAATACGGGCAAAGCTTTCTCCATCACCAGGGCATAAGCCATCTTTTCTATCCTCGGGTAGCGGAGCTCGGCATCCCGAAGTACTTTGCTCACATAGTAGATGGGCTTTTTAGCCCGGTCTTCTTTCCTTACTAAAACAGCGCTAAGGGTCTGCTCGGAGGCTGTCAGGAAGAGGTAGAGGGGTTCACCAAGAATGGGTTTGCTGAGGAGAGGAGGACTGACGAGGTAAGCCTTGAGCTGGTCGAACGACTCCTGTTGTTGCTGACCCCATTCGAAACCTTTAGCCCCCTTGAGGGCCTTGAAGAAGGGGAGGCATTTCTCCCCGGACTTCGAGAGAAAATGTCCTATGGCGGCTAGGCGGCCTGTTAGCCTCTGAACTTCCTTAACATTCTTGGGAGGAGCAATGTCTAATATGGCCTTGATTTTCTCAGGGTTAGCTTCAATCCCTCGTTGGTTGACCATGAAGCCGAGGAACTTTCTTGACGAGACTCCGAACGCACACTTGTTCGGATTGAGTCTCATGTTGTGCATTCTCATAACATCGAACGCATCCTGTAAGTCCGTCACATGATCAGCTCCTCGGATGCGTTTTACAAGCATGTCGTCAACATACACCTCCATATTCCGGACGATTTGAGCTTGGAAAACCTTGTTGACGAGGCGTTGATATGTTGCGCCTGCATTCTTCAAACCGAAGGGCATTACCCTGTAGCAGTAGAGGCCCTGGTCGATCACGAATGAGGTCTTCGGGATATCTGGGGGGAACATCCGGATCTGGTTGTAGCCTGAGAAGGCGTCCATGAAGCTGAGGAGTTCATGATCCGAAGTGGCATTAATCAAGGTGTCAATACTTGGAAGAGGGAAGGGATCCTTGGGGCAAGCCTTGTTGAGATCGGTAAAATCGATACAAATCCTCCAAGTCCCATTGGACTTCTTCACCATTACTACATTCGACAACCACTCGGGATAGTTCACCACTTGTATGAACCGGGCCTTCAAGAGCTTGTCCACCTCCTCTTTTATAGCTAGCTGGCACTCGGGGGCGAACTTGCGCCTCTTCTGTTGAACCGGTTTGGACCCTGGAGCAACGCTGAGGTGGTGGACTAAGAGCTCTTCGGAAATTCCGGGCATGTCTGTAGCTGACCAAGCAAAGAGGTCTCGGTTCCTTTGGATGCACTGGACTATGTCTGAGTATAGGGCGGATGGGAGGGTCTTGCTAACAAAGAACTTTCGGGTTAGATCCTGCTCAGAGAAGAGCACTTCCTCTAATTCATCAACCGGCTCAGACGTCGGTCGGGCAGCATCTTGGGGGATTTCCAGAGTTTCTAGGGAGAGGACTGGACCGAGGGTAGAGGTCATGTAGCACTTGCGGGCCGTTTCCTGATTGCCTTTTACTTCCCCTACTCCGGCCCGAGTGGGAAACTTCATCTTGAGGTGATAGGCGGAAGGGACAGCTTCAAGGACAGCTAGGCCGGGCCGACCCAGAATGACGTTGTAAGCTGCAGGAACATCTACAACCATGAAGTTCATCGACTCCGTTCGGGTAGTAGGAGTTTTTCCAGCAGTTACATCGAGGGTGATCACCCCTTCAATAGTCACTAGCACTCCCATGAACCCATGGAGCGTGTATCCGGCGGGCTTGAGTCTGTCTCGGGAGAGTTTGAGGCCTTTAAAAGCGGCGAGAAAGAGGATGTTAACGGAGCTGCCATTGTCTACTAGGATCCTCTCTACTTTGAAGTTCGCCATATGGAGATTAATGACGAGTGCGTCACAATGGGGGGTGCGGACACCTTCAAGATCTTCGTTTGAGAACGTGATGGGCACTCCGAGGCCTTTGGGAGGAGGGGTGGCACGAACCGAATTGACTTCCCTAATGAACGCCTTTCGAGAGGAGTTTGAGGAGCCTCCTATTGGGCCCCTATGAATGAAGTGTAGGACACGCCCCTCTTCGAAGTCGGGCGTTTCATCGCATTCCGAATGCTTGTTAGCCCCCCGAGGCGGGGGATGAAGGTCAGCTCGGTCCTTTCTTACGAACCTGGTTAGCTGCCCCCTCTGGATGAGGGCTTCTATCTCATTCTTCAAGGCCCGACAATCATTGGTGTTGTGGCCATGGTTCCGGTGAAAACGGCACCACTTCTCCTTATCCCTCTTCTTGCCGGTCATGTTCATTTTTGGTGCAGGAGGTATCACCCCCTCCTTCTCAACTTCCATGAGAATTGTGGAGATGTTGGCATTAAGGGGAGTAAAATTTTCAAATCTGGGGAGAGGTCGGCGCTGTCCGCCATTATCCTTCTGGAGCTTTTTGGCTCCTTCCTCTTCTGTTCCCTTCCTCTTAGACCCGGAGGAAGATCCCTCCAAGTTGGGGCGGTGTTCAGCTTCTTCGGCCCGAATATACTTTTCACTCCGGAGGAGGAGGTCAGAGAAGTTCTGTGGGGGTTTCTTGGCGAGGGAGGAGCGGAGGCTGGAGTTGAGGGCATTGGACTGAAATTGTAACGCCCCGAATCCCAAATACACTGAATTTGAGATGTTCTACAGGATCTTTTCGCTTCCTTTAGTACAATTTTACAAGAAAATTTGAACTTTTCACTTTACATCAGAGTTTACATGAATACATTACAATTTACACTGCACAACGGAAGTAAACTTTACAACAATGAAACAAATGTACAACAACATTGAATAATCTTTAAGCAACTGTTCTTCTTTAATCTTTATCATGTCATTTACCTGCATATAAGACTGTGGGTACGTCAGTTTATTCAACCGACGATCATTATACACGGCCATCCTCTCTATGCCGGAAATAGTATAACTTATTTTTCATATTTAGCAAACACAAACTTGTCACATATCAAACTAAAGGGACTACCCTATTGATGTCGAGTTGTGATTGTGCACTTAGTCCTTAATGCAGTTAATTATGTTATATGACACTAATGCGCACTTGTTCGGATTCTATGCATCCCATACTACATAGGTCCGAGGGCAAGCCCTTAATCGTTCTTCATCTTTGTAGGGTTCAATCCCTCGTTATGACTTAATCTACTACTGTAATTACGGTAGGTATCTTAGATGATCTATGAGTACAAGCACGTGTGCAGAAAATCCTGGAGGGGAATCCCACGTCATGTCACGACGCATCGTGAAGACAGCCTGTGGCAATTCAGCCTCCTTTATGGCACATGATTCTCTTGCAGTCACCAAACATCCCACAAGCGTCGCCACCGGGACGATAATTCTGGAGTAGTGCCCACACCATGTCTTGACGCATCAAGCAGGCAGCCTGTGGATCACTCTCACACCGCCAATCCGATGGCCCTCATACACGTGTTTTTCTCCTACTTTCATCACGTCTCCACTATGTACTAATCCTTAGTTTTTATTAAAATCATGAACAAAAATCAAAACTCTAGAGTTAGCCTCTCCACTAAACCGGACTTATTCATTCATTCAAATATGACCAACCTTGGTCTTTCTTTTCAATTTTCATTTCATTTATTTCCAAATGCCGGGGGAGACTTAGCTACTTTTTTTGTTTCAATTTTCAATTCACAATTTCCAATTTGAGCATTTCCAACTCATAAATTCTCATGTTGAGTTATCATACTCAAAAGTATTTCTCTTTTCCAATCATGATTTCTAATTCGTTCAAATAGTCCATAACTATACATGAAATTCAACTATTCATCATGTAACTCATGAAATGTTTTTTTCACATAAAAACCCACATCATTAAAATTCAATCAAAGGTGAACATTTACACTTCATAATTTTCACACTATTCTCAAATGAGAATAATTTGCATCACATCACACAATATAATTTCTTTTTGCCAAATTAATTTTCTAATCCTTCATTCTTTTTGCAAGATATAATTTCACAAAAATATAAATATAAAACCATAGTTCTATTTACACATTTTATTCTCAAGTCATGTTTTATTTCATGCAAATAATTCCCAAATTATTTTTCATAAGTCCTACACATTTTTAGAAAAATAACCATATTTTTTCCATAATTTTTGGATCACTAAAACACTAAAAAAATAAGTTTTTCCCAATCTTGCCGAGGGCAAGATTCGAACCCAGCACGCAGAGAACACAGCCAAAGGCACCGGCCACTAGGCCAACTGCGCCAGCAGTATCAAAGGAAAACAGAGAGTATTTAATGCTCTTGGCCACTGATTCTTTGTTTTAAAAATTCATGAAATAAAATATGGTGCCACAGGGATTCGAACCGGCCACCACAGGGAACCCAAGGCTACTGTAGCGATTAGAGTCGTCCCGATCACTTGAGCTACGCGCTCAAGTTGTCAAGAACGCAACTCAAAACTCATTTGAACCAATTCTCTCTGTTATTAAAATGTCTCGATGTTCAACTAGTCCTCATTTCACTTTGCTTTTATAAAAATTACTGAAAAATTCCAGATTGATTATTTTTTGTCTAATTTACATATCAGTATGAAAAAATAATTTTTTTCAACAATTAAAACATATTTTCATACAATTAATCCGAATTCTACATTATAACTACCACATTCTTCATTTCGACATTTATTAACAAATAATACCACTAATCCCTTTATCAGCAAACTTCACATTAATTCTCTGTTTTTAACCTTTTACCAAACATACTAATCTATATCTTAATTCATTTATTTCAATATCACACAATGATCCATTTAATCACAAGAAGTAGCATTGCCAATCTACTAACTTTGTGTATATAATTTGTGATGTAGATAATGAGACCTTCTTTAACAAATCATGGTTATAATTAATCCATACAAACTTAGAATTTTACTAATCAAATCACGTACAATTGCACACCCACATTCCAATCAATTCATAAGTCAATTTTCCAATTAAAAGCGTACTCTTAATAATATTTTTCATGCCTCATTCATTAAATTTAATCTAGCATGCATCCCTAATTAGAATATAGAAAATTTACCCACCTTGTATGGAGAGAAAAATACAACTAGTAATTCCTAGACGAATGTCCTTGCGACAAATTGCTCCTCCTTGAACACGTGCACACAAGCCTCCAAGCACACCCAAGCAAACCGAAAGCTCCTCCTTCCCCTCCTTCCTTGATGTCGGCCTCTCCCTCTTCTAGTTGCAAGCAAAAATCCCACACACTCTCAATCTTTTAACTCACAAAATCACTACTAGATAATATAATTTAGACTATAGGTTGTAGAAAGTAATGGGCACAAGAATGACTAGCCATGAAGGGGGTATTTATACTAAAATCTTGATGGAATGGAGGGCTAGGATCAAGTAATTGGTTATAAGATGGAGGGCTAAGATGAAAGTAGGAGTTACATTAACTACCCACAACCAAGTAACCACCAAGCATGATCTCCACTCAAATTTTTTGGTTTCCTCCCAAAAAGATCAAAACCGGCCATCATAGGAGTGCATATTGCACGTGTACGTGTAGTGCACGTGCATGCAACTAGGTCAAAAAAATTGTACATTTTATTTTATACAAAAATAAACTTTAATTTTGTATTCTACATTACAAGTCATATTTAAAAAAATAAATTAACTAATGGGCTCTAGTTTAATGGGCCAAAATAATTATTATAAAATAATAAATTAAATTAACTTTGGGCTTTTAAAAGAAAAGGCTTTTTGTCTAATTGAAAGAAAGCTTTGTGAAAATAATTTAAAAGCACATATTTAAAAATCCATACTCATCATAATGGAAATAATCATAACACTTAATTCAACCAAAATATTGCACGTGCACACTACGTGCAAAATAAATAATTTTTCATTAAATGAAAAATCAGGATATTACAGAAATGCTGCTGCAGCGACCGACTGGTCGAGGGATGCTATGGACCTGGCTTCAGCTGTAAACCTTTTCACATAGTCTCTCAACTTCTCACCCTTCTTTTGGTGAAGGTAGAGTAACGAGATGCTGGTTTTCTCGGTTCTGCAACTACTCACGAAGTGGGTGACGAAGAGGGTCTCAAATTGCTCGAAGGAGAATATTGAGGAAGGGGCAAGGCGAGAGTACCATTCTCGAGCTGGGCCCTTGAGAGTTGCGGGGAAGGTTTTGCAGAGCAAAGCATCGGAAGCTTGATGGATGAGCATGAGGGTCTTGAAGCTTTCAATGTGATCGACGGGGTCAGTCTCCCCGGAATAAGTCTCGAATTGAGGAGGCTTGAAGCTGATTGGTACGGGTGCATCCATTATGGTTCGGAAAAAAGGAGGACGACTAGGATGAAGGGTCGTTCCTCTGAGCTCTTCTTCTCGGTCTAACTGACCCAAGCGCCTCTCCATTTCGTGGAGACGGCAGTAGACAGCGTCATCACTTCGACGGTAATCAGGCGAGCCTCTAGACTCGTCTTCGTACGAGGGAGAGCGGGGGCTACGACGACGGTAGCTCCTAGAGCGGCGAGGACTTGGCATATGTCGGGAGTTGCTAGGGGCTGGAGGAGGAGTTGGGGACCGTCGGCGAGGATTTCGGACCGGAGGAGGAGAGGGGATCTTGGGAGCATTGGTGTTGGGACGGAGATTGAGAGCTTGTAGGACGGTTGCTTGAAACTGCTGGAACTCGGCCCGGGTGATGGGTGCCTCGTCGTTCCTAGGATGTTGCCGACCCGCAGGGGAGTGGGGTCTTCTTCTGTGATGCTCGGGGGACTCTCTCCGCCCCCTTCGGATAGGGGACCTTCTGTATTCTCGGCGGTAAGGAGATCGCTCATCCGGACGTTGTTGGCGGGAGGCTCCCTCTCGGGCCAGCTTTTCATCCAGACGGTGGCGAAGATCCTCCTCCGTCTGCCGATTGAGGACGGTATTGCGAAGGTCGGAAGCTCGGGGATTGTGGGAGGCCATAGAGTCCGAAGAGGCATTGTGGATGGAGACATGGTCCAGATGGGGAGGTTGTTTCTGCGGGTTGGGACCCTTAGGAGGTTGTTGATGTTGGGGAGGAGGCAGGTCCTATTGGAGTGGGTCCTCCGCTTGAGGCGGAAGTTGCCCCTGCTGTTGAGCAGGTTGAGGGGGGACTTCCTATTGCTGATCGAGGTTGGGTCCTCGGTTGGACCCTCTGGATCTGGATTTCCTAGGAGGCATGGCTGGAGAAGATCTGACCAACGGGAAGAGGGGAAGCTGCTACTCGTTGTTTCCCACAGACGGTGCCAATCTGTTGCCGCGGAATTTGGTGTGGGGACAAACAGATAGTATTTGTGGATTCTTAGGAAACTTTGAATAGCAAATCTGTCACCTGTTCCGTCGGAGTTTGACCGTTGACTCCCGCCGCTCACCTGCAAAAAGTACGAGACACCAGGGTTGATCCCGGCGATGCACCCTCCGATGCTCAAGTCAATAATCAGAAGTGATTATGAAAGAGCGTAAATTGGCAAAAGATTGATTACCTCTTAATGGAGATGGGTGGGGGGTATTTATAGGCGCCGCTGGGATCAGATTAGGAATGTAATCCCTGTAGTTAGATAAGGAATGTAATCCCTAATCCCCAGTGAAAGGATAGATATGAATCAGAGCAGTTGATTAAGATTTAATCAGAAACCCTAATTCTATCCTTTCTGGACCGGGTTTGTTGCGGGTTGAGACCCGCACCCAGTTGAGATGGATCCTTTCGCGGGTTAGTGGGTCTTTGAGGAGGAGAACCCGTACCCGCTTCAGACCCATCGGTAGGTGAAATTACCGTTTTACCCCTGGGCTTCAAGATTCGTGTCCGATTTGGACGGTTCCGATTTAACCCCATTTTTAGCCATATCAGCAACTTTGAAATTTTCAAAATCTTATGAATCTATTTCTAGTAGCATTTTTATTTTAATAGTTACTATGATGCAAACTTTCAAAAAAAATGATCAATGATATTTTTATTGGTCATATTGTGAAACCTGCATGCACCAAATTTTTGAAGTATTTTAATCCTCTTCGTATGTTGTATTGTATTACTACTGTGATGGATCCTCGTATCAAATTAGAAGGTACGAAGAGTTTGATTGAAATAATTTTTACTTTACTTGGAGAAGATGAATCTGAAATTGATTGCAGAACATTTTTTGTTAAATTTGAATCGACATGAAATAACTTATATGATTATTATGATAGAATTTTTTCATCTAGTAGTACTACTACTTTAGTTATTTCTTCCTCTGCTACTTTTACAGGTAAGGGTAAGAATAAATTAGATGATGCCACATTTAATTTACTTGCGAAAATTCAATAAAAAAAAGCTAGGACTAATCAACCCAATGAATTACATTGGTATAATCAACAAGATTTTGAAAGTTTTACTTCTTCACTAGATATTTTACAATGGTGGAAAGACCATGAACATAATTATAGTATTCTTAAATATATGGCTAAAGATCTACTAACTCCTCCTGTCTGTACAGTTGCTTCAGAAAGTATATTTTCTACAAGTGGCAGGGTTCTAACAGATTACAGGAATCGTTTGAAGCTCAAATCGTTGGAGATGCTCGTCTGTACGGAAGACTGGATGAAGGCCGAAGATAGGACTCAAGAAATAGGGTTCGACACGTCTACAAGTGGAAGTAACTCGCCAGAAGAAGAAGAACAACAACAATAACAACCAACATGAAGAATTGAAGACCAACAATAACAACAAATTGAAGACCAACATATGCAAGAAATTTATAAATGTAATAAAAATTGTAATAAATCTTTGTTTCTTATAAATAAGTTAGAAAATTGAAGAAAATTGTCTTTTTATAGAAGAAAATTGTAATTGTATAGAACCAATATAATAATTCTCTCTCTTAAAAAAGTTGGAAATTTGTATAAGTTGAAATCACATGAATAATATATACATTTGTTTTAGCAATTTCACTCTTTAATTATTATTATTATTATTATAATTATTATTATCTTTATTACTACATTTTTTTAAAGTTAAAAAAAAGAAATCAAACACACGGGCCAACTCGCGACCTGACCCGACCCGGGTTGGACCTGAATGGGTTCACGGGTTGCGCGGGTCGACATTTTCCAAATCCAACCTGGCCCGGCCCGGCCCAGTTAACCAACCGACCCGACCCGACCTGGATCCGCCCAACTTCGGTTCCAACCCGGGCGGGTCCGACCCGGCCCGGTCGACTCGGTTGCCAACCCTAGTGATATGGTGATTGTGTGAAAATTAAAAATTTACAATAAATATGTAAATTAGCGAGTAGAGTTAGAGAAAGCAAACATAGCAATGAGCAAGACACAAAGATTAAGTGGTTCAGCCTCTATGTCTATTCCACTACACGTTAGTTGTAGCAATTCTCTGCTGCAAGCGTTCCACTATACTTTCAGGCCGAGATCCCTATTACACCCAACATGATTTCTAATACTCTATAAGCCACGAAAACCCCCTCAAAGCGAAAAAGAAAATAAAAAGAAACAAGATCGATGTCTCGACTAAGAAAATAATAAAGGTGCACTCTCTGTTGATCGTTGGTAAAATATTGAGTTCAGAAGATTTAGAGTCAAGAGAGAAGCAATACTCAGTGAATTCACCTGAAAATATTATTTCCACTAAAGTGAAAAGATTTGCCAATTAAGGATTTGTGCAAAATAAGATATGTGCACGTGTATGTCTACTACCCTTCTTTTGGCAGTTGACTGTCAATTCTCCAGACTGTAGTAAGAGGGAATTGATAGTTGACTGCCCCAAACTCAACTAAGTTGAGCGGTCGACGGACAGTGTCCGATATGATCCCATTTATTTGGTGAATTGACTTTATAATTTATATTATTTCCAAAACTCAAATTCTTTACCAGCGATACTTTACATATTTGTTCTTCACATTTTCAACAAATAATTGTCTTGGATTGCTGGCTTCTTTCAAGATTTGAGTACATGTTTCTTGTGTGTGAATCTTTTCGATCCTTCCCAATCTTTTTAGATTCTTTCATTTAAATTGATTCTGTACATCTTGAGACCTTATTTTAAATTTCAAATTTTTATTTCCTGTAAACATCTTAAATCAAAATATTTCATATAAGTTTATATTTTGTGCACACCAAACTTAGGGTAGGGTCAATACTAATATCATCCATATCATCATATTTTTTATCTGGCAAAAATACATATACATATCTCTAATCTAATATTATAATGGGAGAAGGCCTTAGTGTCATTTGTCATTTTGTCATTCTACCAACATGTGCAACGCACGTACATAACTAATATAAAGGAGGTTTCCAGTTCAAATCCTTCCTACGTCAGAATTTTTATTTTTATTTTTTGAAATTATTAAAACGTGCATCGCACGTGTATATTACTAGTTTATTTATAGTAATGCGAATTCTGATTAGTCATGGCGTGAATAGTTTTTGAACTCAAGTCACAACCACTAAGCTAAACGCTGGTGGGAGGTCCATCGATTCTGAAGGAAGTGAGCTAACAACTTAATATCATGTTATTTTACTTGAAATTGTGAAGATCTGATGAAATTAGCATTGGATTGGATTTCCAAGTTTAAATACATGGGAACTGTTGCAGGATTGAAATAGTTAAAGGGGGTCGTCGGTTATTATATAACGACTGAAACACGAATGACTCACGTGTGTGGAGTGCTCCGTACATGCACAGGTATTGGTTTTTTTTTCTTCCTGTTAATCCAATACTACTACTCTGATTAGTTTAAGTGTTCTAACCCTTGAGAAAATACCCTCAGCACTTTAATCATGTATTAGGTTATAGTGTAGAAGAGTACAACTCTTTAGGTCAAATTAGCGACTTAATCTTTAACATCCACCTAATCTTTGCTTGTATCTAGTCATTTTTTGGTAATACATTCTCTTGGCTTAGCCAGAAACTTGAAGCTTTTAGGATGAACAAATGTTAATTTATGCTACTAATTTTAGTATCAGTTAATTATTATCTTTTTTCTAGTTTTCCTATTATTAGATTGATGACATAAGAGATCCACAGATAGTGATTTCAGATCCACATTTATATGTTTACTTACATGAGGATAGTCCATCTGAAAAGGAACCATTATTGAGGAAGCAACCATTAAAAAAGATTATTAAAATAAAGCTAAATAGTAGCTTTAGAGATGGCGCTTAGGATGTCGAGGTCTTCTCTGAGTCTCTGACTCCAAGGGTTTCATCTTCATTACACATATAACTTGTTGCCGACACCAAATGATGCAAGTCTTTTTAGAAAATAAAAATAAAAAAATGGAGAAAGCAAATTAAAGGAAGAAACCCCCCTTTTCCTTTTACTTGTCTTCTTGCATTCTCTTTGTAGCAAAATGATGCCACCATGTACCATTTTGAGGTTTAGTTTCTGATCCATATTAATTAGGATACCCCACAATTATATATATAATTTATTAGGATAAATTCAGGAAGTTTGTCAAGTATGTTATTGCTAAGGTTGGGGAGTGTATAGTTTTGTTTGTTGAAGGGGAGAATGTGCGTCATCAATGAAGATTGTTTCTGGAGAAGGTGGTGGTAGTGAAAATTTGAGGTGTTGGCTGAACCAACTTCATTGCTAACATCCGATCACAGTGTCAAATTGAAGTGTCGCAATCATTGTCATGATCACTTCCAAATAATATAAACTCAATCATCTTTAGCAAACATTGATTTAATTACCTGATATTAGTTATCTTACAGATAGCAATCTTACCTCATTAGATACCACTTCTTTTCTTCTTTTTAAAGTTATTTTGATCTTGTGCATGATTTTGTTGTTGAGGAGCATCTTTATAGGGGATCTACTAATTGATTGGACAGAGCTAGTTTAAATTTCAAAATAATGTAGAATAAAATTTAATTAATTTGCACCTTAAGAAACAATAAACGATATTTCTTGTATAAATTGTGAAAAAACTTCAGTGAAAAAAATTCGGTATCACAGATATCAGGTAAGGCAAAATTTGAACTGGTGATATCTGGCTTTGGATTCCCATATCTTGTCTCCACGCTAAAGTTTCTCTTTGACAAGTAACCATCTTTTGGAAATTTTATTATTTTGGTCATTTAAATTACCCCCTTTTTTACGTTGGCACTGGCACTGTTACCCTGTCATTATGATATAATAATACTAAGAGCAGTGACCACCTTTCTGGGCTCAAGACCCATTTGCATGTGACTTTGAGTAAAGACTATTTTTTTTTTCTTTGTAGTTATGGGGTTGGCTTCCTACTACTACGTCTTTCTATATTTGTTTCAATAATATATTATCAATAAAATAGACATTACTCTATTTTCTCATCTACCTCTCTTTGCAATATATACCTTTTTGCTCTAACTACTCTCATCACTAACAAGATGTGATTCCATGTGTGATGTGTGCTCTTGCTTCCTACCAGGCTTCTGGGATCTTGTCGTCGTATCTTCCTTCTATCATCTTTTAGAACTTAGCCCCTGAAAAATACTGTTGATATAGATTTTTTTTCTTCTCAAGTTTCATATTTCAATCCAGCACAGTGAAGACAAGATGGCAAGATGTTTACTGCATTTTGTTTTTATATTTAGCTGATGAATTATGGACCCTTTCAGTCAAATTTTAGATTAATCATAACCATGTCTATTATATATCATTTGTTAGATCAAGATAAGATAAGTAATTAGGGTTAGCGTTTATATCTCATAGCCGCTTAAGATATTATACCCTGCTTATCAGTATTGGAATATCACAGAGCACTACCTCTAGACCAACTTTTATATGAGATGAACTGGGTTTAGGGTACTGGGCTTTATGCCCACTCAACCCGGTCCAACCATTAAACAGATAACACGTGCAAAGCACGTGTTGCCCCATAGAACATTATACACAATAATATTCTATTATATTGAGAATATACCTATATATCCAACAATCTCTTACTATATTCTCAATATATTAGGCAATGCCCAGTTAAATCATTGGCTTACAAAAATAATATAGTTCACAGACTAAATCAATTATAACTCGTATAGTTCAAATGAGACTAAACCAAAATAATCAAATAGTTCAACGACCATATCAAAACAAAATAGTTCACAATGGCTAAACCAACTAGAGAAACCTGTCATAGTTTCAAAATCAACCAAAGCAAATAAACTTCAAGAATAAAGTATGAGTTTTAAGCTCATGAACACAAGAGTTTTAAACTCAACAGAAGTTTTACCAAGCAAGTGACAGATTTATTTTTGAGAGAAATAAACCAAAACTATATCCTTACAAACTGCTTTATGTTTACTCCTCCATTTTGAACAAATCATTATTCTGAAATCTATATTGACAGAGTCAACTCCTCCATCTTTGCTAGCTTATTGAAAACAAGAATATCAAGAGACGCATCTCTAAGGATTCTATTGAATTTTATAAAGTATCTTGTTCCACTAAAGAACTTAGTACAATTCAACGATAGCTTAGCAAGATGTGACGCAAGCATCACAATCAAGTTTCTTTAACAAAATAAAGAACAAGAACTATTATAGTTTCTGCACAAGAACTACACTATGTTTCATATTGTAATGATAGAACAGTCAAATCAATTATGGTTGATTCTGAATCATCAAAATTGGAATGATATAACAACCATTCTAAACATCGGAAACACATCGAAAAATTTTCATGCTTTCTTTTGGAATAATGAGATGATTCTAAGTAAATTATGAAAATATATAATATCATCAAAATTGGAATGAAGTTATATATTAACAGAATTTACATAGAACTTTTCAAATTATCTAAAACATGTCAACTGTCTAAAATTGATGCTTCAATTTGAACTTCTCTATGGCTCCAATTGGATTCTAAACCTCAAAACAATTTGGATGTTAAAACTTTTGACTCAATAGCTTTTATCTCCATTTTCCCCACAGTTTTGATAATTAGATCACTTTCAAGTCTCTTAGCAAGAGCATTAGCCATACTTGTTGCAATTGCACTTTATCTATGAGAAAGTTCAACTAGGCTTCTTTCAGCCTTTATATACTCCTCTTACTATTATAGAGTGAGTTATGAGCTATAGTGCATTGTAGTTTGATAGTCGCATAACAGAATTAGAAATTTTACTTTACACTTCTCAATAGATGATTAGCAATAAGTCATTCAATCCACTCAGCCTCTTTCCCTGCAGAGGATAACATATAGAGGTCTGATTTCTTGGATGAGAATGCAATACTTGTTTGCCTTTTAATCTCCATTATTTTTCTGCTCCTCCTAGTGTGAACACATTTACTAGTTGTTGACTTTCACTAAATGTTAAGTAGCACAAAGCAAAGTCTTGAGTATTATTAGCCTCTTAAGGACACTCAAATGTGTATAGAATTATTAGTGAATCTGTAGATCATACCTACCTCAAAGGCTATGTCTATTATAGTGCAGATTTTTGTATACACGAGACTTTCAATTCTTTTAGAATGATCTACCTATCTCATAGTTGCACCATCATAAGGTATTAACCTTTTACCATAATCATAAGGTGTTTCAAAACACACTTTCAATCACTATATTTCCAATTTTGAAACACAATACTGATTTATCGAGTTTGACTAAGGGTTATCCCTTACCAACGAAAACTCACCCTTGTACATAATATGGTGTCCACACCACTTAGGTGTTTCATGCTAAATTTATTTGGATAGCACAATTTAACTCCATTTATATTAGAGATGTCACTACCAATCAACAAGTATGTCAATAAAACCAAGTAAATAATAGCCATTATATTTGACACACCACAAACTTAAAGGCACTAATCTGAATTACTTGATTCATATACTAGGCTCTTTGAGAAATTTGTCAAATTATTTATACGTTAGCTATACAACATGTTTTAAAACATACGATGATTTTACAAAGTTGTAAATCTTGTTCACTAAACACATTAGTACAAAACACTTAGTACAAAACTAATCAGTATAAAATTTTTCAATATAAAATATTCAGTACAGAACTTTTCAGTACAAAACTGTTTAAAATCTTTTATGAATAACAAAATTTTCAAAAGATAAGGACAAGAAGAATCTTTATTGTAGCAATATGACAAACATGTGAGTAGACAACAGATCAGTCTATCCCATTTATCTCAGTCAATTCTTAAGCTACTTAAAGTGCATTAAAATTGCTACTGATCAATCAAAACTAAGTTTCTTCTACAAAACTCCACTTACTATAGTTTTAGCCCATTTCGGCAAATCAACTAATTGTATATCACAAATTTATCTCATTGTCTACTAAAGACTCTTCTTGGCTCATTTGCCACTGAAATATAAGTGTCAGTAGGACTGGTTCTTGATTCCAACTGTGAATCATTGACAGTGACAGTAGGACTGATAATTTTATAGATTTGTCTTTGATGAACACATCCTCAAAGAACTTTGCAAGTCCAGAATCTACTAACCCAAATTAGATAGATCCAAAACTGTTCATAGAACCATATTCTGCACTTTCTAAGTATATACAAATATTTGTTGTAGGTCCTACTTTAGGCCTTATAGGGTCATGTACTCTAACAAATGTATCACAACACAAATTTTCACTTTGACAAAATTATTTGTGTTTTTATCCCATAGTTTACAAGGTGTAAATAATTTAGAGTGTGGTAATATATTGGAAATATGATTAACAACACAATATTACCGACAGTTTCATAAACTCAAACAATAATCAATAATATAGAATTCAACATTTCACTAAGTGTTTGATTCTAACTTTTATCAATGTCGTTTTGACTGTTGTAAATAGAGTGCACTAGAGATTATGCTAAATGCAAACTTCTCTTAAAATTGTTAAACCATATTCACCACCTCTATCAAATCTGAAACCTTGATTTTTAGCATTTAACTATAATATTTTTTTTAAATTCATTGAGAATAACAAGTGCATCATTCTTCATATATATGACAGACTTATATTAATCATCTACAAAAGTGATTAAATACTTCCGACCAACAATTATCTCACATAGTTACAAAGCTATTGAGATTACAATTATCAGAATGTATTGATTCAAAAGGTTGTGAACTCCTAGAGACCACACAAAATGATTTCCTAGTGATCAAAATCTGAATTCAAACTTCACATTTGTCATATTTAATGAAGTGTCATTTAGTAGAGTTATAAGTTTTAACAAGAACAAACAATTTAATATATAGTTCATAGTGATTCTAAATTTCTAAACAACTTGGATGTTAAAACTTTTGGCTCAATAGCTTTTAACTCCATTTTCCCGACAGTTTTAATAATTAGATCACATTTCCTCACAAACAATTGAATATATAGTTCTCAAATCCTAACCAAATATGCTATTGTTCAAGAACACAATTAGAGCTATTATTATTAATTGTCTCATTTGTTAAACTCAGCTTATATATGCGATTGACAATATATGCACATTATAAGAGTTAATACAAAATTACTCTATTACATTTTACAAAATTATTTGCTTTCTCTAGTGATTCTAACAATGTCCACGTGCTCAAACAAATTGAGCTATATTTTTCTTTATTCGTTCTTCATCATCTTCGAAACACTAAGCGAGATAATGAATCATATTTTATAATTAAATTTTGCACACACAGTATAATGAATGATAATGAACAAAACGTAAATAATAGAGTCATATTCTGTATTACAGAATGCTCCTATCTAAGTTACGGACATTTGTTATAGATCTTATACATCAATCAATTTTTTTTTAAAAAAATTATTTATTAGAAAAGCAACTATATAATCTCACACAAACTGCAAATAATGGATTTTTCAAAATATCTATACACATAGTATGATAAAGCACTTAACAACCCTAAACATGCTAGTTTTCAAAGCAAGAATAACTATGATCTAAGACTCCCAATCATGTGATCAAACGCACAAAATGTTAACACATTCATCACATGAAAGTATAATAAAATTAGAGTAGATCATATCGACACTTCAAGTTAGAAGTGTTTTTCAATTTCGATGGAGAAGTCTGTGTAGTGCAGACTTATTCAACCGTGATGCATATCCATTATCTCCAACACACAATTTGTAAGTAACTTTGGAGTTCCTATATTCATCAAATTATTAAAGATTAGCCAATTAAACAAATTATTAGCACTATCTAATTCACAAAAATTTAATTGGAGATACAAATTTATAGCCAACATCTATAATTTAACTTATCAAAATGGATATTTGATTTTTAGCACATAGCTAAAACAATTGTTCAAATTTGCATTTATTTAAACAATGCTTAATACGAACAAATAATTAAATAACAATTTAAATTTGGTGAAGAACTTATATTTAATTTAGATCTGATCCAGGTCTGATTCCTTTTGACTGGATCTGAATATGGATCTGCTCCAACAGTCCAAACACCAAACACCAAAAACGTCCAATCAAAAAATTGGATTTGAGTTGTTTACTTCTTCTCCTTCTATCTCACAAGAAGAACAATGGAGAGGAGGGTGGAGGATGGGGCAGCAACTACCAGAGGCTGATTTCGGCGACCTCTGGCGACGACAGCGGCTTGCACGACCCACCGTCAGGGGTGGCGTCAACTCCCAGTGACGGCGACCTCGATAAGAAGGTTATGGAGGGATCGGGTCAGAGGCGGCGTCAACTCCCAGCGACGGCGACCTTGATAAGAAGGTGGGTAGTCGCTCAGTCCCTAGCGGCGGCAACAGTGCAGGCGGCGATGGCTACGGCATAGTCGGTGACGGCGGCTTGGATCGACGCTCACAGCGACAACCACTAGCCTGGGCAGTGGCGGCCTTCGTCGATGCCAACAGCGACGTGGCAGCCTGGATCGACACCAACAGCGACGGTGGCGTGGTGATGGCACCGGCCGCTGAATTCGTCGATCGATCAGGTCCATCTCTCTTTCTCTCTTAATCTCGAAATTAATATCTTAAGATTGTTAGATCAAGATAAGTAATTAGGGTTAGGGTTTATATCTTATAGCCGCTTAAGATATTATATCCTGCTTATCAGTATTGGAATATCACAGAACACTACCTCTAGACCAGCTTTTACATGAGATGAACTGGGTTTAGGGTACTGGGCTTTATGCCCACTCAATCCGGTCTAACCATTAAACAGATAACACGTGCAAAGCACGTGTTGCCCCATAGAACATTATACACAATAATATTTTATTATATTGAGAATATACATATATATCCAACATCATTAAGATATGGTGAACAACTGTCCGACCAACTGGTATTAAGTTTATCATGTGTATTCTTTCTTAATCTTATTATTTAGGTAATTAAGGATATGTATGAAGGGGTACCGACCACAATTAGAATAATCACATGAGAGAACATTGATTTTCCTATTACAGTAGGTTTACACTAAGGTTCGGCTTTAAGCCCCTACCTCTTTACTTTGGTTATGGATGAATTGACGCGAGAAATACAAGATGAGGTGCCTTGGTGTATGCTTTTTGCCGATGAAGTCGTTTTAGTGGACAAGATTAGAGCAAAAATTAATGCTAAATTAGAATTATAGAGAGAAACTTTGGAAGCCAGAAGCTTTATGATAAGCAGAACTAAAACAAAATATATAGAGTGTAATTTTAGTGATATTCGGAACACAAGTGAGGAAGTAGTGAAGCTGGATGGTCGAAAGATATCTAAGAGAGACCGTTTCCGATATTTATGCTCGATTATACAAAGATATGAGGAGATTTGTGAAGATGTTATACATAGAATGCAAGCATGGTGGCTTAAGTAGAGAAGTGATAGTGGTATTTTGTGTGACATACGTATACCTTTGAAGTTAAAGGAAAAATTTTATAGGACGACTGTTAGATCATCAATGATGTATGGAGCAGAATGTTGGGCAACAAAGAAACATATCTAAAAAATGAGTGTAGCAAAGATGAGGATGCTAAGATGGTTGTGTGGTAAAACCGGGAAGGATAGAATTAGAAACGAGCATATACGAGACATGCTAAAGGTAGCTCCTATTCAAGATAAGTTAAGAGAGAATCGCCTTAGGTGGTTTGGACTTGTTATATGTTGACCTAATAGTGTCCCAGTTAGAAAGAGTGATTTGATAAGTACTGAAGGTAAAGTTAGGGGTAGAGGAAGACCTAAACTAACTTGGGTGAAAATAGTGAGGAAAAATATGATAGCTAGTGACTTTACAGAAGATATTGCGCTAAACCGAGCAGAATGAAAAATCATGATTCATGTAGCCGGCCCCAACTATTTAAGAAAAAGGCTTTGTTGTTGTTGTTGTTGTTGTTGTTATTCTTTCTTAATCTCATACCAATTTGGGTTTCAGCTTCTTCATTCATTACATAATAATGTCTCATTACATCCTAATGTCTCAAATGGTCCATACTCGTTAGTTGTTAGTAGTGTGTATGCATCAATTACTTGAAATTAAAACCTAATTCCTTGTTTAAGTAGCCATGCCGAGAAAATGAGAAAAAGAGAAAGACAAAAGATAAACACACAAAAAAGCTGAGGAACTCAACTCTACCCATTCTTTCATGCAAGATGACTCGGCTCGGTTTTTCCCCTCTAACCAATTACGTATACATCAAATGATGTTCTGAGAATCTATTAAGACCTTGTGTGATTTTTTTTTCCTGTTAAATATATGGCACTTCATATGATTAAAGCTTAGCTTAAACATTGATTAGCATTGAGATATCCAAAGAGAGGACCCCATATTGAACTAGCAGCTGGGAATTTAAATGTACAATTGGAGGCTATGAGTGGAAGTGATGTAAACTTAACCCTAAGTAGAGAATTTTCAAGAACATTAAAAGATTAAGTTTACCAACATGTAATGCCAATTAAGTTAGAAATTAAAACTAGTGATTGATATGATGGATAAAAACCAGTTGTTCATCTCCGAGACAAGTGAAGGGGTTCCCGGGCTTTCGTCTAGACTGCGTGGCAGATACTTTCTTCACGATCTTCATCTTTTTCAAGAAATTGAATAAGTCTTAACAATTCCAATTAAATATCAAGCCTAAGATTCAATGATTATACTTAAGTGTTCTTAGCAAGTAAAATATTCAATAGTGATTTGTATGCTATTAGGCATGTAGAAACACACTCAATATTTGTGGACGACAGTAAATTCAAATAATAATCTAGAGACGATATGCAATAATACAAATAATGGAGGAATGGAAAGAAGTTACCGAGTTCGATGAACGTGTTGCCGCGTGTTCTGCCTCTCACACAAGATCCAATCCTTTGCCCCAAACACCAAACACTAAAAGCTAATAAAAAAGAAATTAGATCATATCAGATCTGACCTACTCGTCACTGTGCACTCGGAAAGAAGGAGGAGATCGATGGCGGGTTGTTGCTTGCGGTGAGGTGCGCCTGTGATCTGCGGTGGTGGTGAAGGGGCTGGCGTCGGGTGGCAGTAAGGAGAAAGAGGGGCTCGGGTGCTGGCAGCGAGCGGCTGGCATCGGGGAGATTGCAGAGGCAGCGAAGAATTTTTTACCAAACTATCCCACTTTTTGTAAGTATGTACGAAACTATCCCTGTTTGAAAAGTTAATACCAAAACATCCTTGTCGTTAACGGGGTTAACGAGTCTAGTAGTATTCCTAGCATTAACCCCGTTGACGTGATGATGTGGATACAACTTTTCCCTCGAGTGGGGATTGTGAGAAAAACTAATCCAATATACTAATGCTAACCCCATTAACGGTAGTGTTTAAATCACCCGCGTTAACGGGGTTAACGTTTTTAGTAGGGATAGTTGGGGGGGGGAGTTTTTCGAAGAGGGGTGTAGTTAAAAGTTCTTTAAGTATAGACTCGTTAACCCCGTTAACGCGCCTCATTATATCAGGCGCGTTAACGGGGTTAACGAGTGTCGATTGGGTTCAGCTTTAAGTAAGAAATGCTGATAGGTAACATCATTATACTTTTAGTATCTCTCTCTCTCCTCTTTCTCCCCCATCATCATGACTGTGCCCATAGGAAACGACAACTCTACGAAGTCTGTGATTGGTAGAACACTTGATCCGAATTTTAGTTGGTTTGCACTAGAGCTATATATTCAGCAAATTAAAAATATTAATGCCCAACCACATGCTAACCCTGGTTCAAGCTCCGCTCGTGAATTGCCGATCCGTAAGATCGTTTAGAATCCAGTTCAAACATCCCAAGAAATCCTTCCGTCCATACAAGAACACACCTTTCCAAATAGTACATGCCCGGATCATACTGAATTTGAATTGCCAGGTCAACCAAATTTGGATAATGATTATGTTTCGAATACCAATTTTTTCAGAATATTTGAAAATGCTACCGTTAATAATGATTTAGTTGTTGATGAAGAAGAAGACGAAGAAACAGATGATGAAGCTGAAGCGGGATTACATAATGAAGATGAGGAAGAAGTAGACGAATATTTGAATATTAATATGAATGAGAGTATTGATGTCGATGTGAACTTTATTGATGGCTTCAATAATGTCAACACTCATGTTACGGAGGAAATGGCACAAAGTGCGAGAGTAAATCATGGTTCACAATAATCGTCCGGTTCATCTACCGTAGATAAGTTCTACATTGGGCAAGAGTTTCAAAGTAAAGATTCGATTCAACATGCGGTAAAGTTGTACTCCATCAACAAACATCGGGAATTTATCACAATAAAATCTTCACCTACCATCTATGTTGTAAAATGTAAATTGGCTCCGAGAAAACGTTCACTTGAGGAGTTGGTGCAAATCCCACCGGTTCCAACTGAGGGTGGTTGTCCGTGGCGATTACGTGCAATTGTTCCGAAGGGCCGGACAAATTTTGTGGTTAAAAAAATAGTAGGACCGCATACTTGTGTGAATCCCGCATTGAGTCAAGACCATTGCAAAGTTGACGCTGAACTTGTATGCAGTTTGATTATGCATGTTGTGAATGCTCAGATAGGAATTACACCGCGTGTAATTAGTGAGATGGTCAAACTTAAATTGAAATATCAGATATCTTATAGGAAGGCTTGGATTGCAAAACAGACATCTATTGAGAAGTTGTACGGATCATTTGAAGAGGCGTACACTAAGTTGCCTTTAATTCTATCAGCAATACAAGCAGCAAATCCAGAAACTGTTGTCCATTGGGATAAGTATGAATCCGGTCCTGGCATTGAAACATTCAGGGGTGTGTTTTGGGCATTTGGTGCTTCAATTGAAGGGTTTATGTTCTGCACACCTGTTATAAGTGTTGATGGAACACACCTGTATGGTAAATATAAAGGTTGTTTGTTAATAGCAATCGCACCAGATGCAAATGATTGTTTGTTTCCATTTGCTTTCGCAATAGTTGACGGAGAAAGTGTTCATATATGGACATGGTTTATGAGCTGTATTCGTTTCTATGTCACTGATCGGTTTGGTTTATGTGTTATATCTGATCGGCACGCAGGTATTTTGGCCGCCATGGAATCGCACAATGGTGCATGGAACGAACCCAATGCTTATCATCATTATTGTATGCGACATTTTGCTACCAATTTCTTTACCAAATTTGGTAGCAAAGCAATGAGGACGAAAGTGAAAATTATAGTATGTCAAAACCAACCAAAAAAATTTTAAAGCAAACTCGCGGAATTGGAAACAGTCAATGCGGAAGCGACAAATTGGTTGAAAGAGAAAATAGTTGCGAAATGGGCACTTTCTGAAGATGGAGGACGGCGATATGGGATAATGACTACCAATCTATCAGAAGTTTTCAACTCGGTTTTGAAAGGCGTGCGTAGTTTACCAGTAACTGCTATTGTGGACTTGATCCTTTACCATCTTAATTCGTACTTTGCCACACGGCGTCAATTAGCCAACAAGCTAATTATGGAGGGTAAAATTTTTGCACAATGAGTACAGGATTTGATAGATCTTCGGTGTGAAAGAGTCAACATGAATGAGGTGATATTGTTTAGCTATCAATCTGGAGTTTTTGCAGTCAAAACAGGTACGAAGAGTAGGTGGGAATCAAAAGGGTGGTAACTTGCACACCGTTAACTTGGACAATAAAACATGTACTTGTCAAAAATTTCAGTTATATCATATACCATGTTCTCATGTTCTAGCAGTTTGTGCATATCGCGCTATTGATTACAAACCGTATGTTGATACATTCTACTCAACTATTTCGTTAGCACAAACATGGGCTCCCAATTTTCATCCTACACTAGATTCTGTATATTGGCCAGTTAATACTGGAAACAAACTTGTACCCGATGCGAGCCTTCGACGTTCTCAGAAAGGTCGGCCGAAGAGTACAAGAGTACATAATGATATGGATGTACAAGATGAGTCTAGCAGGGCTTCGGGAATGATGTGTTCAAAATGTGGTTTGAGGGGTCACAATAAACGCCGATGTCGGAACAACTCAAGTCAGTCTACTCAATGCCAATATTGAACTGTTTTGGAGTTTTGTTAGTTTAATTTTTTTTATTATGTAATATTTAATTTGAAAGTTTGTATGGAATCATGATTTATGTTATATGTTAGTTTGAAAGTGTGTATGGAATCATGATTTGAGTTGAAAACATTTGATTTGTGAAATTTTTTACTGATCTTGTCTGAAATGAGCTCATATGAGCTGTGATATGAGTTGTTTTGAGCTGATCTTGTGTGAAATTTCGATGTTTTGAGCTGTTATGAGCTGTGATATACGATGTTTGGAGCTGAGATGTGATGGTTTAAAATGTAATCAGGTAGCAGATCCAATGGATTTTTGAGTCTGTTAGTGAAGTTGCTCAATCTCGTTAACTCCGTTAACGGCCTTGGTTTTACCAAAACCGCCATCGAAGTTAACGAGTGTGAGCAACTTCACTCTCCAGAAAGTTTCAACTTTCTGGAAAATGAAGAATATCCACAGTTGTTAACTCCGTTAAAGGCCTTGGTTTTACCAAGGCCGTTAACCAAGTTAACGAGTGTGAGCATCTTCATTTTCCAGAAAGTTTCAACTTTCTGGAAAATGAAGAATATCCACAGTCGTTAACTCCGTTAATGGCCTTGGTTTTACCAATGCCGTTAACGGGGTTAACGAGTCTATACTTAAAGAATTTTTAACTACACCTCTCTTTGAAAAACTCCCCCCCCCCCACTGTCCCAACTAAAAAAGTTAATCCTGTTAACGCGTGTGGTTTAAACACTACTTTTAACAGGGTTAGCGTTAGTATATTGGATTAGTTTTTCTCCAAATCTCCACTTGAGGGGAAAAATTGTATCCACATCATCACGTTAATGGGGTTAACGCTAGGAATACTACTGGACTCGTTAACCCCGTTAACGACAAGGATGTTTTGGTATTAACTTTTCAAACAGGGATAGTTTCTTACATACTTACAAAAAGTGGGATGGTTTGGTAAAAAATTCGGCAGCGAAAGGCAGCGAGTTTCAGTGGTGGAGACGATGGTTGCGTTGTGGTGCTTGGGATGCAGGTGTCGGGTGATGGCGATCGGACGGTGGTGAGGTGAAAGGAGAGTTGAAGTGGCTGCGAGGGAAGCTTCAAAGTCGATGGGTTCGGAAACAAGAAGAGGAGAAGAATACGGGGAAGTATGTTTGTGAAGATGAAATGATGATTATGGTGGCTATAGAAGGAGATGGGAAGATTATGGTTAGAATAAAGATTTGGGGTTTTGGACGTGGTTTATGGTTTCTTACAAATCCTAATAATTCTTATGGTCTCACACGCACATGACAAGAATGTAGAGCAGAGACTTAACACAATAAATTTTTAATCAGTCAAAGCATTATTTTTCGTTAATCAAAAGGCCTATATATAGGCAAAAAAAATCTCAATACAAATCTCCAAAATATCCTAATGCAGAAAATTAAGGGTGCAAATCACAAAAGTACTATATTTGGCTAAAATGCCAAAAATAAATATAAATGCTGAAATAAAAATACTAGGCTAATAAAATAGCCATCTCAAACAATGCCTGCGCTGATAGAAGCGTCCTAAGCATTTCGAACTGATGTCTTCATCATTATCTCTGGGTGGGAGAACTCGATCGAGTCGAGTCAAAACCAGTGCTTCTGTTATAGTGCTTCAAAAGGTCTGGATCTAAACGCTGAAGCTCTTCCTGATCAATCTGAGTTTCCTCCAACTCCGTCTTGTTTTTCCATCGCACCAAATACCTATGAATACCACTATTTGTAAGAGAGATTATATCATCATCTAAAATATTATCCAATTTTTCTGTTGGTGGGTATGTAGTATAAGGTAAATGGGAAAATGTCGGAGTCTCACAAGTGGGTTGCAAGGTAGGCTCATCTGTATGAGTATTTCTAGGGTTAAATTATATATGGGCCTTCATAGGGTACTAGATCCTCAATATTGAAAGTCTTACTTATGTCAAAACCTTTCGGAAGGTCAATGATATAGGCATTATCATTGATTTTATGCAAAATTTTAAATGGGCCTGCAGCACCTGCTTTCAATTTCTTTACGAATCCAACCGAAAACCATTTCGGATGAATCCGAATCATCACCTTGTCACCAACATCAAAAGTTTTAAATTTCATTCTAGTATCTGCCCTCAACTTGTAGTTAAAATTATTCTCGTTAATTTTCTTGAAAATTTTTGTATGCAAATCATGATTGCAGGATACAAATGTGAATACAGACAATAAGACTATGTTGTTCTTACATGGGGACAAAATCTATGAGTTGCCTAGGACAATAACCATGCACAACTTCATGTGGACTCATGCCGATGGTTCTATTCTTTGATGTATTGTAGGCAAATTCAGCAACAGTTAATTTCAAGTTCCCTACAAGAGTACGCAAGAGATTGCCAAAGACTCCGATTGACCACCTCAGTTTGTCCGTCAGTCTGTGGATGGAAGGCTGATGAGAATTTCAATTTCGTGCCCATCTTGTGCCATAGGGTCTTCCAAAAGTAAATCGTGAATTTCACATCCCTATCGACCATAATTGACTTTGGCAACCCATGTAGCTTCAAAATATTATCGAAGAAAATTTGAGCTACACAAGATGCATCAAAAGTTTTCGAACATGAGAGGAAGTGGGCCATTTTAGACAAATGGTCCACAACGACAAGAATGGAATCGTGTTTCTTTTGTGTTTTCGGTAAGCCTAACACGAAATCCATGCTGACATCTTTCCAAGAGCGACTGGGAACAGGTAATAGAGTATGCATGCCTGTGTTCTATTTTTGTTGTTTGGCGAGTTGACAAGTATGACACTTATTAACAAGTCTCGCAATGTTCCTTTTAAGCTTAGGTTAGTAAAACCTATGTTCCACAACATCACTGGTCTTGCTATGCCTAAAGTATCCTGCAAGGCCACCAGCATGACATTTTCAAATAAGATACTCATAATGATATACTAGGAATGCACAGTTTGGAGCGATAGAAGAGATAATCATCTTTCAGAAAATAATCATCTGTCACTCGAGTGATTCCATCCTTCAAAGAGGTAGATTTCGTGAAAATATGGGCAGAAGGTGTAATCATCTTTTAATCTCTCAAAACCAATAATTTCGGTGCGCGGTGTGGATAAGATCATGTGACAACGACTTAGCGCATCCACAGCCTTTTCATCAATCCCTTTCTTATGCCTAATGGTATACGAATATTATTGTAGGAATTGTACCCATTGAGAATGTCTCAGATTCAACTTTTGTCGAGAGTTAAGGAAACTTAGGGCTTCATGGTCTAAGAAAATGACGAATTCTTGCGATATGAGGTAATGTCGCTAATAGCGAAATGACTGAATTACCGCATAGAATTTCTTGTCATAAGTGGAGTTTTTTTGTTTTGCCTTATTCAGTTTTTCACTAAAATAAGCAACATGATGACTCTTTTGACTGAGGACTCCATCTATATCAATACCAGAAGCATCGCATGTTACTTCAAAGACTTTAGTGAAATTATACAACCTCATGACATGTGTCTAAGTCATTCTTTTCTTGATCTCTTCGAAAGCTTTCGTGGCTGCTTTCGACCAGATGAACTCACATGTCTTCAATTATTCAGTTATCGGAGTCATGATTGTGCTAAATTTTTGCACAATCCGACCACAGAAGGTGGCACGACCATAAAAACTATGCACATCATGTATGGTATGGGGTTCAGACCACTCAATAATAGCTCGTATCTTTTATGGGTCAGCGGATACTCTTCTGGCAGATACAGTGAATCCCAGAAAAGTAGTCTAATCAGAGAGGAAGGTACATTTGGTTGGATTAGCATAAAGCTGTTCTTTTCTCAAAACATCGCAGACCTGTCTCAGATGGTCAAGATGTTGCCCAACGGATCGGCTGTAAATGAGAATATCATCAAAGTGCACCACAAGAAATTTGCCCATAAAGGGACGGAGTACTTGCGTCATGATTCTTATAAATGTGCTCGGGGCATTCGTTATTCCAAACGGCATGAGCATCCATTCGTACAGGCCATCATTCGTCTTAAAGGCGGTCTTCCATTCATCACCAGACGAACACATATTTGGTGACTGCCACTTTTAAGATCAATCTTGAAAAAATTGTGGTACCATACATCATACCTAACATGTCATCCAAACGGGGATTGGAAAAACGGTACTTCACCGGGATTTTATTTATGGCACGGCTGTCCACACACATACGTCATGTTCCATCTTTCTTTGGCGTCAACATAGCTGGGACTGCACAAGGACGTTCGTAGGCTGTTCACACACATACGTCATGTTCCATCTTTCAATGTTTATACTTAAGTGTTCTTAGCAAGTAAAATATTCAATAGTGATTCGTACGTTAGTAGGCATGTAGAAGCACACACACTCAATATTTGTGGATGATAGTAAATTCAGATAATAATATGGAGACGATAGGCAAACACAAATAATGGAGGAATAGAAATAAGTTATCTGGTTTGATGAACGTGTTGCCGCGTGTTATGCCTCTCACACAGAGTTCCAATCCCTTGCCTTAAACACCAAACACTAGAAGCCATTCAAAAAGAAATCAGATCAGATCAAATTTGACCTACTCGTCATTGTGCACTCAGAAGGAAGGAGGAGGAGATCGACGGTGGGTTGTTGCTTGAGGTGAGGTGCCCCAGTGATCTGCGGTGGTAGTGAGGAGAAAGAGGGGCTCGGGTGCTGGCAGCGAGCGGTTGGCGTCGGGGAAATGACAAAGGCAGCAAGTTGCGGTGGTGGAGATGATGGCTGCGCTGTGGGGCTTGGGATGCAGGTGTCGGGTGATGGCGGTCGGACGGTGGTGAGGTGAGAGGAGAGTTGAAATGGCTGCGTGGGAAGCTTCGGGGCCGATGGGTTCGAAAACAAGAAGAGGAGAAGCATACGGGGAAGTTTGTTGGTGAAGAAGATGATGATGATTATGGCGGCTGTAGAAGGAGATGGGGAATGTTAGGGTTTGAATAAAGATTTGGGGTTTTGGGTGTGGTTTAGGGTTTTTCACAAAACCCTAATAATTTTTATGGTCTCACACACAAGAGAAGAATGAAGAGCGGAAACTCAACACACAATAAACTTTTAGTCAATCAAAGCATTATTTTTCATTAATCAAGAAGTCTATATATAGGCTCAAAACAAATATCAATACAAATCTTCAAAATATCCTAATGCAGAATATAATGGGTGCAAATTGTAAAAGTACTACATATAGCTAAAATATCAAAAACAAATATAAATGCTGAATTAAAAATACTAGGTTAATAAAATAATCATTTTAAATAATATCTGTACTGATAGAAGCGTCTAAAATATTTCGAACTAATGTCCTCACCGGAGAGGTTTGGTTAAAGTGGGGAAACTGTCATGTCCACAAGGAATAGTGACAGCTGCCGGTGGCTGCAAGGGCAGCAAGTGTGCTATCCTGGTCTGGGCATTGGGATCCGTGCAGATTTGGATGAGGAACTGCCACGTGACATCCTACATGTGGGTGCCAGAGTAAATACGAAATGCTTACATATACAGATATGTATGTTAGGAAGAATGAGTACTATAATCCTGTCATTCTGTAGTCTGATAGATTTGAGTTTCATTTCAATTATTTAAGGATGGCGAAAGAGCAAGTCAAAACTATATAATTTGATAGGTTGTAACTGCTAAATAAATTAGTATATATGTTTGTATAGGCATAAATTACTTAATAAAGTACATTCTTGTCAAAAGGTTCCAGGGTTTGTGGAACATGCTTCATATTTGAATCAGTTCATTTGGTTACATTTGGTTACATTTGGTCACATATGTACTCATTTTTTAGATTGAATTTAATGATTTGCACCTTTTGGTCTAATTTGTTCATACAGTATACATGTTATTTTCTTTTTAAAGGAATATCTATATAATTGTTGCCGCTGAATTCGAGTGTGGGAACAGCAGATGAGATTTGTAGGTTCTTGAGGAACTCACAAAGATCTACCCCTTCTTCTTTCTTGCGAACTGGCTGGCTCCTTGGTGCTCCCTTGCAACCTGCACAAATGTTCGAGACACCGGGATGGATCCCGGCGACGAATCCTCCGACGATCAAGTCAATACATGGAAAGGGAGGGAAAAAGCTCCAGTGTGCAAAGTGTGATCACCTTTTACCGTGGGAGATCAAGGGGGTTTTATAGTCGCCAACGGGATCTCCTTTAGGATCAGGGAGAATCCCTACTTCCCGGTGTGGCAGGATACGTGTGATTATAACCACCCCCTCCAAATCAGGGGGAACCAGGATTTCCTCCAATCCTGTTAAACTGGCCCTACCGGGTTGAGACCCGTTCTCAACTGGTTGGGTCCGTTCATTGGTTAGCAGGTCCAGGAAAAGGGGCCCGGTTCCCAATTTGGACCCGTTTGTAGGCAAGATTACCATCTTGCCTCTGAGACTTTGAGATTCGCACTGTTTTGAATGGTTACGATTTAACCCCATTTTTAGCCATATCACTAGCCCCCTACTCCCAAAGACTGCGTATTACAGCCTTATGGCAGTAGTTATGTTGTTTCAATGGTGTTTAGGGCTTTATCGGAGTTTTCAATGGGTGCTCGAATCTCGTCTGAGGGGTGATGGTGTTTTCCCAAGCTGGTAGCATGCTCAAAGTGGCTTCTAGGTTGCTCCGGATCTTTGGTGATTTTTTCCCGATTTATATCATTTGTTCGAACCATTTACTTAATTTAGCAAGGTAATAATTCACTTTTTGGGAGCCTTAATTAATTGTTCTGGACAATAATTATTTAACCCGGGACTCAAAAATGCTCCCCTTAATTTATAACTATTTTTCAGAATTTTTAATTATTGGACTCCAAAGCTTCGTCGTTTAAGAAAGAGTCAACGGTTGTGGGAGCAATTCCGAATGACGAACCACTTCTTACTTGCTTATGAGCGAATAGTAGAAACGGAGTCGAGCCAAGTGTTGGACTCCAAACTTTGTCCTTTAAGTAAGAGTCAACGGTTGTGGGAGCAATTCCGAATGGCGAACCACTTCTTACTCGCTTATGAGCGAATAGTAGAAGCGGAGTCGAGCCAAGTGTTGGACTCCGAACTTCGTCGTTTAAGAAAGAGTCAACGGTTGTGGGAGCAATTCGAATGACGAACCGCTTCTTACTCGCTTATCAGTGAGTAGTAGAAGTGGAGTCGAGCCAAGTGCTGGACTCCGAACTTCGTCGTTTAAAATTTTTTTTGTAAGTGGAGTTGGACTACCCCAAAAATGTAGAATTTACCCGAAAGATAGATAAATTGCAAGGGGGAAATTTCTCTTTTATTGAAAACAACTAGGCGGCTGCTTCTATGTTGCAGACCGCCTTTTACATTTCGATAAAAAGGAAGATACAAGTTTGATTTTTGCAATCTTGGGATAGTAGCTTGGAGCGGCGTTTAGGAACCCTCTCGGTACTTCATCAAGTGCTCGGCGTTCCAAGTCCTTGGTATCTTCCTACCCCCCGAGTCTTCAAGTTGATACGCGCCCGGGCGTATAACTCTAGAGACCTTATATGGTCCTTCCCAATTGGGTGCCAGTTTGCTTCTCTTGCTTGGATCCGAAATTGATAACTTTCTCAGTACTAAGTCCCCTTCCTTTATGTTGGTCGGTCGTACCCTCTTATTATAAGCTTGAGTGATCCTACGACGGTAGGTCTCTTGATGGATTGCGGCTCCCTCGCGGATCTCGTCGATGAGGTCTAGGCAGTTGCGAAGCTGGTTTGCGTTCTGTACCTCATTGTAAGCTATGAGGCGAGGTGAAGGTAGACCCACCTCTAGAGGGATAAGAGCTTCTGATCCGTACGTGAGGTTGAAAGGGGATTCGCCCGTCGGAGTTCTTTTAGTGGTGCGATAGCACCAAAGCACATTGGGGAGTTGTTCGATCCATAGCCCCTTGGTGGACTTGTCGAGCCTCTTCTTTAAACCTGAGAGGATTTTTCGGTTCGCGTTCTCTGCTTGGCCGTTCGACTGGGGGTGTTCTACTGAAGAGAACCGTTGTTGAACCCGAGATCGGTGCAGAAGTCATGGAAGGTAGCTCCTGTGAATTAGGTCCCATTGTCGGTTACGAGGATGTGAGGTACCCCGAACCGACAGACAATATTCTTCTAAAAGAACTTCTGGACGGACCCTGTTCTCGGTGATGGTTGAGTGAGGTTCGGCTTCTATCCATTTGGAGAAGTAATCTATCGCTACTACCAAGAATTTCAGCTGGCCTGGAGCCGAAGGAAAAGGCCCGAGCAAATCCATCCTCCACATTGCGAAAGGGATTGGACGTGCGAGGGAGGCAAGTTGCGCTTGAGGCAGGTGACGGATTGGGGCGAACTTTTGGCAGGAGACGCACTTGCGGACATATTCCTCAGAGTCACTTAATAATGTAGGCCAAAAGTATCCGTAGTTCAAAAGCTTCTGGGCAAGTGATCTTGCCCCTAAGTGTGCACCACATAGACCATCGTGGGCTTCCCCTAATGCGTAAAGCGCCTCTTCCGGAGAGAGACATCTTAGATAGGTCCTCCCATTGACCTGGGTGTAGGAGCGTTTGTACATGACCCCATCCAGGAGTGTGTACCGCTCTGCTCGTGTCCTGATCCTCCTTGCTTCTTTCGGATCTTCGGGGAGGACATCGTCTCGGAGATAATCGAGCAGGGGCTTCATCCAGTTTTCCCTAAGTATTAGGGGGTAGGCTTCCATTGGCTCCGAGCCATCTTCGTCGATACTAGGTTTGAGAAGAACTTCTATTAGGACAGTTCGTTCTAAACCTTGGAGGGACGAGGAGGCGAGCTTAGAGAGGGCATCCTCTTGCACGTTTTTCTCTCGGGGAACCCGCAGGAGGTGAACATCTATGAAGAGAGTGAGAAGCTCCCTTACTTTTGCTAAGTATCTGGCCATTCGGTCATCTCTCGCCTAGTACTCCCCGGACACTTGATTGACCACTAACTGGGAGTCGCTGAAGACCCTTATCTATTCGGCACCTGCCTTGCAAGCCAAGAAAAGTCCCACAATTAGGGCTTCATACTCTGCCTCATTGTTCGACGCCGAAAAGTTGAGGCGAAGGGAATACTGGAGGACGAAGGTGTCGGGACTGGTTAGGATGACGCTGGCCCCGCTTCCATCGGTGCAGGAGGACCCGTCCATATAGACGGTCCAGACGGAGGGGTCGGCCGGCGACTTGCATGAGTCGGGGATGGTATTTTCTACGATGAACTCAGCCAGAGCTTGGGCTTTTATAGCCGTCCTGGGCTGGTAGCTGATATCGTGCTGACTTAGCTCGATAGACCATTTCATGAGCCGCCCGAACGTTTCCGGCTTGTGAAGAACTTGCTTCAGCGGTTGGTCGGTAAGGACGACCACCGAGTGAGATTGGAAGTAGGGGCGAAGCTTACGGGCTACCATGACCAAGGCGAGTGCCATCTTTTTCAGTTCAGATAACGGAGTTCGGCATCGCGGAGCACCTTACTCATGTAGTAGATGGGCTTTTGCGCCTTATCCTCTTCCCTTACGAGGACCGCACTGAGCATTTGGTCCGAGGTTGCGAGGTAGAGGTAAAGGGCCTCTCCGGGTGCTGGCTTACTCAGGAGAGGGGGGTTGGATAAGTATTCTTTGAGCTTGTCAAAGGACTCTTGTTGCTGCGGCCCCCACTCGAAGCCTTTAGCCCCCCTAAGGGCTTTGAAGAATGGGAGGCACTTCTCCCCGGACTTGGAGAGAAATCGCCCGATGGCGGCGAGGCGCCCCGTGAGTCTCTGCACCTCTTTGACATTGGAGGGGGAACCATTTTGAGAATGACTTGGATTTTCTCGGGGTTGGCTTCTATGCCTCTTTGGCTGACCATAAAACCGAGGAATTTGCCCGATGAGATGCCGAACGCACACTTGTTCGGGTTTAGTCTCATATTATGCCTCCTGAGCACCTCGAAGGCTTCTTGAAGGTCGAGGGTGTGCTCCTGTCCTCGAGTGCTTTTGACCAACATGCTGTCGATGTAGACCTCAATGTTTCGGCCAATCTGGTCTTGGAATACCTTGTTTACCAGGCGCTAGTAGGTAGCCCCCGCATTTTTCAACCGGAAGGGCATAACACGATAGCAGTAGAGGCCTTGGTCCGTCACAAACGAGGTCTTCGGAATGTCCGGTGGGAACATCCTGATTTGGTTGTATCCCGAGAAGGCATCCATAAAACTGAGCAGCTCATGCCCGGAGGTCGCATCGATGAGGGCGTCGATGCTGGGAAGAGGGAAGGGGTCCTTCACGCACGCCTTGTTGAGGTCTGTGAAGTCGATGCATATCTGCCAACTTCCATTGTCCTTCTTGACCATTACCACGTTGGAGAGCCACTCAGGGTAGTTAACCTCCTGAATAAAGCGGGCATTGAGAAGTTCATCAACCTCCTCCTTGATCTCCTGTTGCCTCTCGGGGGCAAACTTTCGCCTCTTCTGCTGGACAGGCTTGACCCTAGGAGTGACGCTCAGATGGTGCATTGAGAGCTCTTCCGAGATCCCGGGCATGTTCGCTACGGTCCATGCGAAGAGGTCACGATTCTCCCGTATATACCGGGAGATGTCTTGTTTTATAGAGGGGGAGAGAGTTTTGTTGACGCGGAATGTCTTAATGGTGTCCTCCTCGGAGAAGGCCACTTCTTCCAACTGGTCGAAGGGCTCGGAGATGGTTTGGCCTCCCTCCTGAGGAAGTTTGAGTGCTTCCAAAGAGAGAACTTAACCCCCCACTGAGGTCATGTAGCACTTTCGCGCCGCCTCCTGGTTTTCCCTCACTTCTCCCACTCCTGAGGGAGTAGGGAACTTCATCTTCATATGGTAGGCTGAAGGGATGGCCTGAAGCGCAGCCAAGCCTGGTCTACCCAGGATAACATTGTAGGCGGCCTTGACGTCGACCACCATAAAGTCCATTTGCTCCGTATGAGTTGTCTGGGCCTTTCCAACCATTACGTCGAGGGTTATAATTCCCTCGACTGTAACCGGGACCCCTGAGAACCCGTGGAGAGTGTAGCCCGCGGGCTTGAGCGGATCCCTGGACAACAAGAGGCCTTTGAAGGCTTCCAAGAAGAGTATGTTAACGGAGTTGCCGTTATCGACTAAGACGCGACGAACTTCGAAGTTTGCCATGCGTAGATTGATAACGAGGGCGTCGCAGTGAGGCGTACGGACGCCCTCCAGGTCCCTGTCGGAGAACGTCACCGAGACTCCGAGGCCCTTTGGGGGAGGATGGCTCTGTACGGAGTTAACCTCCCTTACGAAGGCATTTCGGGAGGAGTTGGAATCTCTCCCCATTGGGCCACCGTGAATCAAGTGCAAGATTCCGTCCACCTCGGCCTCCGAAGTCTCCGTACGCTGCTCGTTTCTCCTGTTAGCCCCCCAAGGCGGCGGGGGCGGATCGGCTCGGTCCCTCTTCACGAACTGGTTGAGTTGCCTTCGTTGGATGAGGGCCTTGATTTCATCCTTCAAGGCCCGACATTCATCAGTATCGTGCCTGTGGTCCCGATGGAAACAACACCACTTACTCCGGTCCCTCTTCTTCGCCGGGGTGTTCATCCTTGGGGGAAGTGGTAGGAGGCCCTCGTTCCCTATCTCCATAAGGATGGCAGATACACTCGCGTTAAGCGGAGTGAATTTCTCGAACCGAGAGGGGATGCCGCTGACCCCCATTGTCCTTCTGGAGCTTCTTAGCTCCTTCTTCTTCTACACCCTTCCGCTTGTTCCCAAAAAAGGAGGCCTCGAAGGTAAGGCGGCGGACGGCTTCTTCCGCTCGGATGTACTTCTCGCTCCGAAACAGGAGCTCTGAGAAGTTCTGAGGGGGCTTCTTGGCGAGGGATGCCCTGAGGTCGGTATTGAGGACGTTGGACTGGAAGGCGAGGGTGGCAACCGAAGGTTCCAAAGAAGCAATGGACCTCGCCTCAGCAATGAAACGTTTGACATAATCCCGAAGTGGTTCGCCCTTCTTCTGGCTGAGGAACAATAGGGTGTTGCTCGTCTTCTCGGCGTGCCGACTGCTCACGAAATGCGTGAGAAAAAGACCTTCGAACTGATCGAAGGAGAAGATGGATGCCGGCGCCAGCCGCGAGTACCATTCCCGAGCCAGCCTCTTGAGTGTGGCCGGGAAGGTCTTGCAGAGGAGGGAGTCGGAAGCATGGTGAATCATCATGAGAGTTTTGAAACTCTTGATGTGATCTGCGGGGTCCGTCTCCCCGTTATAGGTCTCGAAGTGGGGAGGGTTGAAGTTGTCGGGAACTTGAGCCTCCATAATGGCACGGGAGAATGGGGGACTGCTCGGACGAAGGTCCCTTGCCAGTCGCCCCTCATCTTGGTCCAGCTGGCCGAGGCGCCTCTCCATCTCGTGGAGACGGCGGTAGACCGAGTCCTTCCTATGGTCCTGTCTGGCCGAACACCAGGACTCGTTCTCATATCGAGGAGGACCGGGGCTGCGCCGGTGATAGCTTAGAGTAGGAGGTGGACTGACCGAGAGACGAGGGTGACTTGGGGTAGGTCGCGGACTACGAGAGTGGCGATGATTATCGGGAGAGGGTCGGCGGTGGCCCACTACCTGCCTAGGGCTTCTGGAGCGGCGAGGATGGTGAAGAGCCGGTCGAGGACTAGGGGCCTTATGGGCATTGTTAGGGGCAGCATTAAGAGCCCGGAGGACCACCTCCTGAAATTGCTGAAATTCCGCCCTTGTGACGGAGGCCTCCTGCTCACGATGGTCCCGCAGTGCCTGGCAACCCACCAGGGAACAGCTCCGTCTTGGGCGCTGTTGGGGCAACTCGCTTCGCCTATGGGGAGAGTTGGGCCTCCTTCGGTTTGATCGGGTTAGTGAACGGTTCCTGGCCTGCTCGCGGCGAGGGTTCGACCCTTGGGTCCGCCTCTCCTCCAGGAGAGTACGGAGATCGGGTCCGTGCTCGGTCTACCGATTATTGATCACGTTCCGCAGGTCCTTTAGAGTGGGGGGAGTATAGGAGGCCATAGAGTCGGTGTCGGCGTTGGGGACAGAGACCTGAACTTGATGGACGGGTTGCCTGTGACGACTCCGTCGGGAGGGTTCCCCCACTACAGCCTGGGGTCCCGAAGGCTATTGGACGGACTGTGGAGCCCGTGGATCGAGCTGCTGGGTTGGTTGGTTAGGAGGAGGGAGGTCACCCTGCGCAGGAGGAGGAGGAGGGTGCAAGGAAGTTGTCCTTCAATTGGAGTTCGTGGGTCTCTTCTTAGGAGGCATGGCTAGGAGTTAGGTGGGTTGAAGGAGGAAGAGGAGACTGCTTGTTGAGTGGAGTTTCCTACCGACGGCGACAATCCGTTGCCACTGAATTCGGGTGTGGGGGCAGCAGATGAGATTTGTAAGTTCTTGAGGAACTCACGAAGATCTACCCCTTCTTCTTTCTTGCGAACTGGCTGGCTCCTTGGTGCTCCCTTGCGACCTGCACAAATGTTCGAGACACCGGGATGGATCCCGGCGATGAACCCTCCGACGATCAAGTCAATACACGAAAAAAGAGAGGGAAAAAGCTCAAGTGTGCAAAGTGTGATCACCTTTTACCGAGGGAGATCAGGGGGGTTTTATAGTTGCCAACGGGATCTCCATCAGGATCAGGGAGAATCCCTACTTTCCAGTGTGGCAGGATACGGGTGGTTATAACCACCTCCTCCAAATCAGGGGGAACCAGGATTTCCTCCAATCCTGTTGAACTGGCCCCTATCGGGTTAAGACCCGTTCTCAACTGGTTGGATCCGTTCATTGGTTAGCGGATCCAGGAGGAGGGACCCGGTTTCCAATTCGGACCCGTCTGTAGGCGAGATTACCATCTTGCTCCTGGGACTTTGAGATTCGCGATCGTTTTGAATGGTTTCGATTTAACGCCAATTTTAGTCATATCAATAATAAAACACAAAGAAAGCTACCAGGTGGCTCTCCTTCAATCCCCCCCCCCCCCCCCCCAAAATCAAAGGCTCAAATCTAACCTGACAAAATATATTTTCCCCCCAAAACTCAAATTCAAATCCCCCCACCCCCAAAACAACTCATTTATCTCTCTCTCTCTCTCCACTCTCTTTATATATATATATATATATATATATATATATATATATATATATATGGAAATATGGACTTTTATACCCCAATTTGTAATTATTTTTCACCATATACTAATGGAAACATGAACTTTTATTTACAACTAATTATTGTCATACAATTCAAACTTCAGCTACATAATTGTTGACTATTTACAAGATTTTTCATATGATGTATCGTTCCGAGAACGTGCCGTAGGCACGTGGCGACGGGCAAATCTAGTTAGTTTATATATTTTTTTGTTTTTAATTCGCAGTATTGCAAATTGAATTAGGTATCTTATGGAATACCGGCACTGCCAATAACATACAAGAGGTCCTCAAATTTGGCATGTATGCAAGTGAAAACAGGTAACAGCTATACCGACGTAGAGGATTGGACCTTATTTATAACTTAGTGCATTAAGGTAGATCTTTGCAATAATATTTGCATATTTCGATTTAGTCCTTCTGATGTACTTATTTTATTTCTGGTGGAGGTTTTAATTTCTACTATAACAAACTTAATTAGGTTCCTATGAACACTACAAGACTAACAGCCTTTACCGGCATTTTTTTGCACATTTATCGGCGTTTATAAACCCCGCTGTAGATACCACCGGCGTTTTATAAATCGCCGGTGCAAGTGTCGCCGAATCGTGTGTCGCTGTAGGTTAGGGACATTCACCGGTGTTTTTTACGACCGCCGGTGTAGGTTAAAACTACACCGGCGGTCGCAAAAACGCCGGGGAATGTGTGGTTCCGTTTAGAACAATTTTTTGGGCCATAACCTACACCGGCGTGTAAAAAACGCCGGTAAAGGTGAACTTTTTTTTATGAAAAACCTACCCCGGCGCTTGTAAAAACGTCGGGGTAGATATTTTTTTTTAAAAAAATTTTTTAAAAAAAATTTTAAAATTAAAAAAAAAACCATCACTAAAATCTGCATTATATATAAGCAAGGATATCGCTTAAAACATGAGTTACATACAAAATAGTCCAGCAAATACACAAACAAGAAAAATATAATCACATAGTCCTCACAACTTAACCAACTTAAAAGTAATGATAAACGATTACAATATCAAGTGTATCATAGTCCTCATCACTTAAAAATGCCAGCAAAACATATTTTTAAAATCACATACAACATGAGTATGTATATCGAGCAGAACAATAATAATAATAATAATAAGAAAGCCATGATAAATCTCACCTCCATGTTTCAGTCCTCTCCTGAAGGAACTGAGTGCATATCCCCACAACTTGTTTAAGCACCAGAATCCTATATCATATACTAGTTCAAACAGGATTATTTCAAAGAAATCAACAACAAGACATCTATACATACGCACAAATCTCAAAGCAACATTAACCAACTCCTATATCATATACTAGTTATGAAGACCAAATATAAAGTCTACTAACCCATTCAGCAATACAAAGGCAATCTAGCAAAAAACCAACCAACCCATATATCAAAAAAGAGAAATAGCAAACCGAAAGAATGTATTTGAGTGAGTTTCACAAACACCAAATTAACCAAATGATACAACATAAGTTAAAAATATTGTAATCTCATATACATAATAATGTGATCTCATAACATTCATAACCAAAATATGGAGTTCAAAATATTGAGTTACAAAGATTATTTCATCACTAGTCAAATTCAGGCAAACAAGATAGTAACTGAGATGAAACTTATACTTTTATAATACTCATGAGATAACTGTCAATTGAAACCACAACATAAGTTCAAACAAGATTATTTCATCACTAGTCACTCCTGCGTAATTCATAGTATGCAACTTCAGTTACATAATCCATCTCATCATCACTTAAAACCAATGAGAAAGAACAATCTCATTTTCAAACCCAAGCAACAAGCATGAATATTATCTTAGAAAATGATACTTATCTAGACATCATGATATAATCGTATATAAAGTTTAGATAATAAAATTTCCATCACTAGTCGCTCCCATATAAAAAAATCATAGTGTGCAACTTCAGATACATTACCCATCTCATCTCCAAATTGAGACAAAAAAGCAACTCGTCAAAACAAACTTCCAGACAAACCATTGCTCAGTTCTAGACAAAACAGCCCCAAACAATGAACATACATTTGGGGCTCTTCGAGCCCGATCAAGCATCAACAAGCATGTTGTCGTTTTTCGTTTCAATGGCTATTCGAGCCCGATCAAGCATCAACTATAACATACATTTATACATCAAACCAAGCTTGAAATAAGATGTTAAAATTCCTCTGAATAACAACACAATTAACATAAAGTATTCATCCTGGCAACCATGCAAAAACTGGTGACTTTTTTTTCACACCAAACACACAAAGCATCCTTATTCACACAGTAGTTGTCCCTGGATCTTGTAGAAAAAAGTAGTTGTACACACGATGTATCCTTGAAGAAAAAAGTTCTCATAAGGAGAACTAATCCATATTGTACTTCATATACTTAGGCCGAAAATTCTCATGAGGACTAAATCTCACTAAAAGAAAACATATGCAAGGCATAATGAAAAATTGCATATTGAGGAAGACTACCCCCAATAAAAAATTATGTAATTCCCCTCCCTATATTCACACACAAAAGTAATTAGACCAATTCATTAATAGATGGCTCAGTAAAACAAGTCTTTTTGGTCTCTGGATTCTTCGGATCATTAGTTTCAGTGTAAGAGGTGATACATATTGCAGTAAAACAAGTCTTTTTGGTCTTATCGGTCTTGAATTGAACCTTTTTTATATGTAACATTCACTAAGTGTTGAAATCAATTTTTTTTACTTAAATAACTCACCAATTTTGATCTCGCACTCACCAACTCTTTCCTTGGATATATCACCAATCTGAACATTCTCCACAACACTTCTATGTATCCAGTTATGAGCATATTCATCGTGTTCATATGCATTTTCTGTGATGTAGATCACATCTGACAGCGTTCATTTCCATTTTGTATAATCAATTCACCAAAAAAACAAAATAAAAACTGACCATAATTGAAGTGTGAAGCTAATTTATTTGGAAGAGTTGTTCACGAATGTCCACAATAAAATGCTTTGCATATAACATAAGCATAAGATTGCATGCTAAGTACAAATTACATGAGTCTTCAGCCTCTCTTGACACAATAGGTGATTCCTAAATCATAATGTCCTGGACCTCTTAGTCCCTGCATATTAAAGAGACATATCTTATAATGAGATCTCAGACTCTCTGGGAAAAAGAATGATGGTAAAAATCCCAATCTCCGGCCTCTCCAAGTATCTACCCATGTTCAAAATCCAAGGCCTCATTCATTTATACATATGTGGGTCACCAACACCTATATACTTGCATTGAAAAATAACTACAGATCAACACCTAAACTAAAACCAAGTAGAATGTTCCAATATTACCAATAAATATCAATTAGATTTATGAAATGAAAGTATCAAGTAAAAGAAATGGTTCAAACAAGATCCAGGAACAACTACTGCATTATCAAACCCCGCATTACCAAACCAAAAATAATGGTGAGACCAAAACCAAACAAAACACATCCATCCCCCACAAATCCAGTCACATATTCATTCCTAATAATGGTGAGACCCAAGCATCGGTAGTCCCTCATATTCTCAAATTCATACTAGAATAAACTTTAGGGTTTGAAAGTTCATACCTGATTTGATTGGGGGAGGGGGGATGGTGGTTTATGAAAGGGAGAGATAGTGATTGGGGGATTGAGAGGGCGGCGGGGGGACGGCGATGAGGGACGGCGATGATGGACGGATGTACAGTGGTTGGGTGAAAGGGAGAGAGAAAAGAGATTGGGGGAGGGGGGACGGCGACCGGGGATGGGGGCCGGTCGAGGGGGGAAGCTGACGGTGATGGGGGAAGGGGCGACGGCGGGGGAGGGGGACAGCGATGGCGGAAGGGGCGCCAGTGGGGGGAGGCATCGATGGGAAAATTTGTGGGAAAATAAAATAAGAGAGAGAGAGGGGGGACGGGGGATAAGTTATTGATTACATTCACCGGCGTTTTAATTCCCAAACGCCGGTGTATGCCTACATACACTGGCATTTGTATAGAACGCCGGTGTATAATTGAATTTTTTTCATTTCCCCAACTGTGTGGTTCCTACTCCGGTGTTTATACCAAAATGCCGGTGTATACCTATTTTCTTGTAGTGGAAGCACAAACCTTCACGCACTGAGAAAATAGATGATATATAATTTACCACCATAGGAAATTCTAAATATTGCTTTGAGGTAGGTGGTGTCATGTTTAAGACATATATATGTCGAATTCTCTTTCTTCATCATCAATCGAATTATTGCTCGCAACCTAGGAATCTGTTTTATCATTAATCCAATCACCGTTTCACGTTTTTTCTTTTTCTTATCAACGAATAAATCTCTTTACTTGTACGACTTAGATGTCCTGTTGTTAGGGTTTGATAGGATTTGTTAGGGTTTAAGAAGATGAGGAAGAGAAGAGAAGGAGAAGAGAGACAGTAGCCAGGGAATAGAAAGAGACCAAAAAAAATTGTTGATTGATTATTTTCTTTGATTCAAAGCTTACATATGTGAAGATACAAAGCCCAATGGGCCCAAAAGCAATTGGGTCATAACATAACAATCTCCACCTTGAACCAAATTGCATCTAAAACAAACTAAAAACATAAAGCAAATGCATAAAGCAAACATAACCTAAACAAAGGTAAACATAAAGATATACTAGCAATATGCTAGAAACAAAACTAGCTCAAACTAGCTAGAAACAAACCGACATCAAACTTGAACAAAGCTTGAACTTTGTAATTGGAAGAGGCTTTGTGAGCATATCGGCCGGATTCGATTCGGTACTAATCTTCTTCACGGCAACCTTGCCTTCCGAGATCACATCTCGAACAAAATAGTATCGAAGGTCAATGTGCTTCGTCTTCTCATGGTACATGCGGTCCTTGGTCAAATGAATCGCGTTTTGGTTTTCACAAAACACCGTAATAATACCCTCGAGTGAAGACATCTCACCAATAAATGCCTTGAGCCAAATAGCCTCCTTAATAGCCTTAGTAATTGCCATATATTCGGCCTCGGTACTTGAGAGTGCAATGGTGGCTTGAAGTGTAGACTTTCAACTAATTGCACAATCTCCAAGGGTAAAAACATAACTCGTCAAAGAACGCCTCTTGTCCAAATCACCCGCAAAATCCGCATCCACATAACCCGTTAGTTTCTTGCCATTACCAAACTCCAAACGAGATTCAATAGAAGATCCACTTCACCGCTTCCCAATACCCTTTCCCTGGACAAGAGAGAAATCTATGTTGGATTCTATAGGCAGGGCAACAAACACTAGAGGGGGGGGGGGGTGAATAGTATTTTTTAAAATAAAATTGCTGAATAAGAATTTTTCTTTGGTGCAGTTGACTTAGGAGTGAACCAGTCAACTGAGTTAACCCAATAAGAGATAATTCAAACAAATCTGTGAAGTCGACTTAAAGCAGAAACAGTCGACTTATTAAAAAATAAACTTACAGAGTACAAGTCTGACCAGTCGACTTATAAAGGAGGCAGTCGACTGTTCAGACAAGTTTCACAGTAATAAAACAAACAGAAAACTGTAAATGCAAGTTCAAGAGATACAACCACAGAGTACACACGATGTATCCTGGTTCGGTTCTTCCGACCTACATCCAGTCCCCAAGCAACCCACTTGAGATTTCCACTATTCTTGAAAAAAGTTTACAAGAATACCCTACGGCGTTCAGACAACAACCTTGTCTAACCCGTAGTCCTTTCTCTTAACCAGAGAAAGCAACCCACTCTTCCACCAAGAGTGAAAACCACTGACTCTACACCCTGGAGTCTAACTCTCCAACCGAGAGGAAAAGAAAATAATAAAATGTTTACAATCAACCTATAGCCTTATATGTGATTAGTGATGTAGTACGTGGCTAAAAGAGGTTGACTTCTATATCCAGTACAGAACGAAATCAGATGTTATACTGGACTGAATGTAGAGAACCAAGACTTAGAGATTTGAAAGCTTTGTCTCTTGGAAAAATAACACTTAAAATCTCAACAATGAATGCTCGGAAAATGTTAGATCTTTTAACAGTGAATTCTGAACTCTATTTATAGGGTTAGAATTACTGGACGTTGGGAATCAGTTATTCCAACTGTCAACCAACGGATCTAATCAGCTTTGAATTTGAAAAACAATTATAAAAACAGAAAACGGTCAAACGCACTCGAACAGTCGACTGGGTTGCCATAATGAGTCGAATGGTCAGAGTTTGAATAAGTTTAGTCAGTTTGTACCGACAGTCAACTGGTATGAGTATCGGTCAACTGGTACTCAACAGTTAAACTATTTCAAACTGTTTTGACCATTTGATGTTTTAAAAAACACACATTTGTAAAAGAGTGAGTGTATGTGTGTGTGACAAGGCTTTACATCATACTACGACTCAATTAAAACAAGATTACATTTGTTTACAAGACATAATATTAAATGACACTTTAAGTATGAGTCTTGGCTTGAGTCTTGAGTCTTGAGTGAAGCTTTAACCATTGTCTTTATCTGGAGCTTTGTGCTTGTTCATTTGTTCAGCTGTATAGTAATGAAACTTTTGTGTATACAACCTGCAATTATAAAGTATAGCATAGATACATGTTGCAGTGTGTTGTGATCATCAAAATCAAGAATCAACAATCTACTTACCACACTAACGGCTTGAGCAATGTCGGGTCGAGTACACACCATCAAGTACATGAGACTCCCGACCACACTTGAATATGGAACCTTTTCCATATATTTCTTCTCATAATCGGATTTTGGGCTTAAAGCGGCCGAAAGCTTGAAATGCACGACAAGAGGTGTTGAAACAACTTTCGCTTTCTCCATGCCAAAACGGCGTAGCACTTTCTCAGCAAAGCTCTTTTGTGAAGGAAATAACTTTCTCTTGGACCTATCCCTTGTGATCTCCATCCCGAGAATCCTTTTGGCGGCCTCCAAGTCTTTCATCTTAAATGCCAAACTTAGTTGCTCTTTCAACCTCCTAACTTCTTTCAAGTTTGAGGATGCAATCAACATGTCATCCGCATAGAGCAACAAGTAAATAAAATTCCCACCATCCAACTTCTTGAAATGAACACAACTATCATAATTGGAACGATGGAAATTAATACTCACCATGAATGAGTCGAACTTCTTATACCATTGCCGCGGTGATTGCTTAAGGCCATAAAGGGATTTCTTCAAAAGACACGCACGGTCCTTCTTTCCCGCAACCTCAAAACCCTCCGGTTGGCTCGTGTAAATTTGCTCCTCCAAATTGCCATGCAAGAAGGTAGTTTTCACATCCATTTGCTCCAATTCCAAATCCTTCATTGCCATCAAAGAGAGCAAAATTCGAATGGAGGTGTGCTTAACTACAGGAGAGAACACATCATTGAAGTCCACACCTTGGACTTGACTATACCCTTTAGCCACTAGCCTTGCCTTGTATCGAAAATCTGCGAGATTTGAGCCATCAATCTTCCTCTTAAACATCCACTTGCAACCCATAATCCTCTTACCACTCGGAGGCTTCACAATAGACCAAGTCTCATTTTGTTGCAAAGATTGTAACTTTTCATTCATAGCGACAATCCAATTGGCATCATCTTTAGAAGAAATGGCTTCTTTGTAGGAAAATGGCTGACAATACTTCACATCCTCTGCAATTACCAAACAATAAGCAAAGTCGGAGTATCCATACCTTGTAGGTGGTCTTGTTTTTCTTCTAGCTCGATCCCTTGCCAATGCATATGGTTGTACATCTTCTTGGGCTTCCTCCAAATTGACATCATCATGTGAGATCAAATCATCACCTTCTTGGACCGGCACCTCAAACTCCACCTTCTTCTCAACCGTCTCGTTCTCCTTAATAGTCGGCTTGGGTACAACATCATTTGCCTTCAACATGGCCGAAATCTCTTGAAATAAGGAACTTGGATGATTCGGGACATCACAATTTATATCCATTCACATTTGTGGGATACCCAACAAAAATACACTTCTTCGATCTAGGCTCCAACTTTCCTTCATTCACATGTGCATAAGCGGGACAACCAAACACCCTCAAATTTGAATAATCGGCCGTCTTACCCGACCACACTTCTTCGAGTGTCTTCAACTCAATTGAAGTGGTAGTAGATCGATTTACCAAATAGCAAGATGTGTTAATGGCTTCCACCCAAAACTCCTTACCCAAACCCGCATTTGAAAGCATACTTCTAGACCTTTCAAGTAGTGTCGTATTCATCCTCTCTGCAACACCATTTTGTTGTAGAGTGTTGACCACCGTCTTGTGCCGAACAATTCCTTCGACCTTACAAAAATTATCAAACTCACGATTGCAAAACTCCAAACCATTATCGGTTCTCAACCTCTTAACTTTTCTTCCTGTTTGGTTCTCCAAAAGTGACTTCCATTCTTTGAAGGTGCAAAACACATCACTTTTCTCTTTCAAGAAATAAATCCAAACATTTCTTAAGAAATCATCAATGAAAGTAAGCATGTAACGAGAACCATTACCTTTGGGAGGCTCACGAGAAGGTCCCCAAAGATCCGAATGGATGTAGTCCAGTGTTTCCTTGGTCGAATGAATGGCCGTGGAGAAACTCAACTTCTTATACTTGCCAAATACACAATGCTCACAAAACTCCAAGTTGCCCGTGCATTGGCCACACAACAAGCCTCTCTTGCTCAAAATGGTCATTCCTCGCTCGCTCATATGCCCCAATCTCATATGCCAGAGTCTAGTAGCATCCTCATCCGACATAGTACCCGAACGTGCAATGACGGTTGAGCCCGTGACCGTGGAACCTTGTAGAAAATAAAGAGTTCCAATTCTCTTCGCCTTCATGATTGTGAGAGCCCCCTTTAGAGACTCTAAGGACTCCACCTTCACTTTGAAACTTACACCCCTTTTCTTCAAGAGACCCCAAAAAAATTAAATTCTTAGACAAATCGGGTATATGCCTCACACCCGTCAACTTTCGGACCTTTCCATCATGGAACTTAATTGTCACCGAACCAATTTCGGCAACCTTACATATATTGTTGTTCCCCATGAGAATCTTACCATTCGTAGGCTCATAAGTCTCAAACCAATCTCTATTCGGAGTCATGTGTTGTGAAACACCCGTATCCATCACCCAACAATGTATATCATCAACATTAGTATCTATCACACAAAGAGTATCAACCGTGTCATATTCGACCACATTGGCCTCCTCCGAAAAAGAACCTTTACTATCCGTCTTTTGTTTATTTTTAAGTTTGAAACAATCGGCCTTAATGTGTACCTTCTTCTTACAATAGTTGCACGTCAAATTCTTGTACCTAGACTTCGAACGGGTTCTTGTATCTTTCGAGTTTCGGTCCCATGACCTACCTCGATCAACAACCAAACCAACACCTTGGTTCCCTTTCTCATTATTGGTCATTTCACTATCAATGTGCAACTTGGCTTGCAAATTGCTCTTAACATCCTCTAGAAAAATTTTATCTCTACTATAAATCAACATGTCTCTAAAAGACTTGTATGATGCAGGTAATGAGTATAATAACAAAACGGCTTGGTCCTCATCCTCCACCTTAACATCAATCTTACTTAAGTCATTCAAAATAGATGCAAACTCCGTAATATGATCGAAAATTAATGTACCTTCAACCATACGAATGGTGTAGAGGCGCAATTTCAACCGCAGTTGATTGGTGAGGGACTTCTTTATGTAGATATTTTCCAATTTCTCCCACAAAGTCTTAGCGGTCTTCTCCGATAGGACCTCTTGCAATGTCGAATTGCTCAAACACAATTAGATAATAGAGAGCGCTTTATCATCCATCTCTCTTCATCTCTTATCCGCCACCACATCGATCAATTTTTTCCGGCCAAAAATGGTATCCTTAACGCCTTGGCTCGACAAAATCGCTGCCATACGCACTTGCCATAATGCAAAACTCATCTTCCCATCATACTTCTCAATATCATATTTTTCTGACATATCTATTCAAATTTTTTGAACCCAATTCAACAAAACTCCAAAATTTTCCCCCAAAAATTAATTACTCAAATCACAAAAATCAAACATTCCTTCTTGATATCCTCCCTCCTCCGGTGCTCGCGACGACAAAGACCAAGAAACCCGACGAAGATCTGGACTAAGACTCGCTTTTTCAAATCCCTATTTGATTCGACGGTGGCTGGAAGTAGTGTTCGGTCGGCCGGAGTGACTGAGACCCGACAGTGGCTGGAAGTGGTGTTCGGTCGGAGAGTTGTGACGGTCGGAGTGGCGGAAGGGATCAGGAGAAGGGATCGGGATGAGGAGTTTTGGTGTTGGCTCTGATACCAATTTGTTAGGGTTTGATAGGATTTGTTAGGGTTTGAGAAGATGAGGAAGAGAAGAGAAGGAGAAGAGAGACAGCAGCCAGGGAATAGAAAGAGACCAAAAAAAATTGTTGATTGATTATTTTCTTTGATTCAAAGCTTACATATGTGAAGATACAAAGCCCAATGGGCCCAAAAGCAATTGGGTCATAACATAACACCTGTAATTATCAAAAAAGTGATTCGAATGATGAGATTTGGTATGATACTTATGAGATCGATGAGATTGATATTCCAATATTTCTTCTTAGAATGTATTGATATGACCCCATAAGCGGGACCCCCATCCAATAGCATGTTGCCACCAAAAGCAAAACCCCGTATTTTTTCCAGAGAATCTCCTAATTGTTCTATAGCAACTAGAAAGAGATTCTGTAATCAGAACACGAACTCCAAATAGAGTTGTTTGTGCTTCATAATATAGTTTCTTGAAAAGGGGTTTTTTCCATATTAAAAGAATTCCTACTTCTTACTATCTTTTCCACACTTAAGTTTCTTGAAAAGGGGTCATCATTCCCTTATTTAGATTTTGAGACCACATCTGTGAGCTTATTGATTCGAGCCCCCAGTAAGTAATCCGAACGGTTCATATTGCTTTACATGTCTAAGATATTCCAAGCATATAAAATCAAGTTATTTGACATTCATTTGTCCATCCTTCATTTGGTTAGAAACATGATGATTTTTTCAGCCATACAACTTTGTAACCTTGTAAAATATATCTTCAAATAACTTGAATTTACACCCTTAAATGCATGCCTTGTGAACTACTATGCTGGCCTTTTGATTATGAAAAAAACGAACTTGATGAGGTTTATATATATGCGATCGTGAGTACCCGCTTGAACGGTATGACTTTTACCATAATATAATGGTAAATGTGAACGGTTGAGGTTACACCAGCAAGGTTCATTAATGGATATGATTAGAAACTCAAATCATTGTAGCATTCATTGGATTTTGATCAAATAGCTAAATCCATCTGTTAATCATCTCTTACTGACTTACTGTGTTCACATTGATTCAACCACCAAGGTTGATTTTTCTCTCTCCTTTCTTTTAAAAAATGATTAATTCAACCATTAGGGTTCAAGAAATGGAAAATAAGGGTTTGTGGATGTCAGCCCTTTAGTGTCTTCCATGCAAAATAAATAAATAAATAATAAATGATAACATCTAAGGAGGGAACATCAAAGGCTTTGTATATTTGTTTGTCCTTAAAAGGTGACGAAAGGGAGACCCTCCCCATTAGGTTTTTTTCTTGATAATATACGTTGTTGCGTGCATGGGGAGATTTCTTGACCTGATCATTAATCTTGCATTAAGAGCAACGTGGACTTCATCAGTGTTAGATTTTATTTTGAACTGCCTCCTTTTTATAGTGTTTATTTTAACTGTTTATGTGATGGTGATATGCATGGAAATGGTCTTGTCTTTACTTATAAAGACTCCCATGTCCCACCTTGAGCACCAACTCTTCCAACCTATTGTTGGTCGAGTAATGCTACATCCACTACCAATTTTACTATATTTTTATCCACTACCAATTTCACTATATTTTTCTTCACTGCCTTAGGTGGCACACTCCAATAGATAGGAAAAGATAGAGTAGGTGGGGAAACTCTCCAATAAGAGTATGCCATCTAAGATAGTGAAGAAAATGGTAGTGAAATTGGTAGTGACTAAAGCATTACTCTTGTTGGTCTGAAAGCAAAAACATGATAATTAATTTCCTCTAGTTTTCTTTGACCAGAGACCCAAGGCATGTTTTCCCCGGTGGTCTAAATCTGCGTTGCTTTGAAATACGTGTTGGGACATATAGACTACATTGCACTAGTTCCTTGATGGTGTTTGAATTCTCTTTTTCTTATAATTATAGTGTAAATTTATATTGATCATGGACAACAAAAGATAGACTGTAAGATTTTGCAAAAGTCTCTACAATCTGTGAAATGAAAACCCATTTCTCGAAATTGTAGAGATGTCTATAAAACAGACAGTCCAATGCATGAGGATCATTGTAGTGAGATGTATCCACTATTGTTACATCTTAGATACATATGCACATTTAGAAAGAAAAAATGTTTCATCTTTGAATTATATGAATTACGAGTTTGAATGTTTTGTTTCCTAGCCATTCAAGTATATATATATCTAGAATGAAGTAAAGAGAGAATTGAAATATTACAATGATAATGGGGGTCGCGAGGCACCCAAAAAACGATTTTCACATACTATTATTTATATGTCTATAGCGGCTGTCCAAATTACTTTGACAATTTTTTATTATATTATTTGTGATAATTTATGAGGATTAGGGGAAATCAATCATCTGCTAGAAAGAATCAACAGCTAATTAGAGCAATTTTCTACTTGTTTGATCCACATTTAGGAACAACACTGTATATACTATATTGTGTTTTAGTTATTTACTTCTGGGACATGTCCCATTTATATATCTGTCTCCACTTGCCTCTACATTTAAGTATTGAGTATATCTATGTATGTTCTTGACTAAGAAGATGATGGGCCCACTCTCTCTCTAATTATCTGGATAAGGTAGCCCAATATCTATAATGCACTAATTACTTTCCCTAATTAAGATATTAGGAAAACAATGTGCTATTCATGTTAAGTTAAGCACTACTATTTAGTGAGAAGACTGTTGGATATATTGGTATATTCTCTCTATATAAATATAGCACGTGCATATGTGTAACACGTGTAATGAACGTACAATTGATTGGATATTGGAACGCGGGTTTGTGGGCTTATAACCCGATACCAAAACCAGTATTTAGAGATAAATACTGGCTTGTGATAGCAGTCTAGGTATTCCAATCTTGATACTTAGGGTGAATATCTCAAGCAACTTAGATCTAGAGATAAAATCCTAATTCCCAATTGTTAATTTCTCACAAAACCTAACAAAGACAACAGATCCACATATTTTGTTCTCTTATTGCTTTCTTAGATCTTGTGTCTTTCTTGAAAGTGTTCCTACAATGAAAATTAGTACTTGAAACTACATATATAGAAAAAAAAGAGATGGACAACTTTAATCGAAAATGTGTTGGTTTATCTTACAAACTCTTTATCTGTATGTGTTGGGCATAGAAAAATGGTTTACTATATGTTGTGGGCATTATCCAATGGATCTCCTTGATGGACACGAGAAACACTAGAGTAAAATTATTCTGAGCACAACTTAAGAATATGGTAGATATCTTACGGATGTAGATCCGATTAAGATGGGGGTCGTCGGAGTACTGGAAGTAGGAAACCATTGTGCAGGCTTATTTGCCAGGAGTGCAAGGCTGATCATGAGTAATGGTCATTTTATTTTATTTTGGATGGGATGGTTCATATGCAGCCATTGGCATTAAAAAAAAATTCTTCATTCTTTTTATTAACAGTAAATATCTCTTTTTGATGAAACATATATATTTCATTATTTCTTATCCATGTAACATCCTGGAAGTTACCTCTTTTTACTATAAAAAAAAGGGAGACGTTAGCAATATATTGGTTTTAAGGGAAATGGTATATATGGGTTTCAAATGGTAGCAAATTAAATTTGTGACTAATTCTAGTTTTAGTCAGTTGGTGGCATCGCAAATTGAAAATTACTGCAGCGTCGATCGACAAGCGTCATTTTCAAATGAAGGAAGGGTGATATTGTAATTCCAAAGTGACTAGAGCTCTCATTGGTCGTTTTCTATTGATATTATAATAACATGAAAAACCAAGGTCACCTAGTAGTGTATAAATGAAGAGCCATGGTTTTGGTGGCCAAGGTAAGACCCACCACAAAGTAAGTAGGCGGCAGTTAAGTCTTTAGCTCATTCCTTGTCTCTGTCTTAATACCCTAAAATGGGAAGATCTCCCTGCTGTGATGAGAATGGCCTCAAGAAGGGACCGTGGACCGCCGAAGAGGATCAGAAGCTCGTTGATTATATCCAAAAGCATGGCCATGGAAGCTGGAGAGCCCTCCCAAAACTTGCTGGCCAGTACTCTTCCCTCTCTCCTCTCTCCATCACATCCATATATAAATGTCTACTTGTACTATTTTGTATTTTTTTTTTCTTTTCTTTTTCTCACCATATATTGTTGATCCATATTGCATTGTAGTGAGTTCAAGAAACATTGTACAGCATATGAAAGATTTATTATAATTATAGAATTCATAAACGGTTTTGCAGAAGCTTACAAGTGACTATTTACCAGCTGACATGCATCGGACTTTTCCCTGCAGGTCTCAATAGATGTGGCAAGAGTTGCAGATTGCGATGGACAAACTACTTGAGGCCGGACATCAAGAGAGGCAAGTTCTCAGCAGAGGAGGAGCAGACCATCCTCAACCTCCATTCCATCCTAGGAAACAAGTAAAGAACTAAACAACTAAACTTTCTCTCTCCATGTCTCCACACATTAATATTTCTGTAGTAGCTAGATCTAGCTTCTGTTATTGGGACGTCCATCGGCCACTTGCACTACAAGTGTTCACTCTTTCTCTTGCCGATCGGTCTAGTGGATTTTGGCAACGCATATATAATGTCATCTGTTAATTTATGTGATGATACTACTCTATTAACTGTATCTGCATTAATTTGTTTGGTTAAATTAAACCTACCTTATATATATTGTGATAACCTAGCTAGAGCTAGCTAGGGAGCTCTGTCGTCTCGATCATAAAGAACTTTTTTTTATTTAATTAAAATTGTCTGATCGAGCATGCAGATGGTCAGCAATTGCCACTCACCTACCCGGACGAACTGACAATGAGATAAAAAACTTCTGGAACACTCACCTAAAAAAGAAGCTGATTCAAATGGGCTTCGATCCGATGACCCATCGGCCTCGAACTGACTTCTTTGCTGCTCTCCCGGGCCTCCTTGCCCTCGCAAATCTTCGGGAACTCGTTGACCAACGTCCATGGGAGGCAGCTGAGGCTGTCCAGACCGCCAAGCTCCAGTACCTCCAATACCTCCTCCAGTCATCAGCAACCTCTGTCCCTCAACAAAATCCTAACCCTAACATCAACACTCACCAATCAACATCAACATTGACCAACATCAACATTGATCAGTCGTTCAATAATATTAGTTTACAACCGTATGATCATGTAGTAGACTCCACGGACTTAATGAACCAACCACTAGCTCCCTGCTCTTTCACTCTGATCGGAGAACCTAATTATGTTTCTGATGAGCTGCAACTTATCCCTAGCAGTAGCTGTTACGAGCAACAGCAGCAGCAGCAGCAGCAACTACGACAACCACTAATGGAGTCTCTTCCTCCTCTAGCCGACTTATCCGGGCCTGCAGGCAGCAGCTCCAGTTGTGGGGTAAGCAGCAATGGAATGTCCTCTTCATTCTGGCCTGAGCTTTTGCTCGACGATCCATTCATGAATGAGTTTGCTTGAATTTTCTCTTTTTTTTTCTTTTCCAATGAAGTCTATAAACCTTTTAGTTTTGCTTCAATATTAAAATAGGGTTTTAATATTACATAATATGATTGTATGGGAGATTTGGGAATGATTGCAGGGAGTTGCACCAATGATTTCTGTATTGTTCGCAGTGCTATTTGGTTGATTAAGCCATCAAGTGCTGTTAATAGACACTATTTCAATGCATATATATATTTCTCTGTATATATACAGACGGTTGAAACAGTTGCATGTATACACACTTTATTTATATAATATATATACTTGGTTTGCTTCGTTGTATTTTCCCTTGCAGTGTTATCTGTATATACTAGTATAATGTACGTGCAATGCACGTCTTCAAAAAGTAAAATCATCCAATTGAATGAATATATATTAAATAAGAAAAAAATAGTTTATATTTGAATGTTTTGAGTTGAGCTACACGTGCGGTGCACATTTATATTTGTTAGATACAATTTGGACGTGTTCATATAGTTACAAAGTTATAGTTTGTTTGTTACAAACTTCAACTCTCCCATTTAAAATAGTAGAGATACATGAGCTTTTTAGTTATTTCATGAATTTAGATACACTTTAATCAATGGTATATGCAGCTATCTCAATAATATTCATTCAGTTATACTATGTGCATGCATACATATATATATACCTATTATTCACTTCATCTTATGATTTAATCATACATGTGCGATGCACATCCGTAAAAAAATTTAGTCATTAAATTAAATGAATTTGTATATTTTGATTTGACGTGCATGACACGGGGATGTTTAGTGGATGTAGTTTGCACGTATATTGTACGGGTTTGCTCAGTTACAAAATTAAGATTTGTTTGTTTACAACCCAACTTTTCCATTAAAATAGTAGAGATTTGTAATAATTATTACCATAATAATGATTCAAGAACAACGATTAGTCTTCTAGAAAATAAAATTTGCTATTAAATAAATATTTTAAATATAGACAAGCCTAGAACAAATAAGAATTTTTTTCCGTACTGATCCACTTTTTGAAAATATTGAACGATCTGACCTACTTTTAAAAATATTTATCCAATTAATCCAGTTTTGGACACGTCAGCATTAACCGTTATTGGAAATAACGGCATATGTTAATACCATGTCGTTCTTCCAAAAAGCGGGATCAGTTTAAATTTTTTAGTATGCCGCTGTTTGGAATAACGACATCAGTACATTTCTTATACAAGTGTGAACCTTCTGACTTGGAAAAAATTTCAAGTGTTTAAACAACTTATAAATAATGCCCTTATTCCCAGAAACAACATTAGCATTACTGATGCTGTTGTTGGAGATAACATCATCAGTTATAATACTCATTAAACACTCTTCCTCTACAATCGTTCTTCCAAACAACGACATGAGATAAATGTTGTCGTTCTTAGAAACAACGACAACAGTTCACAGAAATAAATTAGCCAAGTATAAATAATAAAATGAATTGTTGCTGCTGTTCCAAACAACATCAGTTATCTCTAACAATGATTATTATAACTGATGCTGCTATTTCTAACAACGACATCTGTAGGCTATAGGATATTTTCCACACTAGCATTTTTTTCAAGTCAGAGAGAGTACACAATTTAGAATAAGTTAACTGATACTGTTACACTAAATAGTGGTATACGATTTTTTTATAAACAGATGCCGTTATTAAAGACGACATATAAATAATCTATATCGTTGTTTTCAATAACGATTAATGCTGATGTATCTAAAACTGAATCAGTTGGATAAATATTTTTGAAAGTGATTAAGATTGCTTCAATATTTTGAAGATGTGGATCAGTACGGAAAAAAATCACAAAGTAAAAGGACAACTTGTCAATTACAGGTAGTTAAAGAGTTGACCTTAGGGGGGTTGTCATATTAAAAGGTGACAGAAAACTCAAATAATATAGCAATAGCAATCAATCAATCATAAGGACAACCACACATACTATTACATACATTAATTAATAATTTCTTAGACATCTTTAATCTTTAATTATGCTAGTCATTTTTTAATTTTAAGTTAAAATAACTAATATATAGATAAAAATATGTTCCAACGAAACTAGCCAAACCACTAGTTAAAATAGATTTTTAATATTCACTCGCTAGTCCAGATATAACGAGTATATATTGCTCGCTAAACTTCTTCTCAAAACCAAAAAAATAAATAAAAATAATCGCAATCGAAATCGGGAACGAAATCAAAATCATGATAAAAAATCGCGATCGAAAAGTGAAATGAAAATCACGAATTGCGATCGAAAAGTGAATTGAAAATCACGATCTAAATAAGAAAAAAATAAATAAATAAATAAAAAATAAAATCATAATCGATATCAAAAATCGAAATTGAAATTGGGGAAAAAATCGAAATCGCGATCGAAATCGGCAATTGAGAAAGGAAGAATACGGAGTTCCAGTGGTGAAGGAGTTAGTTTAGAGGATGCTATTATCATCTTAAGCTGTGAAAGCTTAATTTGATTCCAGAATTAGGCTTTGCTCTCCAACAGTCAAGCAGAAGTTGGAGTTTGTTGAAAAGAATAAGGTTCAAGAAGATGACAAAAAGATGGAGTCTTCTGATTGCTTTGATTTGAATCTTTGTGTTTCTAACGCAGAAGAAGAAGATGAGAGGGATTGTTCTGTTGGTGAAGTGGCGCTAGTTGAATCAGTCGATAGATCTTACTTCTTTAAGCTGTCAGAGGATTTGTAGTTTTCTGTTTGATTATATTCGTTCTCAGTTTTATATTTTTATTTTATTTAACTTTGGACTGTAAATTATTAATGGTTATTCAACATAGATAATATGGTTGGAGTGGAAATTTTTTTCGCTAGCCAAAATATTCGTTTGTTATTCATTTTGACTATTTTAATTAACCAAAATAACTATGGTGATTGGAGATGCTCTTTTATTAAATCAGTAAATATAACCCCAGACGAAGTACTTAATTAATTAATTAACATTTCAATCATACTAATTCCATGCATGCAACACTGTTGCTCACCAGTTTACTTTCTTAGTGAACAGGAGAATTACTGTTGATGCCTCCACATTCAAGAAACTACAGACTCCAAAACTACATTTATCGTACGATCGATAGCGTGGGTGTTTAATTGGGTGATTAAGACCATTTTTCTTCACATAAAATTATAAACAAAAATTAAAAAGGGCTTGTGTAAAAGTGGGGTCTGGTTATGATCATGAAGTTTGTCAAAGTCTCAAATATACTGTACATGTTTGGAAAGTTTTAATAGAAAACACTGAAAGTGAACTAATTATTCACTACCTAAACCATGCCCCATTTGTTGGATACCACATGAAGTTTCCTATGTCACTTATCATGAAAATTAACTATTAATTCTATTTAAAATTTCTCTGTTAATTTTTTATATAGTCATGTTTATAGAAAGGGGGTGGGCTAAATTAGGAGGGAAAAGAGAGAGATGTTAGTATGTGCAAGATTAGGATCACACATGTAGAGAGAGTAATATGAGCCTCATATTTGTGTAAGATTTTTTTATTAATACAAAATGATTATATTCACTTGGGGCTACATGGAAGATCCACTTCATCTATTATATTTATCATGTCAATGAATGTATGTATAAAAAAATTAAGTGGTTTGGAGGTTATTCACCCATACTTTATGTGGGTCCAATTTATGGTTCGATTTATATTACTATTTAAATCGTTTATTTTTCAACCACATGATATATGAGTGAATGACCTGTAAAGCACTTGTGTTTCTCTACACATACATTCATTAATATGATAAACATGATGGACATAGTGGATCTTCCATAAGAGCCATATCATTTGAATATAATCACTTTGTATGAGAAAATTTTACTCAAACTCTATATGAAGCTCTCTCTGTATGTGTGTGTTAGCATGTGCATGGTTAGGATCACATGATATACCCACATGACACGATATCTATGAGGTTGTTAGGAATTTATTGTATTTGTTTTAATAATAATGCATAAATTAGTGTATATAATTAATTAGTCTGCATGTTAATTATATATTGTAAGACTGCTTTATTATACATGTTTCTTAAATCAATCAATCTTAGGGATCAGATATGATATCTTACATGTCATTAAGTACCTTAGTTAGACAAATGATTTGGTTATGGAGTGTGAACTTACAAATTATGATGATATACCCAACTACTCCTATACCTTTTAAAATTGTAATTTTGGTTCAAATTTAAAGCTCTACTCCTAGGAATTATTCTTTCTGAATTAGCTAGCTAGATCCTAGAAATGGAGGAGGAAGAAGGTGTCAAATGAGCTGAAATGGAGATGGAAGGAATTATTTAGCCCTAATTTTGGATTTGGATCTCAATTAAATAAGTCAATTAGGAGCTGCAAGTGAATATTGTAGGATTAAAAAACATGAAGATTGCAAAATTTACCCTAACTTATTACTCCCTCCGTTCCAAAATATAAGTCATTCTAGGCTTTCACATGACTTTTTTTTTTTGATAAAACGGATAGCGCCTTACAACACCAGCCTGCCAATAATAAATATCAGAAATCAAAGAAGTATACAACAACTCATTTTACAAGCGGTAAAACAAGGCTATGAAACTAGATAAAGAACTAAGCTCAAGTCAGAAAAAAACCGAGCCCAAACAAAAAAGGACAACGAAACAGAAGAAAACAAGACGCACTGTACACAAACAGCCATCTGGCTCCCTAGCGAAGCTACGCTGCACATCCTCCGCTGAGGTGGGCGGTGAACAAGACAAACACCCACCATCACGCATGAAATCACGCTCGGCGGCCGAAGCCAAAGCCGGACGCCACCTAGGCGACGATGCAGAACAAAATTACTGCGAGCTGTGGAAGAACATCCAGGCAGCGAGCCGGACCTCGCGAAAGGGGTAGGGGTGTAGTGTCGCTCATGCTAAATCCAAGGGATGGCACACAAGCTAACTGCAAAACCACCTCAAGCCGCAAACACAAGATAACAAACCCCAGCTCCGGATAAACTAGCGCAATGAGAGTCGAAACTAAACTCACTGTCGAAAATTTTGAAGAAGGGAGGGACCCGAAAAACAACGCCCTCTCGCGACAGAATAGGCAAAAAAGAAAGCAAGCCCGCCGCAAAACTCCGTCATTCACCGCGGAGGCTACCGCTATAGCGACACAATGCTAGAAGGGAGAAAACTCCGACAAGCTAAGCGAACAACAGTTGAGGAAGCGGAGACCTCTATGAGCCATTTTAGCCCAAGAGTAGTGCACAAAGACAGGCAGAAGAAAAAAATGGTCAGGAGCTAGACTAACGCCCAAAGAAAAGGCTCAGGACCAAAACGTCCTCGCTAGAAGCGTAATCTGGTAAACACGATGCAAACTATCCGACGAGAATACATCATCGGATAAAACGGAGGTCATCCACCTCTGAACCACTCCAGAAAGCTCCACCCTGGAGCTCAGCCCCAACAACCTGGGCCCAAAAAAAGGTGGGAAAGCTTGAAAACCACCTCCTCAAACAAAGCTCAACTACCTCAGTCCCTCAAAAAATACCAAGAAAAAATATCGAACCAGTCGACCACCACAACAAAATGGATCGACCACCACAACAAGACTGACCCCCAAAAATTAAGGCCAGGCAAAAAATAGAGCTCACTCAGCAACAGTGGTTAAAACACAATCAAAGCAGCCAAACTCAAGAACAGATCCATAAGAAAACATAACAACTTAAACCAAATAGAGTCCTGTACAATCTGGAGCAACAAAAGATAGCTGGCTAAAAACCAGACCAAAACCTTCCAGATATCGGGCCTCCCAAGGAGAGCCCCCCAACGTTAAAAGAAGCAACCAAAGAACACCATCGAACATATACCGCGAAGCCCAGAGTACTACAAAAATAGGGATGAAAGCCAGATTACAAAAGGAGGCTAAAGAAATGCCTTAAGAACTCCCAACAGCTGTCCCTCCCAAAGAGAACCTTTTAGGCTCACCCAAAAATTCAGATCTGAAAAGAAGATGGAACAAAAAAATTAAGAGAGAAAAAAAAAGGTTACGAAAAGGAAGTATTATCACGAAGAAAATTAAAAGCATCGTCTAGACGATGTAAATACAGTGCTGCCACTTTATCAACAGGTAAAGTGGAAGACCAAAATTTCGAATAAAATAAGAAATCATTGATAATGCTGTCAATCAAAGCAGCTGTCTGCTTGAAAATACGCTTGTTCTGTTCTGTCCAAATAACCCAGATAATTGCCATAATAGAAAGAACCCATGAATTACGAAACTCTTTCCTGGGGGATTGAAACCTCCAGCATGAAGAGAAAACTTCCGGTGGACCCTGGCTTGCCAGGCGCTGACCACAATCAACCAAAGCGGTTGAATAAACACACACTTAAGGAATAAGTGCTCTGCGTCTTCAAGGTGGCTCGAGCAAAACACACATAGCTGACCAACGGCTAGGTTCATCTTATTAAGAACATCTACAGTCAGAAGCTTATTATTCAGTGCAAGACAAGATAGGATTTTTGATTTGAGCGGCGCACAACTGCTCCATAAATCCTTGGCACTCGGGGAGACAGTCCCCCCAAAATTCAGAAAATTATAAAATAATTTCACCGAGAAATTACCAGCACTGGTCCATCTCCATTTGAAATCTTCAAACAGATACCAGTGGTAAAGGTTAATACTATTAAACAACTCTTGCAGTTCAGTCTGAAGAGTCGGAGGGAGAACGATAGAGAATGGAATGGACAAGAATTTTTGGTTATTGATAATGATAACGTAATCGGCCACCCTGGCAGCGGGATTGGACGCTAGTTGGAAGAGATTAGGAAACACATGTGAGAGTTTGATGTTCCCAAACCAAAAATCAAGCCAGAATATAGTCCTGGTTCCATTAACGCAAAGCTGAACTAAATCACACTGAAAAGGGTTGGCTACTTTCCAAACCCCTCTCCAGAATGCAGAGGAGTTACGAGGGAGAGCAATGGTAAAATCTGTCATATGGACTTGGCTAAAACAATTGGAAGCGATCATGCGTGCCCAAAGCAGCTCCTCCTTTTTAAGAAATCTCCATAGCCATTTGCCTAAGAGAGCCAAATTCTGGTATCTAAGATTAAGAACCCCCAGACCACCAGCTGCCTTAGAAGTGCAGATAAGCTTCCAGTTGCAAAGGTGAGTATCGGCCTTATACGCATTCGAACCAGACCAGAAGAAATTCCTTCTGATACGATCTATTTTTTAATAACCCACATTGGGAGGTAGTAGAAAGACATAATGCAGGGAGGGATGGAAGAGAGAATGGGGTTAACAAGAACAAGTTTACCTCCACGAGAAAGGTGTTTTCCAGACCATCGGTTGAGCCTCGATTCAACCTTTTCGACCATCGGCAACCAGTCTGCTTTATGAAGTTTACCCCATCTCAAAGGGATACCTAGATAAATGATAGGAAAGGTGGCGGAGACACAATTAAACAAATGTGAAATCTCCGTTTACCGATTTTGGGAACCCCCAAGCCAGAGGACAGAAGACTTTTGGAAGTTGATGGCCAATCCTAGCGCACTTTCAAAAACATAAAGAAGTAACTTAAGGTTACGTAAAGTGCACTCGTTAGGTTTCGCAAAGATAATAGTATCATCTGCATATTGGAGGTTCAAAATACCACAGAAACTACGAGAAATACCTAGACCTTCAATAACACCAGCGTCCCACGCATTGCGTAGAAGTTTACTAAACACATCCGCAACAAGTGCGAAAAGCAGGGAGGAAATAGGATCTCCCTGGCGAAGCCCACGCTTACACTTGAATTTGTGACCTTCAGTCACATTGATAATAATGGACGAAGTGCCAGCAAAAAGACTATATTTGATCCAGGCAATCCATTTCGGGCCGAATTCACGATGAAGAAGAATTTCAAAAAGGAAATCCCAGCTAACGTTATCATAGGCTTTTTGAAAGTCTAATTTTAACAGGATGCCCTCCGAATTCGATTTGTGACAATCCGAGATGATTTCTTGGGCCAAAGCCACACTATCAAGGATAAAGCGATTCTTAATGAAGCCCGATTGCATGGGGTCAATTAAAGGAGAGATGATGGTACTAAGATGAGACGAGAGCACTTTCATGATAATCTTGAAGGTAAAGTTCATGAGGCTAATAGGCCGAAAGTTGGAGACTAAATTAGTCCCCAAAAATTTGGGGATTAGGACAATGTGTGCATAATTGATCCTATCGTAGGAAAAGTTTCCCAGATGAAGATCAGAGAACATTTGGAAGAGATCGTCTTTGAGACAATCCCAAAATTTTTGGGAAAAAAAATGCCAGAAAGCCATCCGAGCCAGGGGCAGAATCGCTTTTCAAAGAGAACACCACCCGCTTGATATCTTCAAGAGAAAAGGGGCTTCCAGACTAGATAGATCTTGTGACTGCTGATCATACAGTTATTGCCAGTCTAGATGGATAGATTGATGTTTAGTCGATCCTAAGAGATCTTTAAAGAATCGAAGGAAAGAAGCATGGATGTCGGCGGTCGATGATAACTCAACGTCATTATCAATGATAGCCGAGATTCTGTTGCATTATTGCCTGTGCGATGAAATATTATGGAAGAAAGCAGTGTTACCGTCTCCTTCTTTAAGCCACCGACATTTGGCTCGCTGAGCCCATTTAATGTGGTCGTTGTGAAGTAATTCTGCGAAGCTTCTTTTACAAGAAGCATGCTCAGAATGGAGGGAATCAGAGATGGGCATAGCTTCTTCCATACGATCAATGGACTCAATGGTCAAAAGGCAAACTATTTTAAGAAAGTTATCATCGGCATATCTTTTCTTATGCCATAATTTTTGATTGCATGCAGCTTAATCAGAATACGGCCTAAATCGGAGGAACCCGTGATAACAGAAAGACATTCCGTGATGAAGTTGACGAAAGTTTGGTCTTGCAACCAAAATTTTTCGAAACAGAACTTATGCGATCTGGAGAAGTTAAAGTCAGAAGGTAACGAGATGGGAACGTGATCCGACGAAGGATTGGGTAAAGCCGATACGAAAGAGTTATGGAAGAAATTGATCCAGTCCCAGGATACTAGAAAACGATCATGCTTAGCCAAGGTCGGAGGAGACCTCATATTGGTCCAAGTGAATGATCTACCATTGAGTGGCAGATCAGTCAATTGGAGGATGTGGATGCACTCATTAAAGCGGGACGAATCGGAAGAGAAATGAGATGCTCCGGATCTATCGGAAGAACATCTGGTGATGTTAAAGTCACCACAAAAAATTCAGAAGCCGTTAATGGAATGTTGGAAGGACAAGAATTTGTTCCAGAATTCTTCCTTCATATCCGCAGAAGACGGACCGTAGACAGACACCACAGTGAGCATACAATCGTACTCGAACCAGTGAAGAAGAACCAGCAGGAAGAAAGTCAAACGAATGGTCGAAGTGTAAGTGAAACTGGCTTCTTTGAAACCTAAAAGGATTCCTCCCCTAGTGCCAATAGCATCTAGAGAAGTCCAATGGGAGAGAAAAGATTTGCCTATCGAGTGAAGGATAGAGTTCGAAGGGGATACGAGTTTTGCTTCTTGAATCGATATCATATCACAATGGGAAGATGAAATCAGTTGAAACAACTCCTGTTGTTTTGATGCACACCCCAACCAGCAAATGTTCCAAGAGACGCTAATCATTAAACACATTGGCCTCAAAAGCTCTCGAAATTTCACGGTTGCGAATAGCCTCAAAATCAACAAAGTTATCCGAATCCATTAGAAATCCCATTTTCCCAGTCATGCTAAGCATCTCTAAATTGGGAGAGAGTCAAAATGCACCTAGTATAAGGAACCCAGACGTTCCTTACCAGAAGAATGGGGAGAGGGGGGAGAAGAATCTTTCTTGCGGAAATGACTCGCAATAGGGAAATGAGGATCTGCTAAAAGGTTTGATTCTTTGTTGGCTCGGATACGAGCACTAGAAAGGATGACCGATATACGTTTCGGTTTAATAATCTTTTTAAAATTGTCTTTATTCCCTTTAGAGGAGAGACTACTATCGCTACTGGACTCAGGACTGGTCTCTGAAAAAGAGCCCCCCAAAACCTAAAAGGGGACAACCGAGTCCGTGCTACCAGAGGCCCTGCGATCCGACGGGACAAGGCAGAGGGCCGGAAGGGCCAAAGAAAGGTTATATGACCGTCTCCCAATACCAGTGAGAGAAGATAATGTCCCGATCGGAAGAAGAGGAAGAGAAAATTTACCAATGCCAGTAATAATGTTGAAACCAAACAGGGAAAACGAATCAGGATAAATTTTCAAAGAAAACAAGTTGAAGAAATTGAAACCGAAATCAGCTTGAATTAGAAAAAATGAAGGTACTAGGCGACGAAGATACTTGCTTTTGAGAGAGAGAGTGATCCATCTCTACCAACTCGTCTGCAAGAAGATCATCTTTATCCACCCAAGCGTCGGTTTTAAGAGTAGCAACCGACGTAGCTTTCGAAGGAACAAAAGAGGGGGGATGACCCGAAGCATGGGTGCGATGAACTGCGCCAATGAACTTGTCCCAATTAGAGGAATACTGCGGGTTCGCATTCCAAACGGGCCACTTCTTAAACTGCTCTGAAGGAATTTGCTTTAAAGGAAAAGAGATGGGATGAAGGGGGGGACATCGGAAGAAGGAACCTCAGTGGTAATTTGACCAGAGGTCTTAGAGTACACCTCAGACGGAATCCCCTGAAGAGGAGAGATGGATTTCCCTGCAGACAAATCCGGATTAATCCAAACCAAATTGGGGGCTTTAGATGGAGAGCTTTTGGGTTTGGACGGAGTGATAACTGGATTGCACTGAAATGGGGGGTTCTTCTTGGGTGGCTCTTTGTGAGGCCTCCTACACTTAGAAGAGTGAGAGGTAGACTGAAAAGAAGTACCGACAATGAATGTGCTAGGTAAAATAGGAGCTTTCCTCAGCAGATTGGCATCAGTCAAGGACGAAGGATCTGTAGATTGCTTAATATCCTCCAAGTCTTGATAAGAGACCGAGACCAAAAACGAACATATCTGGTACGAGTCAATCCTATCTTTTACCCGGTGTTACCGCTAAATCTGGTGTGGGGGTAAACAGACAGAATTTGTGAGTTCGAGGAAAACCTGAATAACAAAACCAAACCTGATCCGTCGGAGATTGATCGTTGACTCCCGCCGTTCACCTGCAAGGAAGTGCGAGACACCGGGGGGGATCCCGGCGACGCACCCTCCGACGCTCAAGTCAGTAATCAGAAATGATTGAGAAAGAGCGTAAATTGAGAAAATACTGATTACCTCTCAATGGAGATGGATGGGGGGTATTTATAGGCGTCTTAGGGACTGGTTTTAGGAATGTGATCCCCGTGATTAGATAAGGAATATTCCTCGTAATCAGATAAGGCATGTAATCTGATAAGGTATATTCCCTGTAATCAGTTAAGGAATTTAATCCCTAATCCCCAGTGAAAAGATAGATGTGAATCATGGCCGTTGATTTAGATCTAATCAGGGACCTTGATTCTATCTTTTCTGGACTGGATGTGCAGCGGGTTGGAACCCGTACCCAGTTGATGTGGATCCGTTTATGGGTTATTGGGCTTTGGATAAAGACCCAGTTCCCATTTCAGACCCGTTTGTAGGCGAAATTACCGTTTTACCCCTGAGCTTTAAGATTCGTGTCCGATGTGAACGGTCCCGATTTAATCCTATTTTTAGCCATATCACGAGCCCCCCACTCCCGAAGACTGAGTTTGATCAGCCTTTGAGGAGTAGTTTTACTGTTCTAATGGCGTACGGGATTTTATCGGTGTTCTTAAGGGAGTTTGGATCTTGGTCGGGGGTGTAACGGTATTATTCTGGGCTTGTAAAATACCCAAAAATATCCTCAGAATTTTCTGGATTTTTGGTGATTTTTCCAGATTTTTCTGAATTTTTCCTCATTTTTTTGAATTTTTTATTCATTTTCCGAATTAAATAATTAATTATCAAAAATATTAAATAATTATTCTAATTAAATAATTATATTTTTCAGAATTTAAAATAATTTTTCTGAATTTATAATTATTTTTAGAATTTTTATTTAATTTTTTTCGATTTTTAAATATTTTTTCGAATTTTTTAAATAATTAAATAATTAAATAAATAAATTAAATAATACCTGGACACGTGGCGCGATCGTGTGCGTTGATCACGATCAAGCGAGCGCGCATCGGGAGGAGGAAGAGGAGGCCATTTTTTGGTGTAAGAGGGTCGGTTCCATGAACGCTCGGCAAAAATTGGCGAAGTCCACGTGGACGACACGTGGCGAAGTCAACGGTGAACGTTGACTTTTTTTTTTTTTTTTTTTTTTTTTTTTTTTTTTTTTTAATTCACGCGCTGCTTCTCCTCTGTTTTTTCTTTCTCTTCTTCTTCTCCTCCGCTTCTTTTTCTTCGCGTCTGCGTGCTCAAGCTCGGAGCTCGGCGTAGTGGAGAGAGGAGCTCGGAGGTGTTCGACGAAGGAGTCAGAGCTCGCGACGTGGAGGTCGACGGTGAGCTCGCTGTCGTGGAGCTCGGCGCTTCGGAGATCGTCGGAGTGGAGTGGAGCTCGCGACGTGAAGGTCGACGAGAAGTTGGGTTCGAGCTCGGCATCGGCGAGGGTGGAGCTCGTGGTTCGGCCACGGCGGAGCTCGGAGCTCGCGCCGTGGAGGAGCTCGCCGCTGGAGCTCGGCAGTGGAGGCGTGGAGGTGAAGTCGGAGTTCGGAGGTAGGTTGAGCTCGATGAGGATGAAGCGAGCGTGATGAAGCGCTCGACATCGACGGTGAAGCTTCGTGAAGGATGGAGCTCGTCGACGCCATGGCGATGGGTTCGAGGCTCTTTGATGGAGCTCGGTTGAGGTGGAGCTCGGCGTCAATGGTGGCGAGGCGGTCGGGTGGTGCTCGTCGGCGTGGAGACGAGAGGAGGGCTCGACAGCTATGAAGGGTTTGGAGCTCGACGAGAATGGAGGCTTGAGCTCAGAGTCGGAGTTCGGCTGCTACGGGTTCGAGCTCGGGAAGGGGGTGAGCAGCGAACGAGGGAGTTCGCCATGGGACGACTCTGACTGTGGCGAGCTCGGCGATTTGGAAGCTTCGGTGACGATGGAGGAATGGAGCACGGCGGCGAATCTCGACGGGGCAGATTGGAGTTGGAGGCGGAGCTCGGAGGCAGTCGGTGATGGATGCGATCTTGGTGACGGAGCTTGATGCCTTGGCGAAGCTCGTCGGAGTTTGGTGACGAAGGGGGTGAGTTCGGCATTGAAGATGGAGGTGGGTTTTTCTTTTTGTTTTGGCGCCAGGAGTTTGGAGAAGGGAGGAATGAGCTGGCGGGAAATTGGAAGAGAAGTGGGAGCACGGGTCGTTGGGTCTGTTTGCGTTTGGGGGTCCAAACGGGTTTGGGCCCGACCCGTTAGTCCCTTCATCTCTCTCTTTTTTTTTTTGTTTTGGTCTGTGCTGGTGCCGAACTCAAGCCCGTAAAACGGTCGGTGTCAAGAACGCTCGGCAGCGGGTGCCGAACTCAACTGGTGCCGAACTCAAGCCCGTAAAACGGTCGGTGTCAAGAACGCTCGGCAGCGGGTGCCGAACTCAACTGGTGCCGAACTCAAGCCCGTAAAACAGTCGGTGTCAAGAATGCTCGGCAGCGGGTGCCGAACTCAACTGTGCCGAACTCAAGCCCGTAAAACGGTCGGTGTCAAGAACGCTCGGCAGCTGGTGCCGAACTCAACTGGTGCCGAACTCAAGCCCGTAAAACGGTCGGTGTCAAGAATGCTCGGCAGTGGGTGCGGAACCCCAATTCTTCCTGCAGAATTCTTCTTGATGTTCCCGGTGCTACGGAGGTCGGCTCGGGGCGTGCGACCCCTTGTTTCGAAGCTAATTCGAAGATCTACAACTTCTCTTTAGGAGTGAGATGGAGATTCACCTTCCTTCATGGTCAAAATAGCCCCGCAATATCCTTGTATTCATGAGGTTGGGGAGTGCTTTGGTTTTGGGGATTTTGGAAGAGGAGCTCCACTCCTAGGGACGGAGAAGCTGTGCTAGGAAGACCCTTGTGCTAGGAAGATCCGTCCTGTGAGCAGAGCGAAGAGCTTGGCTCTAGAAGAGAGCCGTTTCTGAGACGAGTGTGAGGAGGAACTCTAGGAGAGAATTGTGCTTCGAACTCGCTGAGAAGAGGTCCGCTTTGAAGGCGAGCGGAGCGAAGAGCTTGACTCTAGGAGAGAGCCATTTTGGGGACGAGTGTGAGGAGGAACTCTAGGAGAGAGTTGCGAGCTCCGAACTCGTTGTCAAGAACGCTCGGCAGATGGGTGCCGAACTCAAATTTTTTCCCCCATAACGAGGTCGGTGTCACGAACGCTCGGCAGTGGGTGCCGAACTTTATTTTTACCCCGTAACAAGGTCGGTGTCACGAACGCTCGGCAGTGGGTGCCGAACTTGATTTTTACCCCGTAACAAGGTCGGTGTCACGAACGCTCGGCGTTGGGTGCCGAACTTGACTTTTTCCCCGTAACGAGGTCGGTGTCAAGAACGCTCGGCGTTGGGTGCCGATCTTGACTTTTTCCCGTAACGAGGTCGGTGTCAAGAACACTCGGCAGCTGGTGCCGAGGCTCGAGACTTAGAAATTTTTTGGAGATCTTGACTGCCGAACTCAAGCCCGTAATACGGTCGGTGGCAAGAACGCTCGGCAGCGGGTGCCGAACTCCAGTGGTGCCGAGCTCAAGCCCGTAAAACGGTCGGTGGCAAGAACGCTCAGCGCGGGTGCCGAACTCCAATTTTCCCTGCAGAGTTCTTCTTGATATTCCCGGTGCTACGGAAGTCGGCTCGGGGCGTGCGACCCCTTGTTTCGAAGATAATTCGAAGATCTACGACTTTTCTTTAGGAGTGAGATGAAGATTCACCCTCCTTCCTGGTCAAAACAGCCAGGGAATATCCTTGTATACATGAGGTTGAGGAGAGTTTTCGATGTTCCCGGCGCTACGGAGGTCGGCTCGGGGCGTGCGACCCCTTGTTTCGAAGCTAACTCGACGATCTACGACTTCTCTTTAGGAGTGAGACGAAGATTCACCCTCCTTCATGGTCAAAATAGCCCCGCAACATTCTTGTCTTCGTGAAGTTGAGGAGTATTTTGGCTTTTTGCTTGGGATCGGCGGCAACTTTGTTGGAGAAGAATGGGAGGAGAGAGAGAGTTTGGGTTTGGATCCTTAACGGGTCTGAACCCGACCCTGTAGCCCCCCTCTTCTTTTTGTGTTGTTTGTTTGGTTGCTTGTATATGAGAGCGTTCGGCGAAGGGGTGTCGAGGTCCGATTTTCCCCCCGTAACGAGGTCGGTTCTGAGAACGCTCGGCAGCTGGTGTCGAACTTGATTTTCCCCCCGTAACGAGGTCGGTTCCACGAACGCTCGGCAGTGGGTGCCGAACTTGATTTTTTCCCGTAACAGGGTCGGTTCCACGAACGCTCGGCAGTGGGTGCCGAACTTGATTTTTTCCCCCGTAACAGGGTCGGTTCCACGAACGCTCGGCAGTAGGTGCCGAACTGGAATTTTTCCCCATAACGAGGTCGGTGCCACGAACGCTCGGCAGCTGGTGCGGAGCTTGATTTTTTCCCGTAACAGGGTCGGTTCCACGAACGCTCGGCAGTAGGTGCCGAACTGGAATTTTTCCCCATAACGAGGTCGGTGCCACGAACGCTCGGCAGCTGGTGCGGAGCTTGATTTTTTCCCCCGTAACAGGGTCGGTTCCACGAACGCTCGGCAGTAGGTGCCGAACTGGAATTTTTCCCTGCAGAGTTCTTCTCGATGTTCCCGGTGCTACGGAGGTCGGCTCGGGGCGTGCGACCCCTTGTTTCGAAGCTAATTCGAAGATCTACAACTTCTCTTTAGGAGTGAGACGAAGATTCACCCTCCTTCATGGTCAAAATAGCCCCGCAACATCCTTGTCTCCATGAAGTTGAGGAGTGTTTTGGTCGTGGGGATTTTGGAAGAGGAGCTCCACTCCTAGGGGCGGAGAAGTTGTGCTGGGAAAACCCTTGTGCCCGGAAGACCCTTGTAATAGCCGTGGGAAGACAAGTTTGAGGAGCAACTCTAGGAGAGAGTTGTGAGCTCCGACCTTGTTGAGAAGAGGTCCGCTTCGGAGGCGAGCGGAGCAGAGAGCTCGGATTTGGAAGAGAGCTATTTGTGAGACAAGTGTGAGGGGGAACTTTAGGACAGAGTTGTGCTCCAAACTTGTTCGAGGAGAGGTCCGTCTGGGGGGCGAGCGGAGTGAAGAGCTCGACTCTGGGAGAGAGCCCTTTGTGAGACGAGTGTGGGGAGCAACTCTAGGGGAGAGCTTTAGCTCCGGACTTGCTGCTTACGTGAGAGAATCAACGGTTGTGGGAGCAATTCCGAATGGCGAACCACTTCTAACCCGCTGAAGAGCAAGTTATTCGAAGCAGAATCGAACCAAGTGTTGGACTCCGGAACCATCGTTAGAGTTATTCTAAGGGATGCAGGAGCAGTTTCGAATGGCGAGCTACTTCTAGTCTGCTTAGGAGCGAACTTGCGAAGTAGAATCGAGCCAAGTGTTGGACTCCGAACCATTGTGAGGTTAGTTTAAGAGATGCAGGAGCAGTTTCGAATGGCGAGCTACTTCTAGTCCGCTTAGGAGCGAACTTGCGAAGTAGAATCGAGCCAAGTGTTGGACTCCGATCCATTCAACGGCTGCAGGAGCAATTTCGAACGGCGATCTACTCCTGGCTCGTCTGAAGACGAGCCAAGGAAGAAGAGTCGAGCCGAGTGCTGGACTCCGAACCATTGTGAGGTTAGTTTAAGGGATGCAGGAGCAGTTTCGAATGGCGAGCTACTTCTAGTCTGCTTAGGAGCGAACTTGCGAAGTAGAATCGAGCCAAGTGTTGGACTCCGATCCATTCAACGGCTGCAGGAGCAATTTCGAACGGCGATCTACTTCCGGCTCGTTTGTGGGCGAGCCGAGAAAGAAGAGTCGAGCCGAGTGCTGGACTCCGAACCATTGTGAGGTTAGTTTAAGGGATGCAGGAGCAGTTTCGAATGGCGAGCTACTTCTAGTCCGCTTAGGAGCGAACCTGCGAAGTAGAATCGAGCCAAGTGTTGGACTCCGATCCATTCAACGGCTGCAGGAGCAATTTCGAACGGCGATCTACTTCCGGCTCGTATGTGGGCGAGCCGAGGAAGAAGAGTCGAGCCGAGTGCTGGACTCCGAACCATTGTGAAGTGCTTAGTAAGTTGTGGGAGCAGCCATATAGAAGAAGCTGGACTCCGAACTCGTTGAGAAGAGGTCCGCCTTGGAGGTGAGCGGAGCAAAGAGCTCGGCTCTGGAAGAGAGCCATTTGTGAGATGAGTTGAAGAGCAACTCTTGGTGAGAGTTTTGAGCTCCGAACTCGTTGATAAGGGGTCCGCTTCGGCGGCGAGCGGAGGGAAGAGCTCGGCTCTGGAAGAGAGCCATTTAGAAGACAAGTTTGAGGAGCAACTCTAGGAGAGAGTTGTGCGCTCCGAAACCATCGGTAGAGTTTAGTGAGTTGCGGGAGGAGCCATGTAGAAGAAGCTGGACTCCGGAATCACCATTTAACGAGTCGTGACTCGGAGAGATTGAGATGAAGCAAGAGCAACAATTTCCAATGAAAAGATGTAAAGTTTTTATTGAAATAAACTAAGTGGCTGCTTCAATAAGGCGAGCCATTATTACATGCTGTTGGCCGAGTTACAAGCATCAGCCTTATTGAAAATAAAGATCCTACTTCTATGATAAGGTGAAGACCTCTCGAGGGGAGCTGGGAGGTTTTGAGTCTTGAAGCTCGGCGGGCCTTTCCGTTTGTTCATTGGCTCCTTAGTAGGGAGGCTCGGCCCCATCTTTTTGGACGAACTTGGTAAGGTGCCCCCGCTGTATGAGTTCTTCGATCTCCTCCTTGAGAGCCCGACAATCATCCGTGTCGTGGCCGTGGTCCCTGTGAAAGCGACACCACTTATCTTTGTCCCTCTTCTTACTAGGGGTATTCATTCTAGGGGGAGCGCGGAGTAGTCCTTCCTTGTCCACCTCCATAAGAACTTCTGATATGTTGGCAATGAGAGGGGTGAACTTCTCAAATCGGGGAGTCGGGCGACGCTGTCCATCGCCGTCCTTCTGAAGCTTCTTAGCCTCTTCTTCTTCGGTCAACTTTCGTTTTGTCCCTGAGGTAGACCCTTCGAAGCTTGGAAGGTAGGCGGCTTCTTCGGCACGAATGTACTTGTCACACCTGAGAAGGAGGTCGGCAAAGTTCTGCGGAGGCTTCTTAGCAAGAGAGGAGCGAAGGCTGGAATTGAAGACATTGGATTGGAAGGCGGCCGTCGCGACAGATTGGTCGAGGGAAGCTATAGACCTGGCCTCGGCTGTGAACTTCTTCACATAGTCTCTTAACTTCTCACCTTTCTCTTGCCTGAGCTGGAGGAGTGAGATGCTAGTCTTCTCCGTGCGCCTGCTACTCACGAAGTGGGTGATGAAGAGTGTTTCGAACTGCTCGAAGGAGAATATGGAAGACGGGGCGAGGCGGGAGTACCATTCCCGAGCCGGGCCTTTGAGAGTAGCAGGGAATGTCTTGCACAGCAGGGCATCGGAAGCTTGGTGGATGAGCATGAGAGTCTTGAAGCTCTCAATGTGGTCAACGGGGTCAGTTTCCCCGGTGTAAGTCTCAAATTGGGGAGGTTTGAAGCCGAACGGCACAGGTGCATCCACAATGGTTCGGGAGAAAGGGGGTCGAGTAGGACGTAGGGTCCTCCCCCTAAGCTCTTCTTCTCGACCTATCTGACCCAGGCGCCTCTCTACCTCATGGAGACGGCGATACATGGCGTCGTCCCTCCGACGGTAATCAGCCGAGCCTCTGGACTCGTCTTCGTAGGAGGGAGAGCGAGGGCTGCGGCGATGGTAACTTCGGGAGCGACGAGGACTTGGGGTACGCCGGGAGTTGGTAGGAGCGGGATGAGGATATGGGGACCGTCGGCGAGGGCTTCGGACTAGAGGAGGGGACGGGGCCTTCGGCTCATTAGGGTTTTGACGGAGGTCGAGTGCCTGTTGTACCATTGCTTGGAACTGCTGGAACTCGGCACGGGTGATTGGTGCCTCATTGTTCCTGGGCTGTTGCCGATCTACGGGGGAGTACCTCCTTCTGTAATGCTCGGGGGACTCCCTCCTTCCCCTTCGGACAGGGGATCTTCTGTAGTCTCGGTGGTGAGGGGACCGCTCACCCGGACGTTGTTGGCGGGAGGCTCCCTTTCGGGCCCGCTTCTCGTCCAGACGGTGGCGTAGGTCCTCTTCCTTCTTCTGATTTTGGGGATTGTGAGAGGCCATGGAATCCGTAGAGGCGTTGTGTATGGAGACGCCGTCTTGGTGGAGCGGCTGCTTCATGCGGGAGCCCCCCGCACCGGCATTCTGTGGATCGGTAGGACCCTTGGGGGGTTGCCGATTCTGAAGAGGAGGCTGATCTTGTTGAAGAGGGTCCTCCGTCTGAAGCGGAGGTCGTTCCTGCTGCAGAACGGTTTGGTCAGGGACTGGCTCTTGCTGTTCGGCGGGGTTGGGCCCACGGTGGGACCCCTTAGATTTGGCTCTTCTCGGAGGCATGGCTGGAGAAGATCTATTGAACGGGAAGAGGTGAGGTCCCTATTCGTTGGTTTCCCACAGACGGCGCCAATCTGTTACCGCTAAATCTGGTGTGGGGGTAAACAGACAGAATTTGTGAGTTCGAGGAAAACCTGAATAACAAAACCAAACCTGATCCGTCGGAGATTGATCGTTGACTCCCGCCGTTCACCTGCAAGGAAGTGCGAGACACCGGGGGGGATCCCGGCGACGCACCCTCCGACGCTCAAGTCAGTAATCAGAAATGATTGAGAAAGAGCGTAAATTGAGAAAATACTGATTACCTCTCAATGGAGATGGATGGGGGGTATTTATAGGCGTCTTAGGGACTGGTTTTAGGAATGTGATCCCCGTGATTAGATAAGGAATATTCCTCGTAATCAGATAAGGCATGTAATCTGATAAGGTATATTCCCTGTAATCAGTTAAGGAATTTAATCCCTAATCCCCAGTGAAAAGATAGATGTGAATCATGGCCGTTGATTTAGATCTAATCAGGGACCTTGATTCTATCTTTTCTGGACTGGATGTGCAGCGGGTTGGAACCCGTACCCAGTTGATGTGGATCCGTTTATGGGTTATTGGGCTTTGGATAAAGACCCAGTTCCCATTTCAGACCCGTTTGTAGGCGAAATTACCGTTTTACCCCTGAGCTTTAAGATTCGTGTCCGATGTGAACGGTCCCGATTTAATCCTATTTTTAGCCATATCACCCGGGCAAAAGAAATCAGCATCGACTTGAAGACATCCTGAAGCCAACTTAGTAGAGGAGAAAATGTGCTTAAGTTCCCCCACACATTTGGTGAAATTGGAAACGACACGGTGGGAAACACTGAAAGGGGGGAGGCCTAGCAGAGTAACTTTAACAGCAGAGGGGATTAATGGAGGAGGGGGGACTTCCATGGTTAATCCACTTACGAACGGTAACGTGGATGGCTCCGATCGAAAGGGTGTTGCAGGCAACAAGATCCTCTAGAGTTTTCAAGGAGGGACAGTTAATAACCACTTCTCCATTGGAGCAGATATCGACCGACCACTCCCATTCTTGCACATTGCAAAAATTGCTAAGGAAAGAATTTAAAGTAGTGTTAGAGACCGAACCTCCCTAGAAAGAGACAACACTGTATTGCTAAAAAAACTTCAATTTGTCGGAAAACTCCAAGTCAGGGATGAATACCAAATTGACCTGAGACTTGGAATTCTTCGAATTGGGAGTAGGCTCAACCTGAGGAACAGCTGGAACCACAGTCGGGAAGCTTTGGGGCACGGTAGGAGTTGGGAGGAGGGGGGAAGAGGATGAAACCCTAGGGTGCTTGGCCTTCGTTGCATGGCGATCCGTCAGCTTCATTTGAAGCGAGGACAAATCAAGAGCGGCAACTACTTGGCCTGAGATGGGGACCCCCACCGTCAATCCCAACATTTGTTGTAAAGAGAAACAACGATTACGGACATGACCAGACTTCAAACAGAAGAGACATTTCATGTTGTCAGAGCAAAATGCTCTAATATGCCCAACTTGGAGACAGCAGAAGCAACGCAACAGTTGGGGATGAGCGCTAGGTGACACAAACTTGGAGCCAAAAGAATTGGAGGAAGAGAAAGAACAGGAGAGGGACGAAGGGCGATGCCCTAGAAGATTGTTTAGGGCGGGTTTAATGGGTCAAGAGAGAAGCGAGAAATGGTTGGGCTGAGATGGCCCACCATTTCCAGTAGAAATATTTGAAAACACCTTTTTTTTATTTTTCTTTTTTACAACTTCAATCCATGTCAAGTCCATGGCAGCCTAAGGCCCAGAATTGGGCCTAGGATTAGGAGAAAAGAGAGCGTAAAGGGGCCAGAAACGACAAAAAAACTGCTACTGTAGCGATTAAGCTGAGGCACAAACCAACACCAAAAAAACCTTCTCTAAAACTGAGGAAAAAGAAGGAAATAATCTCAAGCTGTAAGGCTATCACCAAGCCAAGAGAAGATAAGAGTTAAAGAAAAGAACGGTAACCTCAAATTGGTTAACCACAATAAGAAAGTGGGGTAAACCAAAGCCGGTGTCCAGAGCACTTGGAGGAGTGCCAGCCCCAAGAGATCAGAGCTCAGACAGCTAGACTCAGTTGACAAATTGAGACCAAAGACAGTGCCTCAATCGACACTCCCGAAACCAACGAAGGCCAACCACACCTCCGAAACGCTAAAAGAGAAAATAAAGGCTACTTACAGTGAGAGGCCAGAGAACTAGCACTGGAAAGCATACTTGGAGCCCAGGGACCAAGCCGAGCGAATAGATCCCCAAACCAGAGCTCGGAACCAGACAGGCAAGAACACCGCAATCACCAGGGACCTAGGTGGGTGGAGCGCCAATAGAATCTGAGAAACGCAAAAAAGCGGATCTGGGTCGACAGAGGAGAGCGAACCCACGACTTTTAACGAAGGCAGAGGGGACGAAGGAGGAGAGAAATGGCCGGATCTAGGGGAGCTAGAGATGGAGAGCTTTAGACAGGCTTCCACATGACTATTAAAAAACAACTTAGAATTGAGTAAAATTACTATATATTTTTTATTTTTAAAGATTATAAATGAGTAATCAATTGTACAATATTCTATTTGCCTTGCTATATAATTTTTTATTACTTTCTTTAAAAAAAAGGATAAGCATAAAATTGAAAATCTTATTTAAAAATTAATTTATGAACATTTAAGATTGATAAGGTATCTCATCAAAATAAGACAACTCATCAAAAACCTATAACTAGTGACTTACACTATATGAAAAAAATAAATAAATAAATAAATAAAAATAAAGGACTGGAATCACTTTTATTTTGAAACAGAGGGAATGGAGGGAGTAGTTCTCTAAAGGATAAATTTTAATAAACCCCCTGAGTTTTCAGGCTTGGGCGGGCGCTCTTAATTTCTAAAATTGGCTCTAAACCCAAGGATGATCATTTTTAGAGGAAGATACACATTTTCTAGGTTAAAAAGTCTTTTTTGCCCTAAACGAGATTAGTCCAAAAATAGTCAACTTTATAAAGAGATTTTTTTTAAAAAAATACAGAAAGTCCTTCGGAAATCATCTATATATAATTTTCTACAAAATCTTTTGTGAAATAAAAAAAATTCTAGTCAAAATTTGTCTTGACATACTTCAGCATTAAACCTTCTACAGGCAAAATTATCATTTTCAAATATGAATAATGCATTTCAGTTGAAAATAATCTTCAGGGATATTAATACCAATTTTAAAACTCGTTAGTTGCCATAGCCTCAAAATTCAGGGGATTTAGGGAAATTTATACTTCTTTTAAATATAACATAAACTATTCCTTTAGTAAATGCTTATTGGAGGGAGCTTGTGATTCTATTCTTCCAATTTTTAGTGCATATGCATTTTGAAACAGTGTGTTTGGCAAACTGGCACCTGGAGAGGAAAGCAGGAAACTTGTTCTCCTCCTCGAAATACTTGGTGCTAAACACACCATAACACTAACTTCGTCAGCAGTACATCTCCCCAGACATACACCTAAGATACGTAAATCACCGGTTTGGGGGGGGGGGGGGGGGGGGGGGGGGGGGTTTGAATAGGATGATAGTGCCGAATTAAAAATTCAAGGAAAATTAAACTGAGTTGCAAAAGTAAATGAGAAGGGATAAGAAGAGCAAACACAGATAGCACAAGTGACGCAGCGATATGACGTTGTTCGACCTCCTGGTTTACGTTCACACCACCTACCTGTTGCAATTCTCCGCAACAAGCGTTCCATTTGTTAGGGATTTCAACCGAAAACCCCTATTTAGGTTCTTGTTGAGTTATTCGATGCAATCAGCACAAACCACCAATCACATATGAGATCATATCAAACACACCAAAGCACACACAAATTTGTCCCGGTTGGGACTTTCGCCTTAATCCGGGGGAGAAGAAATCCAAGATGTTATTCAACTAGAGAAGATACAAGAATATTACAATTATCACAACGACCCTCTCTCAAGCCTCACCAGCAAGTACTAATTATTTACAATTAGAGAATTGTTGTGCAATCTAGCTACCTAAATAAATAGATAAAACTAGACACAAATTATAAAACCTCGCAAGTGCACGAATCGTTTGAAGAAGCGTAGCGGCAAGCAAGGGTCGATCCCACAGAGATTGTAGATTCTAACTTACTAATCAATAAAATAAAAAGAAAATGCAAATCATAAAGTTTTGTTCTAAAAATCTAATTAAAAGGAAATGAAAAGATTAAAATCTAAATCAAGTAGTGTCTCAAGAATATCAATTTAATGAGTTGGGCTTGATTTCCACCTATAGTCAAGAATGCTAAGTCACCTTCTACACTATTCTCATCACTCATATTTGTTCCTTTAAGGGCATGGTATCTACTCCTTAAAGTTAATGTTTTCCTAGACCAAGAATTAGGCATGGTATCTACTCTAATTCGTTTCTTTCCTTAAGTATTTAGCATGGTATCTACTAAGTTGCACTTGAAGAAAGCATATGCACAATGGAAACGAACAAACACTCAAAGTTCTAGAAATTGGTATCAGATCTAGATCCTTCAAGTTGATTAAACCAAGAACCCCTAAAGATTCCTGTGTTACAAGTTATGGGCACGAGATACGGGTCGTCTCTATACTCATATAACAGATTCAGTTTTATAATACGCAAACTTGATAATCTCAGGTTCTGTATGGCAGTCGACTTGCTGTCACTCTCAGTCGACTGCTCTTAGAACTTCTGAACAAGTTTGATTCATATTATAAATCTATACTAATACAATCAGATTTAATCAATAAGTGATGAAAGCAGCGTTATTAGAAGATTATAACATTACATGACTACGGTTTCAATTAGCCCAACAATAAAATTAGTTCCAAATATTCATAATAAAAATATTAATAAATCTGTTCAAGGATTGCATTACAAAAAAATTAGAGAGAGGAGAAAAAGAATAAAAAATAATTGCAAACCCCTCTGTCTGTCTCAAGAATTGTATCCGAATGCTCCTTTGAAGTCTGTGCTGAACAAAGAGAAGAAGAAGGAACAGCCCACGTCAGATCGCGGAACTCGAAGCCCAGTCAGCACTGTCGTCTCGAAACGTGCGCTGTGATGGTGCTTCGTTCTGCCGCACGCCACGTCAACCGAAGAAAGAGGAAGACGCGTGAAGCAGTCTTCCCGTGTGCCACGTGTGCCTGCTGTCTATCGAACTGCCGCAGTCACGTCGATGAACAGTGCCTCTGGTTCCGTGCAATTGGTCCTTCAATCACGTGAAGCCGCTGTATTCGTTCTTTTTAATCGAAAACAGAGAGAGAAGAGTCTGTTTCTCTCGCTTTCTGTTTCTTTGTATTTTTGCTTGTGTTTGCTGGCTTCTTCTCCTTTTGTGCGCTCGCTTTCGTCCTATATTTATAGGAGTAGATCTGGATGTATAACACGATTAGGATGTATCATCTCACTTGTAGATTAGGATTTATCTGCAAATACAAAAATCAGAATTAAATATTTAAATTTAAAATTAGATAAACTTTAAAATAACAAATTTTTATCTTTTCGGCTTATCCAAATCCTTATAAATTTATTTATTCTCTTTTACATCCTTATAAAAATTAAAATTCCATTTTGCTCCTATTTTATGAATATAAAATTTATCAAATCCTTAAAAATAATAAAATATCAGAAATAATCACTTTTTGCATTAAAAATCTTATTTCTTCACAAATAAATAAATAATTGAAATCTTAGAGAAACAAGACACAATATGATTGAAAACAAGCACTTTTAATGGGTTATTGAATACAAATATTTGTATAAAAATTAGACTCATCAAGAATCACTCAATATCTCCTTCAATGAAGTACTCTCTCTCTCTCTCTTGGCTATCAATGAAGGCCAATAACAAAAATATATAGAGATTTAGAGAAAACCTAGTTTGATATCTTGATACAATAACCATTGGATATTCCTGAAGACATAACCCTACGATAAGAGCCGTCAGATATGACTTGAAGAGCAAGTTGGGCTTCTCACGAATCACCAAGATCGGACAAATAAATCCATCAGCGCCGCTGTCGATCGACCGCACCTCAAGGTCAGTCGACCGTCCCCCTCTCGGGAACTTCTACAAGTTAGGCGGTCGACCGCACCCTATGTACGGTCGACCGCGCAGTCGACCGCAACTCCTCCTGCTGCTGCTGCTGACTGTTTTTCTTGCTTCCACTCCGTCTCCGATCGTCTCATCGTCTTCTTATCCAACATAGTATGCAAGACATAAACCCAACAATCTTCACCTTGGATTGCATACTCATGAATCCACACCTGTGTGATTTAAAACATTCTAGACTTTTTTCCTTCTCTTCTTGCAAACAACTCGTTTCAATAGCTTCCTCTGCTAGTTGAATCTATCTCCACCTGTTTTTCTTCAGCAGTATGCCCCCCTCAAGGGCACACCCCAATAGATGTAATCATGGAGGTGTCATCCTTCACACGACTGTTACAGTTTCGCTTGGATGATTCTAGTGACGGCATATTAGATAGTGCTTTAGGAACAATGGGCTTTGAAATACTTGCGCAAGTTTTTCTGTTCCTCCAAAGCTGGTAAAGGTTGTGCTGATCCTGCCCAATCTCCCTCTTACCCTTCATCACCTTGCGATAACTTTTCCAAACTGAACGAACTCCACCTGGATCTGTGTATCTGCAGTCCTGAGCTTCTAGAGTTCTCATGAAATAAGGCTCATCTTCATCAAATGAATATACATGCCCTCCTCTAGTATGTATCCACTTCCGTTTTTTTATCTTCGACTCATTTGTTTTCTCACCTCTTGCTTCACAAATCTTATCAACCTTCATTCCCGCACAACGATATGATGCAAATTTGAAAGTAGAAACCATCTCCCTCTCGGAGCAAACTTGAGAGAAACGAACCGAATCAAAAGAACAACCGGAATTCACATCTAAAGAACATGAAACAAAAGCACTGTTTAAGTCATCACCTGATTCAGCGGCACTTGATTTGGCAGCCCTCTGACTCAACCGCTTACAACCGTCCCTCATGTAATGCTCAATCCCTTTGAACTGGTGGTCACGGGCCTTACCCCTACATATACTTTTCCTTCCAATCAAGTACAATCCACCTCCAAGTAACTCACAGAAGTTGATGCTGATTTCTGACTTTCCTTCCTAAGTGCATTCTCCTCCAACCCCTTGATCATACCTGCTATGAAAAACTTTTCCTTGGTAGATTCATCATCTAGCACGATTATCATGTTGGATGGATTTCGTGGTGAATATATCGATTTGGAAACCCTTAGATAATGTGCGTTGAAACCCCTCAATTCAGATAAATCCATATTGAACTCCACTTCATGATCTAGAAGAGCGGTACTTTCCTTCATTATGAAACCCCACAACTTTCTTCGCTAGTACATCTGATCTTGTGATGACGATCCCGAGTAGTCAGTTCTGAATCTTGCCCAAAGACTCGCCGTGCTTCTCCTATACCTGACTTCGTTCGTTGATGACAACTGGATTAAACCCAAGGCTTCTGAATAAATCTTCTTTCACTTCTTCTGCTTTGTGCCGATTGGTCTCCCTTTATCTCATTCTAGGACTAGATCCAAGTCCTGTTGAACCGATGCTTTATGCATGTCCACCTTCAAGAGATCAAAGTTGATCTTGCCTTTGAACCACTTGATCTTCGTGATCTGATCTGCCATCATCTCCAAGGAACTCGAATAAATCCTTAAACCCGAAGCTCTAATACCAATTGTTAGGGATTTCAACCGAAAATCCCTCTTTAGGACCTTGTTGAGTTATTCGATACAATCAACACAAACCACCAAGAACATATGAGATCATACCAAACATACCAAAGCACACACAAATTTGTCCCGATTGGGGCTTTCGCCTTAATCCGAGAGAGAAGAAACCCAAGATGTTATTCAACTAGAGAAGATATAAGAATATTATAATTCTCACCACGACCCTTTCTCAAGCCCCACCAACAAGTACTAGTTGTTTACAATTTGAGAATTAGAGAATCACTCAATCTCTCCTTCAATGAAGTACTTTCTCTCTTGGCTCTCAGTAGAGACCAATAACAACAATATATAGAGATCTAGAGAAAATCTAGTTTGACATCTTGATACAATAACTATTGGATATTCCTGAAGAGATAATCCTACGATAAGAGCCGTTAGATCTTACTTGAAGAGCAAGTTGGGCTTCTCACAAATCACCAAGATCCGACCTAATAAATCCATCAGCGCCGCTGTCGGTCGACCGCACCTCAAGGTCGGTCGACCGTCCCCCTCTCGGGAACTTCTACAAGTTGGGCGGTCGACCGCACCCTATGTACAGTTGACCGCGCGGTCAACCGCGCAGTCGACCGCAACTCCATCTGCTGTTGCTGCTGACTGTTTCCCTTGCTTCCACTCCATCTCCGATCATCTCGATTCCTCCATCGTCTCATCGTCTTCTTATCCAACATAGTATGCAAGACATAAATCCAACACCATTATAATCAAATCCTTGTACAGTGATTCTCAGATTCAGGTCGAGAGACCTATTACACCCATAGGACTTCTAACTCAAGTCCTGTCAATCTCACTGAAGTGGAAGAAAAAGAAAAAGCTCAAGATCTTTAATGATCCTTACTGAAGAATACAAATAGTTATCACACACACTCGGATTGATTGTTGAAAGATTAGTTCAGAAGATTTTTCTCAGAAGTAATAGGTGAAGAATACACAGTGGGTTCGTCCAAATATATAGACTGGGAAGTGTATCGATCAAAAATAGAAACGATACATTCCAAAAATATGAACAATGCAAAGTTCGGTCGACCATAATTACGGTGCTGTTGATTCTTAGTTTTGATGACTACAACACAATACAAAGTTGTTCTACCACACATCTCTTGCAGAGTGTATCAAAGTCATACCATGGTGAAATACACAAAGCCAACAAAAACTGATGAAGCTTTCAAGAGTAATTGATCAAGCTTCAAGACATCAAGACAAAGGCTCAAGCTCAAGACAAAGACTCAAGTTCAAGATAAGATTCAAAGTACTTCAAATGTTTAAACAAAGTGTCTTGTAATATTGTATTTTCTTTTCTTTGAGTCTTGGAAACTTGTAATAGCCTTGTCACACTCACACATACTTTAAATAATCTGAGTATTTTACAAAATCAAAATATCAAAACAACCTTGAATAAGTTTAGCTGTATGAGTACCAGTCGATCACTTCTTGGAACTAGTCGACTGTCATAGTACGAAATTGCCTGAACTCATACAAGCTCTGGCCAGTCGACTCATTATGGAAACCCAATCGACTGTTGAAGCCGTTTCGATAGTTTTCTAAATTTAAAACTTGTTTTTCAAATTCAAATCTTTTTTATTGCCGTTGTATGGCAATTGGGATTCTATCTTTCAATGTCCAAACGTTTCTAACTATAAAAAGAGAATTCATTTGGCAAAGGTTCCAAGAACTCCAAGCATTCTTTAACTCTTAAGTCTTTTGTTTGGAATAAGAACGAATGTTTCAAAAGTATACAAACTCTCTAAGACTTGGTTCTCTGAATTTCAGTGTAATATAACATTAATTTTGTTTTAGACTGAATTAAGAAGTTGACCTAATAGCCACTATACAAAAGCACTATCATATACAAGGCTATAGGTTGTTGTAAATTCAATTTTTATTGTTATTTTTCACTCTCGGGTTGTGAGAGTGGTCTTCTCGGTTGGAGAGTAGGACTCTTGATTTTAGAGTCGGTTTCACTATAGGGTGTAGAGTGGGTCTGCTCTCGGTAGTGGTGAGAGGGGTCTACGGATTTGACATTGTTGTTGTCAAAGGCCGTAAAGTATTCTTGTAATTTTTCAAGGATAGTGGAGAATCTCAAGTGGGTTACTTGGGGACTGGATGTAGGTCGGGAGGACCAAACAAGGATATATCATTGTGTTTGGCTATGATTGACTGTCTGTGGTTGTATTCTCTCAACTTGCAATTTTTAATTTCTCTGAGTTTTATTTCAAAAACTTGTCTGATAAGTCGACTGGTTTTCTGATATAAGTCGACTGATCAGACTTGTAACTCTTCAGTAAAATACTCTTCTTATCTGACGTATCAGTCGACTGCATTTCTATTTGCAGTCGACTTAACAGTACGAAAAGTTCAAGTTTTTAATTAATTTTTATACAACACTATTCACCCCCCTCGTGTTATTTGCCTTGCCTACAGGATCCAACAGGTGTAGTTGATCGTTCATCTCTCTGACGTAAAGTCGAGAGATGAAGGGTCGACTGCTTCTTACGTAACTATGAAGTGCAATCGACTGTAATGCGGTCGACCGTCATGAGGTGCGGTCGACCATTATCGCGGTGTTCATAACGAATCCACTTTATATTCTTACCAAAAACTAATCAATCACCAATCAATTAAATACAGATAAAATCTCACAAATATAGAATGATAGCAACTGGTCTTGATAGCTTTCTTGGACACTAATCAATCATGTGCCCTTTTTGAATATTTTCTTCTTTTGCTTAATTTTGCAATCTTTCTTTATTACTTTCCTTCTTTAAATATTCTTGAATCTCTCTTGGATCTTTTATTGATATTATTTGATCCTGAAAATCTAAGCAACTCAATTTAAACTTATTAGTTTTTATAGACACGTTTTGTGTACACTAAACTAAGAGTCAACAATCTCCCCCTTTTGGTGTGAACAAAACATGCCTTTGAATATTGAAAGTAAAAAATAAACAATTAGGCATATAATTACTCCCCCTGAATTTAGTACTTCATGTAACATAGATTTTCATAGAAGATATATGAAGAAGAAATAATAGTATTCAATATTATATTTACTTTCTACCCCTTAATTCAATACTTCCTCTTATACAAAATTTCATAGAAGATATATGAAAAAGAAATAGTAATATTCAATATTATATTTACTTTCAGTTAAAAACATTCATAAAAATATTCTCCCCCCTTTTGGAACACACCAAGAGGGGGAAAAAGACAAGCATAAATTAAGTATATAACATACTCTCCCGAAAGCAATTTGTAAATAAAAGAACATTTATTAAGCAAAACAAGAGGTTAATTTGGGGAACATAAGATGAATTTGGGAAATATAATAATTTTTGAATGCAGAGGACAATCTACTTACATTGTATCATTGATAGCGAAACTCTTTGATATACAGGGAGAGCTCTTCATTGTATTATAGATTTGAGATTTTCCAATATAGATGCGAGGCAGAGAACAGAAGAAGTATTTTACTAAACCGATATTATAGAAAATGGTGAATAGAGGGTTCGTAAAAATCAAAACGAGTAACCAAGAAAAGAACCGGTCGACCGCACGGTCGACCGCAAAACCAGTTGAACATATAAAATAAAGAATCAACCCGAGAGCAACCCGGTCGACTGCACGGTCGATCGCACACCTTATAAACACAAAAAGAAAGACAGAGAGCGGACCAGTCGACCGTACGGTCGACCGCTCAAACTGAAAGCCATTTTTTTTTGAAAAGAAGCATAAAACCAAACAAAGGCTGAGAGTGCACCGGTCGACCGCCCAGTCGACCGTACACCTCCATAGGCATACAGTCGCCCGTCTAGTTGATAAAAACCCAATTTTAAGCAGAAATATCAATAACATTCAATTCTCCTTTCAAAAAATAAAATCGTTTTTTATCTAAAGGCTTAGTAAAAATATCAGCAAGTTGAGAATTAAATGAGTTTAAATTTGTTTACCAGAAAAAAGTTAAACTAAAATTGTTTTACCTTAAAAAAAATATGATCTTCCCTTTTCTTTCTTGATAGTGATGCAAAAGTGTTGTTTTCATCCATCATGAGCTTTAGGCATCCACTATCAAGGTGCTACTGATCTTTAGGTGAAGTGCATTGATGTACCTACATTAAGATTAGTATGTATCCAAGTAGGTACTGTTCCTGCATTTGTATTTTTCTTTATCCAAACGAAGTTAGTATTCCTTTTTAAAGCACAATTATAAGAAATATGTCCTAATCTACAACAATAGTGGCAAGTAAGCAATTATGCTTTGGATCATGCACATATGCATAATTGTGTGTTGGTTTGTAACTGTTTTGGTGGCTATGCATATGTGTATGACAAGATTGCTTAGATTTTTGATGTTGTGTTGGCTCATCATAATCAAGCCCTCGATTATCATGATAAGATCTTGAATTTTTTGCAATAAGGTAATTGGGCCCTTCATATTTTTCAACAATTTTCTCGAGCTCAATTACTCTTTTATAAAGTATTTTCCTAGTCATCTTATCATCTTTAGTGTTCCAACAAAGAGTGTCTACGGTAGCATCAAGTATTCTATTTTGATCAAGAGCTTCGTTACAACCTTCCACTATCTCATCAAATTTTCTTTTACATTCTTTTAAATCACCAGTGAGCTTAGCATTATAAACATATTTCTCATGAATTTCTCTTAAGTGTTCATCATGTGTTGCTAAGGATTCTTGAATTTGTTGTTTTAAGAGTTCATTTCCTCTAGCAATACATCATGATCTTTTCTAAATGATTCAAATTTTTCATGATCAAAGAATTTTTATTTTTCAGTTTTTGATTTTTAGCGATGCAAGAGTCATGAGATTCATTTGGAATTTGTTTATATTGTCTTAGTTCACGACTCAATTTCTTAGCATAATCTTTTAATCCATTACACATATCTACTAAATGATCATAAGTGGGTTCTTCGATTATCTCTTCTTGAGATGGTGATTGCACCTTACCATTCCCAAGAGCCATGAAGCCGACATTGTTGTGATACTGCTCATCTTCACTTGGATCTGGGTCTAGTCACGTTGCCTTCAACACCTTCTTTCTCAATCCTGAATTGGAGTGATGATAATCTTTATTCCTACCTTTTGATAGGAGACAGTTTGGGCGTATATGTCCTGGCTTGTTGCATTTGTAGCACACATCATTTTTGTCTTTGTCTCTTTCTCCTTGTGACTGCTGTACTTTTTTCGTTTGAGATGCTTACATAATTGTTTAGCTAGCCATATGAAATCTTCATATGATTCTTCATGGTCTGATTCTAATTTTGATGGACGTGATTTCTCTGCTTTTAGGGCAATGGTTATCTCTTCGGTTTTTGGTTCAATCCCGATGTTCTGTCTGTATCTTTTAGTTTCTGTCATCTCCATCTTGTATGTCTTCAGCTTTCCTTGGAATGTATAGTAATCGAATTCCTTTTCCTTAAGGGTTTCCCTCATTATAGCAGCTTTTATATCCCACTAAGGCGTGAGACAGCTTATGAGTTTCCCGACCTTTCGGTCATCATCCAACCCCTTTCCTAAGCTCTCAAGCTCATGTGCAATGATATCGAAATGAGCAAGCATTTGATCTACATTTTCTCCTAGTAACATACGAAAAATATCAAACTTATAAAAACATAAATTTACTTTAGCTTTTACCTCAAAAGTGGTTCTCTCATGCCGTTTTAGCATGTTGTTCCGAATTTCGTATGCTGTCTTACAATTTCGCCTGCATCGCATTGATTCCTCATTGTTCAACTCTGTATAAAGTACTGTCATAGCCATGGAATTTGCAGTTTTCAATGCTAGTTCAGCTTTTATGAAGGCCCTCTTTCCATCACTGACAGAAATCTCAGTTTTGTTTGTGCACATGTTCCATACTTCTTCTCCAAGCATCTGTAAGAAATGAGACATACGAACTTTCCAAACATCATAGCATTTTTCATCAACATATGGTGAGCATGTTAGACTTGTCCCAATGGAGATGAATGGCTCCGATGAGTACAGGTTTTCGGGAGGAGGGATTTCGGCCATTAGACCTTTTTCTTAATCTTTTAAGCTTTTGATAAGCACCTCACTCTGATACCACTGTAAATCACCCTAGGGGGGGTGAATAGGGTGATTGTGCAAAATTAAAAATTAAAGGAAAATTAAAATCGAGTTGCAAAAGTAAATGAGAAGAAATAAGAAGAGCAAACACAGATAGCACAAGTGACACAATGATATAACGTGGTTCGACCCACCTGATCTACGTCCACACCACCTACTTGTAGCAATTCTCCGCCACAAGCGTTCCACTATACTCAAACCCTTATATAGTGATTCTCGGATTCAGGCCAAGAGACCTATTACACCCACATGACTTCTAACTCAAATCCCGTCAATCTCACTGAAGTGGAAGAAAAAGAAAAACCTCAAGATCTTTAATGATCCTGACTGAAGAATACAAATAGTTATCACACACACACTCAGATTGATTGTTGAAAGATTAGTTCAGAAGATTTTTCTCAGAAGTAATAGGTGAAGAATACACAGTGGGTTCGTCCAAATATATAGACTGGGAAGTGTATCGATCAAAAATAGAAACGACACATTCCAAAAATGTGAACAACGCAAAGCTCGGTCGACCGCAATTACGGTGCAGTCGACCGTTTATCTCTCTAACGTAAAGTCGGGAGATGAAAGGTTGTCTGCTTCTTACGTAACTGTGAAGTGCAGTCGACTGCGATGCAATCGACCATTATCGCGGTGTTCATAACGAATCCACTTTATATTCTTACCAAAAACTAATCAATCACGAATCAATTAAATACAGATAAAATCTCACAAATATAAAATGATAGCAACTGATCTCGATAGATTTTTTGGACACTAATCAATCATGTGCTCTTTTTGAATATCTTCTTCTTTTGCTTGATTTTGCAATCATTCTTTATTACTTTCCTTTTTTGAATATTCTTGAATCTCTCTTGGATCTCTTATTGATATTATTTAATCCTGAAAATCTGAGCAACTCAATTTAAACTTATTAGTATTTATAGACACGTTTTGTGCACACCAAACTAAGAGTCAACCAAATATACTATCAAAACAATCTAGTAGTAACTATAGCTTCTGTCTGTATCCTAAAATACATTAACATCAATGGTAAAATATGAACTAGAGAGGTATATTTCAAAGTTTTTTTTTAAAACATTTTTTCTTTCAATCTTTTTGGAACAAGGTTATTGTCACACACACTATGCATACTTCTATGTAATAAAGGATTGGAGCAAGCAAGTTCTGAATTATCCAGCCTTTTAGTTACTAGTGAAGAGGCTTACAACCAGCCCTCAGCGGAATGATACCCGCATAACTGGATATGAGATTGGTTTATTGTAGCCAACCATCCACTTATAAAATCTAAACCACACATTTAAGCTCTAGTCTATATCATCCGTCTACTTATATCCCAATATGCCGCAATATTTCAGTTCATATCAACCACACTTTTCATAATTATAAAATATAAGATAGTGTTTCAGGTGAATGCATTGCACATGGTAAAGAAATAACATGAATAATGAATAATTAGATTAAGAGATGTGCATGACATTGCATATAAGTTATGTTAGAAATTTGAGACAGCGGAGTTGGAGCTTTAGGAGTGAAAAGTGACATCCGATCCAATAAACAATCAAACAAGAGAGCAAACCAAGCACATAAAACATACATTCTCGTCCCGATTTGGGGGAACTCTAATCCCCAGAAAAATAAGGGACATATTATTTCAACTAGAGACGATTACAAGAGTTACAAGAAAACCTATCTATCTATCTATCAAGCCTCACTAAAAAATGATCTGCTGTTTATAATGAAGAACACTCAATAAAGTTTACTCCTTTTAATAGAGGCTACTATAATATATACATAACTAAACAAACCCTAGGTTGTAGTCTTAATACATTAACTGTACGATATATCTTGAAAAGAGAGCCACATGATAGGAGGCGTACGATCTAACTTGGAGTAGGAAATTGGCCCAAAAGATCACCCAAACCAAAGCCCATTAACTGCTACAGCTGTCGTCGCTAGTCGACTGTCATAGGGGGCAGTCGACTGTGTTTGGACTCATCCAAACCAGTGAGTTGGCTCGGTCGATTGCTAAAAAGGCATTTGACTCTCATCTCATGCACAACATGTTGTTGTTGCTCTTTCTCAATTCTTATCACAACTAAGCTTTGACATCTTTTCGCTATAACGTCGTCTCATCACATCGAACCCAAGTATGCAATATATACACCCAAGAATTTCTACCTTGGATTGCATACTTGTGCTATAAACACTGTGTGACTTATCATCTATAGTCTCTTTCTTTTCTCCACCTGTAAACGAACTCGGTTCAATAGTTTCCTCAGCTAGTTGAATCTATCTTCCACGTTATTTCACCATTCAGTATGCCTCCTCAAGGGCACAACCTAGTAGGCGTTAATATGGAGGAGCCACCCTCCGCATGAACTCCACCTACCCTGAGATACTCTCCACATCTCGACGATATTCGAACATCGTGGTCTCGCTTTGATGATTCTAGCGGCAGCAGACTAGATGATGCTTTAGGAACATCAGGCTTAGAAACACTTGCACAAGATTTTATATTCCCACAAAGCTTGTAGAGGTTATGATGGTCTGGTCCAATACACCTATTTTCCTTGACGACCTTCCCAAATAGACAGAACTCCACATCGAGCTGTGTACTTACAGCCGCATGCTTCCAGAGTTCCCAAGGATATCATATTCTATTTCAGTAGAGAAATTTGCATGACTACCCTTAGAGTGTACCGATTTCTATCTGGCATGTCCAACTTAATTGTTCCTTCTCCAAATACATCAGAAACCTCACCAGTACCCATTCTTACATAATGGCTTGTTGTTGACTGGTACGTAGAAAGCTTCTCCCTCTCGGAGCAAATGTGTAGAACTATCCGAATTAAGAAACCAACCAGAATCCACATCTAAAGAATTTAAAACAAGAAGATAATTAAAAATTTCACCCGACTCATAAGGACTAACAATATTGGTGCTCTTCTAATTCAGCAACTTGCGACAATCCTTCTTGTAATGCCAAGTCTTCTTGCAATGGTGGCAACGAATCCTACCTTTATGCACACTTACCCTTCAAATTAAAAGATCATCCACTATTAAGCAAGTTGTGGAAGTAGACGATGAAATCTGAGTCACCTTCCTAAGTTGATCTTCCTTAGACCTTGATCACCTCAGCCACCGAAAGATTCTCCTTGGCAGACTTTCTGTGTAGCATATTAGTTATCAAATACTCATACGAATCTGGTAGTGAATATATAAAGTTGAAAGCTTTATCCTCTTCGTTTAGATCATCTGCGTTTATCGTCCTCAGTTCAGATAACACTTGATTGAACTTCGTAATATTATCCTGAAGATTGGTACCTTCTTTCATTGAGAAATGAAAGAATTTTATCTTTCATTACCATCGATCCAGTAGTAGTCAGTTTTGGGTTTTGCCCACAGACTCGCTGCACTTTTCTCCTCAAGGAAGTTGCACTTGGCTTCGTTTGCCAGTAACTTGGATTAAACTCAAAAATATCATCCCACTTCTCTTGCTTTGTGTTAGGTGGCTTACCTTTTTCTCCTTCTAAGGCTAGATGCAAGCCTTTTTGAATCAGTATGTCATACATGTCCATCTTTCAGAGATTAAAGTTGATCTTCCAGTCGAATTGCTTTATCTTCATGAAACTCAGATCTGTCATCTTCACCAAGGTACTCGTTAGACGAAACTCTGAAACTAGTTGTTAAGAATTTGGTGCAGCGGAATTGGAGCTTTAGGAGCAAGAAGCGACAACCGTTCCAATGAACAATCAAACAAGAGATCAAACCAAGCACACAAAACACACGATCTCATCCCCGTTTGGGCGAACCCTAATCCGGGGAAAAATAAGGGAGATATTATTTCAACTAGAGAAGATTACAAGAGTTACAAATACTCTCACCCAGATTCTATCGATCTTTCATACCTCACTAGAAGATAATATATTGTTTACAATGAAGAACTCATAATAGAGGCTATTACTATATATGTAGATCGAGAGAAATCCTAGGTTGTAGTCTTGATACAATAATTGTCCGATATATCTTGAAGAAAGAGCCACACGATTGGAGACGTATGATCTAACTTGGAATACGAGATGAGCCCAAAATATCACCCAGAGCTAGGCCCGTTAACAGTTACAGCTGTCATCGTCGGTCAACTGTCCTAAGGGGCAATCAACTGTCCAAACTAGTGAGTTGGTGCGGTTGACAGCCAAGAAGGCAGTCAAATGTCATCGCATGCAGAACATGTTGCTGCTGCTGCTTTTTCCTACTTCTTCTCACAACGATGCTTCGACCTCTTCTTATTTTAACGTTTTCTCTTCACATCGAACCCAAGTATGCAAGACATTCACCCAACAAGTTATATGATATTGTGTACAGAAGTGTATGATATAGCATAAAAAATATCATTAGCCCCTAGCCTACTTTTCTTTCCCTACTATTATTCCAAGAGCCATCTCTTAAGAAGTTCAATCCTTTTATTGCTTTCATCTATTCACTTAATAATACTTTGTCTATCTTTAAAGTTGTATAAGACATTGGAGTAAATTAACTGTCACGCCCCACTTCCCAAAATACGGGAATATGAGCGCGCGACTGAGGCCCAGCGAATGATGCAAATACACCATTCATAAGCTGTACAGGTAATTCAATAAAAAGATAACAACAAAACCACGTAGGCATGTAAAATCACAATAGGATAACAAAAAGTATATGACATAGTTCATAACATAACCAAAAGTTGAAAAATACAAAGTAGTTACGGATCAAATGCGCTCGGAATACAATAAAGAGCAGCATGAAATAAAACATGAACTAAAGCAACATGAAAATAAACAAGACTAAAACACTTGATCAGCAACACCTTCAGGTAATTCTCCATCCGGACATGCAAGTACATTAATACAAAAAAAGAACAAGAAGACGCCCATTAATGCAAATCACGGGCCGCAAGTGGTACAAGCTAAGAGAACAAGTACAAAACAAAACAAGAAGCAGGAAAAAGAGCAAGGAATCAAGAATTATGTTATAGGACAAATACAACATGTAAACAAGATCATGAACAAGGTGTGCATATAAACAAGTGGCATGTAAACAAGTAATCAAGTAAACAAGTCAACAGGAACATGTACATGTAATTGGATCATGCAAGTACATGTGTTAATCTTATGTCTTTTATTTAGTTCTATCTAATATAACACTTCATGCATCCATATTTTTACTACATGGTTGCTACATACAATCAATTACATTTAGGCATAGTGGTGGATTTTATAGGTCACATACTCGAAAAAAACATATCAATAGTATCTTGTTCGAGATACGTGCAAACTTGTAACATGAAACATATAGAGTGAAACATAGTGTAAACTTGTAGCGTGAAACATATAAATATATAATTCGCAAACTTGCAACTTGTAAACTTGTAATTTGCATTGGAAAACCACGAACTCCCGTTCGAGTACGCTCTTCTATATTGCCCACTGCTAGATCTTTACCCTTATACCCCGGCTTGTTACTTTTAATAATTTTAATCAACACACTACAAAACGCACAGGCTTTACCGGTGTTTTTTTGCACATTTACCGGCGTTTATAAACCCTGGTGTAGATACCACCGGCGTTTTATAAATCGCCGGTGCAAGTGTCGCTGAATCGCGTGTCGCTGTAGGTTAGGGACATTCACTGGCATTTTTTACGACCGCCGGTGTAGGTTAAAACTATTAACCTACACCGGCAGTCGTAAAAACGCCGGTGAATGTGTGTTTTCGTTTGGTAGTGCTGTTTTTGGCCATTACCTACACCGGCGTTCTTAAGTCGCCGGTAAAGGCTGTCAATTTTTTGCTGAAAGCTACACCGGCGCTAGTAAAAACGCCGGTGTAGCTATATATTTAAAAAAAAAATTAATTTAAAATATAAAAAAAATTAAAGAAAAAAAAAAGAAAAATTGCGCACTCTTGCAATCAAATTGAACACAAAATCATGATGTTACCAAAATTTTCATTTTCTTTAACAGTAAAAGAAAATTAAATTTTCCAGTATCTAAGCATGTTTGTCTATTAATTCTTCATCCCAACTAAATCATGATGTTTCCGGCTCAAAGAGAAACCTGCACACATGTTTGTTCAGCCCAATTCTTGTACAGATTTGGATTTTGGTATACAGCATCCATAGATGACAGTTGACCCATTTTGGTAAAAAAAGCATGCTAAGATGACAATCAGATGGCTAATATCCAGCATCTTTAACAGTAAAAGAAAATAAAAATTTCCCGTATCTATGCATGTTTGTCTATTAATTCTTCATCCCAACTAAATCATGATGTTTCCAGCTCAAAGAGAAACCTGCACACAGGTCTGTTCAGCCCACTTCTTGTACAGATTTGGATTTTGGTATACCGGATCCTTAGATGACAGTTAACCCATTTTGGTAAAAAAGCATGCTAAGATGACAATCAGATGGCTAATATCCAGCATCTTTAACAGTAAAAGAAAATGAAAATTTCCAATATCTAAGCATGTTTGTCTATTAGTTCTTCATCCTAATTAAATCATGATGTTTCCAGCTCAAAGAGAAACCTGCACACAGGTTTGTTCAGCCCAATTCTTGTACAGATTTGGATTTTGGTATACAGCATCCTTAGATGACAGTTAACCCATTTTGGTAAAAAAGCATGCTAAGATGACAATCAGATGGCTAATATCCAGCATCTTTAACAGTAAAAGAAAATGAAAATTTTTTGTATCTAAGCATGTTTGTCTATTAATTCTTCATCCCAACTAAATCATGATGTTTCCAGCTCAAAGAGAAACCTGCACACAGGTCTGTTCAGCCCAATTCTTGTACAGATTTGGATTTTGGTATACAACATCCTTAGATGACAGTTAACCCATTTTGGTAAAAAAACATGCTAAGATGACAATCAGATGGCTAATATCCAACATCTTCAACAGTAAAAGAAATGAAAATTTTCAGTAGCTAAGCATGTTTGTCGATTAGTTCTTCATCCCAACTTTGCCAATGATGTTTCCGGCTCAAAGAGAAACCTGCACACAGGTTTGTTCAGCCCAATTCTTGTACAGATTTGGGAATTCTGAAGATTTTAGATCCAGGATGAAAAATTTTGATTGGGCTTTGATTGGAGATTCTAGTCATAGATCGATTCTTTGGAGACCGACTTTATAAAGAAAATGCCATTTGAAAGTATGCGGCTACATGTTTGTTGGATCACCAAAACTCCCATTTTTATTAAAGAAAAATAAGAATAGGCCTCATATCAAGTGTAGTTTTAAGGAAGTGTCATCGTGGAAGGAAACCAAATATAGAAGCCAGAAAGAGGAATGGTAGAGAATGAGGATACACCAGGCTAACATAGCGGCATTTTCCTCATCTCTCTCTCATCCCTTCTTTCTCTTCAGCAAACGCACACAAAGAGACATCAGCAACAATAGCAAGAGCGACAAGAACAACAATAATAATAAATTATTATGAACGAGATGTCTCTATATGGGTTTCCAGATCTCCACTCCAACTCGTCTCTTTCTAATCACAACCCAATTAAGAACATAGACGACAGTCACTAAACAATCCAATCACAGCCCAATCAAATTTTGTGATCCTGGATCTAAAAACTTCAGAATTTCCAAATCTGTACAAGAATTGGTCAGAATAAACCTTTTGCAGGTTTCTTTTGGAGCCAGAAACATCATTGGCAAAGTTGGGATGAAGAATTAATAGACAAACATACTTAGATACTGGAAATTTTCATTTTCTTTTACTGTTAAAGATGCTAGATATTAGCCATCTGATTGTCATCTTAGCATGTTTTTTTACCAAAATGGGTTAACTGTCATCTAAGGATGCTGTATACCAAAATCCAAATATACAATACATGAAGGCAATTTAATTTTCGTGCTACAACTATATGTGAAATGTAGCACAAGTGAAATTTTGTACTCAGGCAACTTGGCTCCAAATTATCCCTATTAACAACCCAGCTCAGAAATTATCGTATTCTTCTCTTTCAAACCCAAATTGTTTCATGGTCATACATAGTAATACCAATCTCAAGAACCAATCTCAAGAATCTCAAGAACCAATCTCAAGTAGCAAGCTAAATTAGAGAGTTGGGAAAAATTGTAGAACCAATCTCAAAAATATACCAACTACATCATACCTAGGGTTTGTGTAGAAATTTCAGAAACAAAAATTTTAAAAATAAAATGATTCAGAAATTTCAAGAACAAACCTAGGGTTTGTGTCAATTGAAGGAGCGACGGCAGGGGAGGGAGGCGACGAGGGGGGGAAAGGGCGACGGCGGGGGAGGGGGCGGCGATGGGGGAAGGGTGGTGACGATGCGAGTGAGAGAGAGAGAGAGGGTTGGGGAGGCTTGCAGCGACGATGGGAGTGAGAGAGTGGACGACGGAGGACGACGGAGCACAGGGACGACGACGGAGGGCACAGCGATGGCGGCCAAGGCAGAGGTGAGAGAGTGCGAGGGAGAGGGGGAAAAAAAATTTGGGGTTTTTTGAATGGTATAGGGTTTGGGGGAAATTTATTCCAAATCCTATACCGGCGTGTTTAGTTAAACGCCGGTGAATATGGCTTTCACCGGCGTTTTAATATAAAACGCCGGTGAATACCATAATTCCCCGGCATTTTATAGAGGCCGCCGGCGTATAACCATCCAATTTGACGCCCCATTCCTGGTCTCTTCCTACCCCGGCGTTTCTGGCAAAACGCCGAGGAATATACGCCGGTAAATCCATCGTGTGTTGTAGTGACAATAACAGGAAAACATATTTAAATTACTATTATAATCATGCATATAATCATATATAATCCTAAGAGTACATATGTGTGTATCAATCGTGTTCATGTAATGCATGTGGTAACAAGATATTCGCGATCATGTACGAATACGAGATCAACGGGTTATGTATAGCAACAGATTTCAATTCGACCGAAGAATACGAATTAGGGTCAAAGAATATACTTGCGGTATTTTGCAACAAAAGCTTGTACGAGAATAAACGGATTGTACAAGAGGATACTTGCCTGTTAACCGATGACGATGATATTGAAAATAAGAATAACCGGATCAGAATTCCGAGCAGCGATGCACATGCAAGATACGTGGTAGCAACAATAGCAAACTCCAAAATAGCAAATTCCCTAACAACAAACTCCAAAATAGCAAATTCCTCAACAACAAACTCCAAAACAGCATCACACCAACAGCAACCAATCCCTTCACAAATACCAAGCACCAATAGTGAATCTCAAGAGCCAGAATACCAAACACCAATACAACCAACCCAAACAGCAACCCAACATAATCCCCCAATGCTGATCTTCTTCTTCACCGATAGAGAGAGGGAAATGACGGGAGAGTGGATGGTGAGCGACTGCGGTTGGAGCGACGGTGCAACTGCGGATCCACGGCAAGGTAGCGCGACTGAGTGGCAATGGCGAAGAGCGGAAGGCTCGATTGAGGTTCTGGAGTTTGGCAATGTCGAGGAGACTCGAGCTCTGGACATCAACGGGGTGCAAGGGAGGTCGCGAGGAAGACGATGGGTTCTCTGTGGAGGAGGGTCGGCGATGGGAGGCTAGGGCGATGGATGGGTCCTGCAACGGTGAGCGGAGGACTTGCGGAGCTTCGGAGGCTGAGGGTGCACATGGGAGTTGACGAAGAGGACGGTGGTGAAGTTGGAGGTTGAAGACGATGCAGGGAATGGGTTCGGGAGTAGGGGCGAGGTGGAGGACGGCTGAGGGGAGCAGGGGAAGGCAATGGAGGTCGGCGAGGGGGTGCTCGGAGGTTGGGGATGGCAATGGCGGGGTGAGGGCGATGCGGTGGCAGCGAGTGGTGATGGGGCCGAAGGGGAAGTTATGGGGTTCTCTGTGTTTCGGTTAGGAACCAAAGGATGGAGAGAGAGCAGGACAAGAAGATGGGAGAGAAAGAAAACAGGGAAGGGGAGTGACAAAGAACAGGGTGTGCTATGTTTTTAAATAGAGGGAAGAGAGAAGGGTGGGAGAGAGAATGTGGGGATTTAATAAAATAATGAATAAGGAATAAAGTAATGAGTGAGAAAGTGGGGGCAATTATGAGGGGGTTATGGACTTACGGGATAAGAAGAGTTGAGAGAATGTGAGGGGTTGAATATAATCACATAGGATTGAGCCTATAGAAATTTATATGAATACTGAGTTTGGATTTGGGCTTAAAACAATTGGGCTTGGGCTTAAAATATTTTAAATAAATCAATTATGATATTGGGCTTCACAAATTAGAATAAATAGGCAATGCAAATCAAATGAATATAAATTGGGCTTTAGATGGTGGGCTTATAATAAATAGTTAAACAATTGAAAATTTGTATATTGGGCTTCATAAAATAGATAGAATAAAACAATCAATTTAAGAAAGAATAGTTACAAAGTATTAAGAATTTAAAATACAGAAAGATACTTGAAAAAAAATATGTATTAATGAAAACAGGGGTTACATTAACTGCACTAGGCCAAATTTATTATGCTTAAGTTAATCCTCTCAATCATAAAGCACAAGCAATTGTTTCCATAGAAATTGGTCATCCAAAGGATTGACAAGATTCGAAAGAGATTCCTCTTGAAAGTGACTATGCAAACAAAGTGGGCTACCTTCTTATCAGATGGGAGAAAGCTTGCATGAAAAAGAGTCGGAGCGGTCTTGCCATCATTGACCTGAGAGACATGAATTTAGCCATTCTAGGCAAATGGTGGTAGAAAGTGTTTCACCCTAATGGAGAAGGTTGACAAGATTTTATCCACGCTTACCTCCTAGGAAAGGGGACGCGAAGATTTAAGTTCCGTTTGGGTCCTAAAGTGTCTTGGTTCTGGAAAGGGGCAGCCAAACCCTATGACCAATTTCATAGTTGTGTCACATCCTTCATCAGTAACGGTCCGCTGACCAAACTTTGGTCGGACAAGTGGTGCGAATATCACTCCATGAGAGTACTATTCCTTGAACTTTTTGAACAAGCTTCTCAATCTAACATTTCAGTAGCCAAAACTTGAAAGCGTGGCTCTTGGAGACCACCCTCGAGATCGCAACTCGATCCAGAATCTCAATTAAGACTACGGGCTTTACAATCTTACATTGAACATTCAGGGATTAGATGTACTCAAGGTCCAGACCGGAAGACATGGGGTTGGAGAAGAATTGCACCTTCACGGTTAGAGCATCCACAGTCGTCTGAGGTATAATATGCATATGTGCATATTATACAATAGCATTTCAATCGTTTGCTGCAGTCGTCAAAAGATATAAACTGCATAAAATTAGAAAAAATTGCACGGACGAAACATGATGTTTCGTCTGTCGATTTTTTTTTTTGGGCATTTTTTTGGAATATTTTGAAGCATTTTTTTAATAAAAATTTTGCGTGGGCTCCATATGAGGCGAAACATGATGTTTCGTCCCAGTTGGGATGTCTTTAATTAAGTTACTAATTTACAAAACTTAATTAATTAACTAATTATTTAACTAAAATTTTAATTAAAATACTAATTAAACTAATTAACTACTAATTAAGAGGTTAAGATTTTGGAATTTTTTTTTTGGATTAAAAATTAATTAAATAATTCAGACTAAATATGATGTTTCGTCACGCTATAAAATGCATATTGCTATATATATCTCATGCTATATTTGGCTTTTTACTGTAGCAAAAAATGAAAAAAAAAAAGGCAGAATAGCTAACGAGTGCAGCGACTACAGTTGGAAATTATGCATAAAATGCATTTTTAACTAACGACTGTGGATGTTCTTAGGTCGCTATATAACCACATCCACTTTAGAGGGTGTAGCCCAAAGTGGTCAACCATTCTTTGGAAAGCCAAAGCACCGTTGAAAATAAGAGTTTTCCTCTGACTTGTTCTCAACGATGTGTTTTTGATAAGAGAGAACCTGGCTAAAAGGCAGCCGCACATTGCTACTAATTGCAGTTTTTGCAATACTCATACGGAAACAAAATCTCATCTTTTCTTAGATTGCCCCAGAAGTAAGGCCGTTCTCTACGAGATTCTGTTAGCCCTTGGCGCATCGGTTTACCCATAGGTTTATGAAGACCTATGGATTGGGAAGACCTATGGGTTGGACCCACCTTCGCTAGTGAGAGACGTGAGATAAGGGAAGCATGCTACATCGCCATCGCCGCAACGACCTGGATTTTGTGGCTAGACAGAAAATAACCTTTACTTTCGTGGGACTAGTAATAGTATTGCTGGTAATCTTACTCATATTATACATCTTATTTTTCATTGGGCTACAGCTGCGGCGGTGTATCCTAGAGCAAGAATTGTCAGAGCATTTGTGGAGTACGACGAGGACAAGGTGGTGATTGGTCCCACCATGGACTGATACGGTGCGTCACTCTTGGTTGCTTATCCTGTAGGGCGTTGTTGGAGGGACCTCTTGTATCATGTAGTTTTTATTTTTGGTTTGGATGCTCTCATATGTTTGGATTTGGTTGTATATGTCCCACCCTCCTATGCACTTGAATGTATTATGTTTTATTTCCTCTGCTTTGTAGTTCTTGTATTTGAGCCCAGTACCCTGCGGTTATTTTACTAACTTATTATTAATAAAACAAGGTGACTAAATTCCACATTTTCTTAAAAATGAATAAATAAATAAATAAAATGTCTCCATAGAAAATGTCTCTCAAACATCTCTTTTTCTATTTGGACCAAGGTAGAGGAGCACACGACTAAGTACCTCAATGCAATGTATAGTCTCCACTCAATCTAGGAATTATTCTTTCCGAATTAGCTTGCTACATTGAATCAGAGATAAATATGAACTCGAACTTGCACATTGTTCCATGGTCTCATAAGCTATACATCGCTGTATAATACATTCGAAAAAGGAGAACTTATGGCTATCTTGGTTTTTCTTGTTTCTTCACCTGCCTAAGACTAAATGAAAGTGAGAGTCGCCCGAAAGATATTCTGAATTTTACTTATTTTGAAAACACAAGTAATTCTTGTCAATCATACAGCTCACATGATTCCTTCAAAAAAAATGCCCCAAAACATCTCTTTTCTTTTGGAACTAAATCCTCTAGGTAGGGGATCAGAATTTTTTCCAAGAATATTTTTATTTTATTTTATAGAAATATATCTTTCATTATCTCTCACCTCAAAATATTTCTCACTATATCCTTGTTATTTCTGCATCATCTAAACTATTTCCCTCTATATCATTTTTTATTTCATATGCTTTAGTACACTCTAAACTCGATTTATATTGACTTTTAACCTGTAAACTAAATGTAAAAGGAAAAATGACCAAATGGCACACATAGTTTACACTAGTTTTGAACCAAGTCCCAAAGTTTTTAAATATAGACAAAAAAGCACATGCCGTTAAGTTTCTCGTTAAGTTAATAGCATATTCTTTGAATATACTTCTTAACGGGTTAAAACCTGTTAAGAAAAATATGAAATGCTGAAATTGCCCTAACCTCTTAACGGGTTTAAAAATCCAAATCCATCACCACCACCAACCACCATCTCCACTATCGACCACCACCGACCACCATCTCCACCATCTCCATCAACCCATCTTCGTCAACCCCGACGCCCGTCCACCATCACCACCACATACCACCATCTCCACCGACCACCACCGACTACCATCTCCACCACCACCGAAACCCATCATCCTCACCTTCATCTCCACAAAAAAATAAAAACAAACTAAAACAAGTAAAAACATTGGGAAAAAAAAGCTGAAAACATTGGGAAAAGAAAAACTAAAAAAAAAAAAAAACCGAAAATTGAAGAAGAAAGGCCTGCGGGCATTTATATAATTTCACACTAAGTTAATGGAAAAGACAACAAATTAATGAGATTTTTTGTACTATTTTAAAAAACTTCAAGTGCTATTTAGGTATTTTAAAACTTTAGATACTATTTAATAATTAAGGTAAACTTCGGGTGCTATTACGTTCTTCCCCAAATCTAAAATTACTAAACATCCTATTCTACCCAGTCTCGCTTATTGGAGTAGTTTATGCATGCACCAGGACAATCACTTATGTTCCTCACTGTAGTCTGTTGAATACATGAAAAGAATCTTGAACATTGGCAATTAAAATCTTATAAACTGATTCAATGGTCAAAAGCTCTTCTATGATTTTAACTTAAAGCATGCACATAGTTATCAGTTTATTGAAGAACCAAACTCTTCTCTTCAAATAAATTGTTAGCTGCAAAAAATTAAAGGAACTTGGATAGGGAACTACACAGGTATAAGTTAAAAGGGAATATATAGAGTCTGCGTAAAACAGTAAAAAGGTAATATGTCACTGATATAGAGTGATTCAGGGTTCCAACTTCAGAAGTTAGAATACTCCACCTTGGTATGTGAGAGGAGAGGAGACACAGGGTTCTGCGATTATTTTATTTTAGAGTTTGTACTATAATCCAGTATTATGGGTTTGTTTTATTAATTTCTGATTAATGAAACGGGTGGTCATGCTCTGCTTTTCCATTTTAAAAATAAAACTTTAGAAGGTAGAAAAAAATGCATAAAAATTGAGACCTTCATCATATGTAGCAAAAAGGATATGAACACATATTTTACAGAAAGAGGAAAAGAAAGATACACTATAAAAAATTTAAGTAAATTTCAGTAAACCCTACCCAGTTTTCAGTTTGCAGAAAACCTTACTCATATGATTTTTTACAGTTTTATATACTATGGGCCAAAAGTAGTTGCAGTTCACTATAAAATTCGCTGATGTAGTTAAATTTGAATAAAATGACCATTTTACCATTGTAAAGTTCAGCAGGGTATATATATATATATATATATATATATATATATATATATATATATAGAGAGAGAGAGAGAGAGAGAGAGAGAGAGAGAGAGAGAGAGAGAGAGAGAGAGAGAGTTTTGCACAGTTGAAAACGGATATAGTTTTGCTCAGTTGAAAACGGATTCGTTTTCAACGGGTTGGAAAACAACGATCTGAGTCATTGAATCGCTCTTGATCTTGATCAACGGCTCAGATCGCTGCCGCTCAGTCTGAAGTGGATCTCCTATTAGAGCGGAAGGGCATTTTGGAAAGTTCACGCTAAATAATGCTTCCGTTATTTAGCGTAAGCTTTTTTTTGGTCCAAAAAAACACTTAGGCCGTTATTGGGAACAACGGCCTATCTTGTTTTTTTATAAAAAAAATGCAACCTAGGCTGTTGTTCCCAACAACGGCCTGGGTATGTACAAGTATTTTTTCAAACACTTGTACATACTCAAATCGCCATCTCCCTCATTCTTCGTCGACAACTCCTTCTCTCGCAACTGGAGCTTGCGATATTGATTTTCCAAACCCTAGCTCTACTCCGACCTCATCTTCTCGATCTCCCCCTCTTCTCTATCTATCTCTATCTATCTCTCCTTCTCCCGAATACCCCAAACCCTAACCCAATCTGAAATTTTCCCAACTCACCCGAACCCTAGCACAAATTTTTCGAAACCCTAGAACAAATTTTTCGAAACCCTAGAGTAACTTTTTTCGTCTACAACAGCGGCTCCTCACATCTTCGACAACTCTCTCTCTCTCTCTCTCTCTCTCTCTCTCTCTCTCTCTCTCTCTAGACTAGGTATTCACTTATTCACAATTTAGTGTAACGAACTATGTTAATTTATTAGGTTTTTTTTTCTTTCAATTTTTCAGTTTGTTTTTTGCTATAATGCATAGTAGTCTACAATTTAGAGAGTCTACAATTTTTGTATCATGTGTGTTGTATATATTTTGTTGACATTTTCGTAGATGTAGTGTTAGTTGAAGTTGTAGAATATAGGAAAAGCAAACAAACGAGATCCAAAAATTTCCAAATTTTACGAGTAGGTCAGACTTACCACGCACAAGGCAACGCAAATTGTAGAGGCAATTTCCGACTCACGCTTTGCAAGATACGTCCGTTTATCACTTTTATTCAATAAAATGGATATAAAGCGATACATAGTCGTATATTACAAACCGAGAGTTGGAACTCACCTCTGCAAGTTGCGTTGGCTTGTGTTTATTGTGCCAGACATAACGGCCAATTTTCATAATTTTTGCATCTCGTTTGTGTTGTTCTGTCGCGTATATAAAAGAACTTCTATATACCTCGGAACCTTTTTAGTACAGTCTCACTAGAAAACCGCTCAAACGAAGTCCAAAAAAAAACAAAACTGTGCGAGTAGGCCGGGCTAACCATTCACAACCCAACGCAACTTGTAGTTGTACGGTTTGCGAGATACGTCAATGTATCGCTTTCCGCTTTTTTTCAAGATTGAAAGTGATACATGGTCGTATCTTTGAAACCATGGGTCGGAACTCGCTTTTACAATTTCTGTTAGATTGTGTGCGGAGAGCCCGACCCAATCGTAAAATTTTGTATTTTTTTGTGGTTGTTTGTGTGGTTTTCTCATGTATTTTGTTATGTATTTAGCGAGTTTTAAATATAGAACTTGCTCAAAAAATACAAAATTGTTCGAGTAGATCGTTTTCGCCACTGACAAACCAAAGCAACCGTGAGGCCAAGCTCGCTTGTACAAGTTGCGTTAGCTTGTGTTCGGCAATTTAGACCCAATCGCATAGTTTTGTATTTTTTAAAAGTCGTTTGTGCTGTTCTCTCACGTATTTTATTTCGTATATATATATATATATCCCATTTTTGTGTGAACAAATTGTTTTATATATGCAATCTTCCTTACATAAAAATGGTTATAACGAGGAAAACCGGAAGGTCATCTATTAGTGGTCGGGGCGAACATTCTACAGAAGTAAGAGAACTATTAATTTATATTGTAAATTTTGTATATAGTGGTATTGTTACTGCACTAATAATAATTTCACAATATGTTGGTGTAGGTTGGTGCATTCTCTTCGGTAGCAGAATGAGGTCCAGGACCAATATAGAAAAGTGAACTCACCTTGTAAGACCGCCACAGATCCGAGGCAGTGTGGGGTGGGACGATGCGGAGGTGTAATTTCTGCATTCACGAGATTATGCTTGTGCACCCACGCATCGTCGAGTACCTCGTCCAGACCGGTTTCTACGGAATTAGTATGATGGGTCACGTGAAACTAGACCGAGCACTTCTTGCAGCACTCATCGAGCGATGGAGGCCAGAGTCACACACCTTCCATCTACCGGTCGGTAGATGACGGTGACACTACAGGATATAGCGATGATCTCCAGTCTTCCAATAGATGGGATGACCGTGACGGGTAATATAAACTTTGATAAGAGAGAGCTGTATAATGAACTCCTCAATACAGAGTTTGATGATGAGGACGAGTAAGATAGGGCTATTTTTGTCAGACAATCAATCTGACTATCGTGGTTGAAGGAGTATTTTGAAGGGCGGTTGAACGATGCATTGACCGACCACGAAGTGCAGTGCCACACCAGAGCGTACATTCGAACGGTGCTTGGATGGGTTCTTTTGCCTAACTCATCCGGAGATACCATACCGCTTATGTACCTACATTTGTTCGCCGATCTAGGCTTAGCTGACCGGTACAGTTGGGGAAGTTGCACGTTAGCAACGTTGTACAGGATGTTGTGTTCAGTAGCGTTAGATGGAACCGAGATGACCAGTCCAATGGTCTTATTACAGATTTGGTCATGGGAGTATCTACACTTGGGTCATCCCCAAATTACTAGACCGGCGGACTGTTGGATGGCCAAAGCACCAAATGTGGATATGTTAGCACCCTTAGATGTATATTGGGTAGGTAAACGGAGTTATAGAGACAACCCAAAAGGTATACTAACTTACTACAGAGATAAGAAGAGTTCGTAATTTGGGTATCGTATACACCCGAGCAGGTGGGAAGACTACCACCGATGTGTACGACCGGATCGCAGTTGTGAATGACGACAGCTCCACTCATCAACTTTGGTATAGTGGAGCATCCGCAGCCGGAGAGAGTCCTTCAACAATTCGGTCTTCAACAAAATCTACCCAAGAATTGTGCAAACCTATACCACTTTGAGTTACACGTTGTGAGGGGTATCGGTCGTATGCCTACTCATGATTGGACAGATTTCCACTGTGTTCATGTTGCAGATTGGAATGAGCGATGGTTTGAACTCGTAATTATTGATGTTCCCCCGTACGATGGCACACAGCAAACGAAGTATATGGAATGGTACAGATGTATTACACGGTTGTACATCTCTCCCAATACAGAACTACATGCTAGTATTCAACTACCAATTGAGGAAAGAGAGATTGAACCACCACTTGCGTATTCTAGTTCACAACCATGTTCCAACCAAATGCGTCATCTATACATATATTGGTGAGTATAATGGTTAAATATTATTAAAATTTTCTTATTTTAAAAATGATTAAATTGATTACAAAACCAAATGTGTTTAATATATATATATATATTTTGTTTTAGATCGATAATACATGGGACATGGCAAAAGAATGCGCGCAGGTACTCAAAAGTAATGCTGCCCAACCTATGAAAGAATTTTCTCAGAAGATGCTCTCTTCATGTCGGGGCAATTTAGAAGTTTTAGGAGAGGGTGAAGCTTTGAACTAATATTTGGATAAATCCGTACGTACACAACGATGTAAGAGTATGAGGGGTAGGCTATCTGGCCCGGGGAAACAATGAAAATATCATCCTCCATCTCCACCTCGAGAAGAAGAGCAAGTATATGAGCATCAATATAGTGTTGTTGGAGACAGAAAAGAGGAGGGAGAAGAAGAAGAAATTGTTCTGGCGTCATCCCCAACCCGGCGGCGACAACCTCTTCGGAAGAGATGAGCACCACAAACTTACACGCCCGGTGGTTAAGTGTTTCCCGATACAGTCTTTTTTGGAGTACAATTTTTTTTATTGTTGTTGAATGTAATTGATAGAACTTTTTGTGGTTGTTGTTGAGATATTGTTAGTTTTAGGTACTGTTCTTTTTTTTTTCCTCTTATAAGTGGTTACCTCTTATAAGAGATTTACAGTAAGAGCCTCTTGTAAGAGCCTCTTTTTGAGGTGTTCTTTTTATATAAAAATAACCTCTTATAAGAATCTCTTATAAGAGATTTATGTTCTTTTTTCACCTCTTACAAGAGCCTATATTACCTCAAAGTCTATATTACCCCCAAAGTATAAAAATAGAGAGATGAAGGACAAGAAAAGATAAGTTCAAAGTACTAATATATAAACTAGTTTAATGGCAAGTTAAATTCATAAATCAGTGTAAATCATCAATTATAATTCTTGGTTACTATAGACTTTTAATTAGTATGAAAATTAGTATGTATAAATATATATAATAATAATTTGTTTCAAAGAAGTTGGATTAAAAAAATTTAAGGTCAATGGGCTAATATAAATTCTCCCTTAGCTATAAATAAATAAAAAATAAAAAAAATAAAAAAATAAAAAATAAAAATAAATAAAAAATAAAAAATAAAAAATAAAAAATAAAAAATAAATAATAATAATAAAAAAAAACCTGACCGGCTGCAGGATTTGAACATGGTGGCATCATAACAGGACAAATCAACTAGCCACAACTCAAGTAATGTACTTACTGGACGTTAATATATATATCTTTAAATAAATCAGTGTTTCGACAGCATCCCTAACATAAATGTTCGAGATTGTGAAGAATGAATTCCCACACTTTTTCTAGGATAACATATTACAGTCAACTATGTATATGATTACACTTTTTCTAGGATAGCATATTCCGTGCTACTATAGACTAATATATAAACTAGTTTAATTAGTAACAATTATAATATAGACTTTGGGGTAATATAGACTTTTTAAGTGATAGAAGTCTTATAAGAATTTGAAAGAGGCTACTAGAAGTCTTTTAGGCTTATAAGATATTTTGAAAAAAATGTCTTATAAGAGGTAAAAAAAGAACACTAAAAAAACTTTTATAAGAGGGGGACCACCTCTTACAAGAGGTAAATCTCTTATAAGAGGAGAAAAAGAACACTACTTTAGTTGTTGTTGATGTAGTTTTTATTATGTGATGATTGTGAATTTTGTTGTTGTTGTTGTTGTTATTGTTATTTTTTTGGTGCTAGTTTTGTTGTTAATCGTTCACATTGGTGGGATTCAAGTGTTATTGTTGTGTTGTAGCTTATGGAATTGTATGTAGTATTATTTTGGAGAATGTAGTGTAGCAGCTTTAGCTGCTATGTTAACTTGTAATTCATTTTTTTACTCAATGGCCTAGATTCTATCAATCAAACTGGTTTTTTGACACTACAAGAAAAACCTTTTTTCGCAACGCCAAATGTCGTTGCTAAAACTCGTTTGTCGTTGCGAAAAATATTTTTGGCAACGACATTTGTCGTTGCAAGGTCGTTGCGCGTCCGAGCGTCGCGAAAGATTTTGACTACGACTTTCTGTCGTTGCCAAACATATATTTTTCGCAACGATATTGTCGTTGCAATATATTTTGTCGTTGCCATACCTAATTTCATCCGTGCTAAGGTATAAAATCAATCGCAACAACTTTTGTCGTTGCCATATATACTTTATATATTTGGCAACGACTCATTGTCGTTGCCAAACATACTTCATATATTTGGCAACGACCCATTGTCGTTGCGAAAGTTTAATTCTTTTCAAGACAAATTATATATTGTCGTTGCATCAACCTTATCCAAACTAGCATACACTTCAAAAACATTAAAAACCAATATCATTCCAAAAACTATAATATTAAACTTGTCCAACATATTACATTTATGTCATATAAGAAGCATTGCCAAAATTATTACAACCATCAACTTCTCAAAAAGATATCTAAGTATCTCATAATCATTTCCATTGTGCATAATACAAGTAGCAAAAACTTGGGGTTGACGTTGGAGAGTTAATAACCTAAACCAACAGCTAACTCATATAAGATATAACTAAATCATACACTGTCAAAATATGATACAAAAATATATGCTCCCGGACCAATGTCTTCATTCCCTAATTCTCCAAATACAGTCTCTTCTATAGTTTTAATGTATATTCATTAATACTGAAGGATCAGAGAACTTTCGAGGATTAACACAAGAATGCACGATTGTTGTAGCTCAAATTCTCATCCTCGTGGTACCTACATATTTGAAATAATGATTAGTCAAGCAGTATACAATGAAATTATGAAAGATTGCCAAAACTATTGGAACTTGTATGCACAAATATAATTTGATGGATACATGAATTATTTTTATGAAACAAAAGATTCATTAATAGCATCAAGAAATAATGAAAACTAAACTAGAATTAAACCTTGACATATCAGCTTCATTCAATTCTTTTTGCTCTTGCATTTTTTTTTTAACCTGATATGGTACTTTGCAGAATTGAACTAAAAGCGATCTAGTACTTTGCAGAATTGAACAAAATATGACACACTGATAGCCACTTGCATTGTTTTTTTAACCGCCGACCACTCTCATCATTTAAAAACCTCTATAGCATTCTAGTAATTTAAAACCTTCAAACAAGAATGAATTAATGAATGATTAGTTGATTACAAAAAAACAAACATGAAAGGAGAAGCAATGATGAAAATCTTCTAGAGCTTGGTTGTTGTAATCATGAAATTTTCATCAAAGCTACAACAATGGGATTAAAGGTCAATTTCATAAGCTGTTTAAACAAACTTAATGGGAAATAGCACAAGATCATACCTACTGCTGCCAAGCTTAGCAGGACACAGCCTAGCTAAAGCACGCTCCACTTCTTCACTGACCTGAATATGCAGATGGTAGCACAGTAAAGCAGTGAGATACAAAATGAAACAAGCAATAAATAAACCAAGTTGATCGTCACTACACAATCCAGTAGCAAACAGAACTTCAACACAAATTTAATTCTCAAACATCCATTCCTACTCAACTTAATGATTTTTTCTTCTCGACACAAATTTAATTCTCAAACATCCATTCCTACTCAACTTAATGATTTTTTCTTCTTGAAGGAGATCTAGGATTTATTTCATGGCTCCATCCAGTCAATGATAATTTGACACTCATTTTATAGTACAATTATTTTCCTAATAAAGTAGACACTCAAAGAAACATATTCCAATCAACCAAGATAAAGACAGACTGGATTCAATACAAATATGTGAATATTATAACATTTCAAAAACATTTAATCACATACAAATCAAGTCTGTTTTTTTTTCTTCTTTCTGATACATATATACATACTCTGCATACAACTAGTCTCCTGTTAATTCTAAATTCCTTAGATCCTAAATCCTATTACTTCTCTCCATCTCTCTAATTATGAGGCTGTCTTAAATACCTACTCCTTCAAATTATTAACATAAACAGTTGCAAAGTTCCCAATAATGTCATCAAACAATTTTTTCTGCAACAATCAAGAACACCACCCAATTCTTGCAATCCTATCCAGTTTTTTCCAAGATCCAACAAAACCTAATCAAACTTCAGAACTAATAGTCAACTACACAGTTCTAATCAATTGACAACAAAAAATCTTGAATTAATAAATCGAAGTAACAGGTTAAAAGTATAGAAAATTAGGGTTAGAATTTGAGGGAGTCACTTACCATGAGATGGGAGATCAAGAGAGATCGCCGAAGAAATAAGAGAGGGAAGAAGAAGAAGAAGAGGAAGAAGAGAGACCATCTCCTCTCACGATTGAAAACAAAGCCAACCTTTCGACTGCCTCACTTAGTTACCTCAAAGTTGGAGATCAAAAGAGGGAGAGAGAGAGAGAAGACTTTGTCGATGCCGAAGTTTGCCATTTTTGAGATTTGGCCTTTGGGGATTTCGCCTAGGGTTAGGGTTCGCGATTTGGGAAGACTGGGAGTTTGATTTGGGGTTCAAGTAGGGTTTTCGATTTGGGTATTTTAATTTTGGTTTTGGCTTTTTGGTTCAAATCGATGCTAGGGCGGAAATTTTTTGGAGAATTAAGAAAGATGTGGGGATTAATTTAAATTGTTTTATTTTTTTTAATTATTTTTTATATTTTTGGCAACAATACTGTCGTTGCAGTAGATATAAGGAAATATACGCAACGACATTTATCGTTTCCAATTTACACAATCTGGCGGGGGGATTTGCAAAGGCCCGCGCAAGTCATTTTGGAGGATGGAAATTTTATTTTATTTTTAGCAACGACTTTTGCGTTGCCGTAACTAATTTTCACAACGACTAACAAGTCGTTACCAAAACCTTGTTGCGAAAAAGGGTTTTTCTTGTAGTGTGATCAGTAGCTCTCTGTCTTGGCTTAGCCAAAATGAGCAACAACTGATAAAAATTCCCCCAAAAATTGTTTAACTATGGCCGTTGTTTAAAAGTTTTCTAAGCTGCTCTCTATATCTGGCCAAGCCAAAAGGAGCAACAACTCATAAATGTACAAAACTTTTTTTTAACTGAGAACAACGGTCTCAGTTATATGGAAAAATTTGGAATTTTTGGGTCCCTCTCTGTCTTGGCCAAGCCAAAAGAAGCAATAAACACCAAAAAAGTCATTTTTTTAAAACTAAGGAACAACGGCCTTAACGAAATTGAAAATTTTGGATTTTTTTGGGCCCCTCTCTGTCTTGGCCAAGCCAAAAGAAGCAACAAAAACCAAAAAATCCATTTTTTTAAAAACTAAGGCCGTTGTCTCCAATAACGGCCTAAGTTATATGGAAAAAGTTGGATTTTTTGGGTCCCTCTCTGTCTTGGCCAAGCCAGAAAAGCAACAAATACCAAAAGAAATCCAATTTTTTAAAAACTAAGGCCGTTGTTTCCAACAACGGCTAAAGTTATATGCAAAAGTTTGAATTTTTTTGAGTCCCTCTCTGTCTTGGCCAAGTGAAAAGAAGCAACAAACTCATAAAAAGTCCAATTTTTTTCCAACAACGGCCTAAGTTATATGGAAAAAATTAGATTTTTTTTAGTTGCTCTCTGTCTCTGGCAAACTGAAAAGGAGCAACAACTCATAAACAATGAGTACAAAAATAAAATTTTAAGTATATATGAAAATTTTTGGATTAATTTGAGTTGTTCTCTGTCTTGGCCAAGCCAAAGGGAACAACAGCTCATTAGGTTACCCATTTTTTTGGTTACTACCTTGGCCGTTGTCTCCAACAACAGCCTAGGTTATCTGATAAAATTTGGAATTTTTTTAATACTTTTCACAACTGTCTCTCCACTTTTTACAAACAGTGTCTCTCGAACCCTGCACAAAAGACATTCATATGCTTGTATATCGTCTCTATATTTTATTAATTTCCATTTTTAGCCACCTAAATGAATAATATACAATCCTTACGGTTAAATACTTAAATAAGTACCAGTAAATAATTTATTTTTAAAAAAATTGTAAAAAACTTTTTTTTATTTTTTTTTATACCCTAAAATGTAATTTCTTAAAAGACATTCATATGCTTGGAAATAAAACATGGATCACATGAATAGAATATACCATATTGAGAGATTTTTCAAATTATTACTAACTAATACTGTTTTTACGTTACATGTGATGCCAATAGATGTGTTCACCACAAAAAATTCAATAAATTCCACAAGCCTATACAACCGTCTTGCCTGTTTTAAATTTATCCATGTTTTTTGTTAACAAACTAAGGCCATTGTCTCATCCAACGGTGATGCTCGGTTATATGATTAATTTTTCCATTTTTTTTACACTCTTAAGAACTCTCTTTTAACTTTTTACGAACAGTGTCTCTCGAGCTATATGCAAAAGACATTTATATGAGTTATATTATCTCTATATTTTTTTAATTTTTATTTTTAGCCACCTACATGAACAATATACAATTGTTAAGGTTAAATGATTACATATCTACCAGGAATTAAATATGTTCTTCTTTTTTGTGAAGGGTTAGTTGTCATGGTAGGGTTAAGGGTTTAGGGTTATGGTAGGGTTTAGGGTTTAGGGTAGGGTTATGCGTAGGGTTATAGCAGAGATACGGGATTATGGAGAGTTATTAGGTGTAAAATTATGCATAATAGACCCTCATAAAATCCTATAAATAGAGCCCCCATTTCTCATTCTCATTGCACCAAAAACATTATCAAAATAAGAGAAAGAAAGAAAAGAAAGAGAGTAAGAGAGTTCCATTGCTAGGAGAAGAAGTCATTGCTAGGAGGAGAAGTCTTACTAGGAGTCTTTGGAGCTAGAAGTGGTATTCTCTTTTCTTTCATTGTTCAAGCTTCACAAAAGGTAGGTGATTTTACTATTTTCTAATGTAGGATATGCATGCTAAAATGAGTAAAATAAGAAGAATTTTGATGAGAGAACTATAAAATTCATATTAGTATAGTAATATGCATGAAAGTAGTTTTGTTGTGATTAAGAAATAGATACCATGCTAATTAAAGATAAGAATCCCTTTTTGTTATAAACCATATTAGTATGTTGCAATTGTTGTGCTTATGAAATTTGTGACCACATTATGTTTTAATAATTAAGAAAAAAAGAAAGAAAGAAATCTTTGTTAGTGTTTTGTCAAGTATTGACATAGTATTACCTAACTGAGAAGAATGTAAACTATTGTATGAAAGAGTATTCTTGTTCAAGTGAATACACAAGTATTATTATAAAAGTGTAATTTGTGTAAAAATGTAAACACCACTATTGGTTATGAACACTAGTTTTTTTTTGGTAAATTTAAGTTTTAAAGAGAAACCTAAGTATATGGGAAAAATAAGAAGGAGAATTATCTAAATAAGTGAAAATAGTGTTTTAATGAATTGAAAATTTATTGTTTATTATTTTTTTAAAGATCTAATATCACAGAAAAGTTTATTTCAAAAATTTTAGAAAAATTTTGATCTTTTGAATAAACAAGTTTCATGGAAAAAGAAACACTTTCTGGATAGTTGAACAAAAGTACATTAGTACATTTTCTAAATAGAAAAAACACAGACTTACTGGTTAGTCAGTGCAACACAGAGCCTTGTTTATAAAAGATCTTGGGTTCAAAACTTGATAGCCACTTTCATTTTGTTTTCTTTTATAAATTTCCGAAACCGAAACCAAACTTAAGGGTATTTCGGAGTATGATTATGACAAAAGTCCACTTGGGACCAAATGGCTAGTCGGGCTGGGCCTGGGCGTTGACCGTGGTCGGGCCTAGGGACATGGGTTCGAAACCCGGCCCTTTCTTTTAATTTTTTCTTTGGTTTTCTTTTTAAATCATGAATAACTTGTTTTTAAATTGAAATGAAATCTTAGTATCAATAAAATAAGAGATGGAAATATTTAGAGATAATTCTTGTATATTTTTCTAATTGCAAAAAGAAATAAAATTTTGAGAGCATAATTTTGTGGTGAAAAGTAGTATTTTTTGTAAATTGATCTTTTAAGAAGAATTGCACTTGTATCAAGTTTAAAAAATATTTTGTGAATTGAAACATCGTGATAACTTAGAATTGTCATAACAATTCATGTGGTAAAATTTGTGTACTTGAAAGTAATGCTTGTTTAAAAAGAATGTGAATAAACAACTAGATCATGAATAGTATCGAAATTATGAATATTTTTGTGAATAAGTTGAAAGATGAAATTATCTAGGTTTAAGACATGATTATTAAAGGGTATGTGTACCCATGATTCTTGTACATGAAAAATTATGATTTAAGAGTTAGTAAGACCATGGTTACCGGCGCCATTGAAAGAAAGATTTGAGATATGATTTTGAGATATTGCCGTTGGGCGATCTCGTATTTTGAGAACAAGTCCGGTAGGAGGTAAAACTAATTCTAGGAATAATAACTTATTCATGTCTTGAACTAAATAACTAGGCGCATAAGTGAAGATGTAGTAAACCTGGGCAAACGTAAGTGGGTTGCCTCTATATAGTCGGCGGTGGACTCCGTGGCTATAGATCCAGTCGGTAGACTGTAATACCCTGATTCTTATTTAAGAGAATTATTATTTTTTTGTATTATTAATTTGTACGTATTGTGCACATGCAATCTTGTGGTATAAATTTTTATAATTATTTTCATTACCTAAACAGATGAGTATATATATATATATATATATATATATATATATATATATATATATATATATATATGTCTTTTCTTTTGTTTTTATTAAAGCCTATTTTAACAAGCATAAGTATTTCTTTATTTTGAGCCCAATCTAATTTATTTTAAATGAAAACTATTTTGGCCTACTAGATAAAAGCTCATCATTTCTTTCTCTCTTTTTAATTCTTACAACTTGTAGTGTAGACAATTTTATAGACTTTTTATAAAAAATAAGTGTACAATTTTTTAGGATAGGGGACTTTAGAGACACGTGCATTGCACTAGCACGTGTTTGTGTTTGTTCTTTTTGAGGCCGGATAGGAATGGGAGGGAAAAAGAGAGTGGAGTTTGTGGGAGGTGGTTTTGTGGTCATGGTTGGTTACTACAACTTCCCATTTAGCTCTTGTTTCTTAACTCCTAGATCAATCCTAGCCTTCTATTTGTTCCGAATTCTTGTATAAATACCCCCCCCCCCTAGCCTAACTGTCCTTACACTTCTCATTCATCAAACCTATAGTGAAAGAAAATAATCATTAGTAGTAGATTGTTGCATTGGTAGAGAGTGAGAATAAAAGATTGAGAGTTGAGTGTGCTTGCATTTCAAGGAGGCCGACAACACATCAAGAAGGCTCGGTTTGCACTCAAGCAAGGAGGAGAAGTACTCTTTGGGCAAGATCAAACTAGGAGGAGAAGGGATCTTTCATTCTAGGAGTTGTTTTGTGGATTTTCTCTTTAAATTAGGTGGGTGATTTTCCTTACTTCTAATTCTAGTTACCATGCTAGGAATGATGACTTAATTTGCATGAAAGAAACTAATAAGAGTACATTAAATTTGAAAAAAAAAAGACTTGTTAGATGATATAATTAATGCTTGGTAGATTGTATGTTAACTTGTCATGAATCTTAATGTTGTAGCACAAATTGCTTTGTAGTTATGGAAATATTAAATTGGGATTATGATAATATAGAAATTGAGTATGAATTGCTAGTGGATGAAATTACTGTTTTATGCACTAAATAAACTACTGTGATATTGGTTCTAATGTATAAATTTGTCCTATGCATTGGGTTAATGAAAGAGGGAAAAAACAGGGATTTATAATTATAATGTGATTTATAAATACCAAATTTGTGTTTGAGAATTGTCAAATTGAAATATAGAAAGAGTAGTATAGAATTTAAATTATTGTATGAAAAATTTATGCTTTATTAGTGAGAAAATTATTTTAAAAATACTGGAGTGTTAATTTAAGATGAAATTAGTATTCTGGAGATATACATGACATTTTGTGCAAGTAAAATAAAGATAAAAGCTTTTGAACATCGAAATTATTTAATGAAACAGAGAGTTGAGATGAATAGATTTCGAATTGTATTTGTGACAACCTGAGCCTATAGCTCAAGTGGTCGATCGCTCTGGCGCTACTGTAGCATGGGCGTGTGGTTCTGAGGGTCGCTGGTTGATACCCTGTGTCCACCTTCTTTTATGTGCGACATTAAAAAAAAATTAACCATTACTGAACAGAGAGTATAACACTCTCTGATCCCTCTTCATATCGCTAGCGCGCATTCGGCTGAGTGGCTAGCGCGTGGGGCTGTCTTCTCTAAGGTTGCGGGTTCGATTCTGGTTATAGCCAGAATACATTTTTTTTGACAAATTGATTTTTGGGGGCTTTCTTGATGTATAAAAATTCCAAAAAAATACCTTTATTATTCTAAAATCATACACAACCTATGAAAATTGATTGGGAGTTATTGGACTAAATTAAAGTGTATTTTTAAGGTGAAATTGTATTCGAACTATTGTTTCTTACCTTTATAATTTCATAAAAATGCGTGATTTCATGAGGTGAATAATATAAATGTTAAAAAGAAAAATTGATGAAAGGAAAATATAATTGTGATTTTGTATGGGTTATTTTGTCAAAAGAGTAGCGTGACAATAGTGATTTTGTGAATATTCACTTTGACTAGATATTTTCGTAATGTGATCTTAATGTGGGAATAAATGTTGGTTATTGAAATGCATGATTTACAATTGAACTATTTGTATGATAATCGATTCATGAAAAGTTTGGAAATTGTTTAATTGGAAAAGAGAATTCTTCTTGAGCATGACAAACTTAATATGTGAATTGTGAATTGAAATTGAAAATTATGGTGTAGCCAAGACTCACACCGACAATTGAAAGAAATGAGATATGATAATTAAATTGAAAAGACCAAGTTTGGGTCATTGTGAAATGAAAGAAATAAGACCGGTGTTAGTGAGAGTGCTGACCCTAAGAGATTGATTTTGTTCATAATTTCATTAAGTTAAGGACTAGTGCATAATGAAGATGTGATGAAAATGAGAGAAAAACACAAGTGTGAGGTCCTCGAGTCTACGATGTAGGTAATTCACAGTTTGTCTTCACGATGTGTCGTGACATGATGTGGGCACTACTTCGGAATTATTGGGATCTTGGCGATGCTTGTGGGGTGTTTGGTGACTGTGAGAGAATTGTGTGCCATGACGGAGGCTGAATTGTCCATAGGTTGTCTTCACGATGTGTCGTGACATGACATGGAATTCCCCTCCAGGTTGTCTGTACATGAGCTCATTACTCATAGAACATCTAAGATACTTACTGTAGTTACAGTAGTAGATTAAGTCATGATGAGGGATTTAACCCTATAAGATGAAGAACGAATAAGAGACTTGCCCTCGGACCTATGTAGTATGGGATGTATAGAATCCGAACAAGTACGCATTAGTGTCATATAATATAAATAACTGCATTAAGGACTAAGTGCACAATCACAACACGACATCAATAGGATATTCCCCTTAGTTTGATTGTGAACAAGTTTGTGTTTGTTAAGTATGGAAAATCATTATACTGTTTCCGGCATAGAGAGGATGGCCATGTATAATATTTTGTCGGTTGAATAAACTAACGTACCCACAGTTTTGTATGCAGGACAAATGGCATGATAAAGATTAAGGAAGAACTGATGCTTAGAGATTATTCAAATGTTGTTGTACTCTCATTCATGTAAATGTTGTAATTTTGCTTCCACTATAAAGTGTAAAGATTCATTGTAACTCTGATGTAAAGTAAAAGTTTTAAATTCCCTGTAAAATTGTACGAAGTGAAGTAAAGATCCTGTGGAATCTCGAATTCAGTTATATTTGGAATTAGGGGTGTTACACAGACTGTGGTTGCTTTGTGGGAGACGGGTTTTTATTTTAAATCTGGGACTTAGCGTAGTCGGGCGGATAGTTTGGCATCTCCAAGGTATATACGTATACCGGGGCTAGGGGGGCACTTGCGGGATGATTCACACGATATAATAGCCAGGGAGGATGGGATCTGATATAATAATAGCCAGCGAGGCTGAGATCCGTATTCGTGGAATGATCTAAACCTTGTCTTATTACTGGGTAGTTATCATGGCGAGGGATTGAACCCTTTAATGTGGACTACTTAGGTGCTTGCCCTCGGACCTATGTAGTATGGGATGCATATAATTTGAACAAGTGTGCATTAGTGTCATCCTAGTATAAAATGTGTGCATTAGGCATTAAGGCATGATATACATTTACATGTTTAGCGTAGACACGATTTAACACTTTACTTGTTCATTCAATATTTTTGTGATTTTGTTAAAATAATGAGATCGTTATATGTACAACATATAGAGGATAGCCGAGTATAACACTTTCGTCAGTTGTAAGTGACTGACGTGCCCACAGGTTGATATGCAGGTAATGGACTTTGCTATGAAGATGTTATGATAAAATTGATGGTTTATTTGATGAAGTTGTACAAGTTATATTTTGTTTTCAATGTTGTAACCTTTTATTCTTCCGCTGTGTAAAACAAAGATGTATTTTTAACTCTTATGTTATTGAAAAAGTATTAAATTCCTTGTAAAATTGTACGAAGTGAAGTAAAGATCTTGTGAAACCTCGAATTCGGTCTTATTTGAAATTCAGGGCATTACACCTGGATTGAATGCGCCTGGAAATAGGGGCGGAGCTTCCGCGCAGCCATGACTAGGGTATATGCCACCTTCTCCATTTTTTGCGTATATGGTATCGGCTGAGAGCGGAACCTTGCTCACATAGTACATGGGCTTTTGGACTCCGTCTTATTCTCGGATGAGAACAGCACTGAGCACATTTTCCAAGGCCGAGAGATAAAGCCAGAGGATCTCGCCGGGTTCGGGCTTGCTGAGGAGAGGAGGATTGGCGAGGTATTCTTTCAATTGGGCGAACGCCTCTTGCTGCTGAGTGCCCCACTCGAAGCCTCCAGTTCCGCACAAAGCTTTGAAGAACGGGAGGGACTTGGAGAGGAAATGGCCGATGGCCACCAGTCTTCCCGTGAGCCTCTTTACTTCTTTAATGTTTCTAGGAGGGGCCCTGTCTATTATGGCCTGGATCTTCTCGGGGTTCGCTTCGATACCGCGCTGGCTGACGACGAACCTGAGGAGTCTCCCTGAGGAGACACCGAATGCACTTTTTGCCGGATTGAGTCTCATATTGTGGATCCGAAGGACCTCAAAGGCTTCTTCCAGGTCGGTGACGTGGCCCTACCCTCGTTGGCTCTTGAAGAGCATGTCATCAATGTACACCTCCATGTTGAGACCGATATGATCCTTGAAGACTCGGTTGACGAGCCTCTGATAAGTGGCACTGGCATTCTTCAGCCCAAAGGGCATAACCCGGTAGCAATAAAGACCTTGGTCGGCGACGAAGGATGTCTTGGTTATGTTGGGGGGGGGGACATCCAGATCTGGCTGTAGCCTGAGAAGGCGTCCATGAAAGAAAGGAGCTCGTGACTCAATGTTGCGTCGATCAGAGCATCAATGCGGGGGAGAGGGAATGGGTCTTTCGGGCACGCTTTGTTGAGATCAGTGAAGTCTATGCAGATCCTCCAGCTCCCGCTCGCCTTTCTGACCATTACAATGTTTGCCAACCACTCAGGGTAGCTAACCTCCTGTATAAACTGAGCGGACAAGAGTTTGTCTACCTCCACTTTTACTGTCTGCTGCCTCTCTGGGGTGAACTTATGTTGCTTCTGGATGATTAGCTTCGAGCCGGGGATCACGCTGAGTTTGTGCATGATCAGGTCTTCAGAGATCCCGGGCATATCGGAGGGCTTTCAGGCGAAGAGGTCGACATTACGACGAATGCAATCGATCAGGTCGGACTTGAGGTTGGGAGCGAGGGTGCAGCTCACGCGGAACCACTTCGACATGTCCCCTGTCTCGAACGAGACATCCTCTAATTTGTCCGTCGGCTCGAGCTCGGGCAGGCTTCTCTCGGGCTGCAGCTCGACTGCATCCAGGGGGAACACACCGCCCCCGACTGCCGTCATATAGCACGACCGTGCTGCTTCTTGGTTCCCTCGGATGACTCCGACACCTGACTTGGTAGGGAATTTCAGCTTTTGGTGGTAGGCCGAGGGAACAACCTTAAGGGAGCAGAGCCCTGGTCGGCCAAGGATGGCATTGTAAGTCGCCTTGTCGTTTACAACCTGAAGTCCATCGACTTGGTCCGTCTGTGAGGGGTCATACCGGTGGCAATGTCTAATGTCACGATCCCCTCTATTGGCACCGAGACACCGGAGAACCAGTGCAGGGTGTACCCGGCTGGCTTCAGCTTATCCCATGAGAGCTTGAGATTCTCAAATGCTTCTAGGAAGAGAATGTTTACCGAGCTTCCATTGTTCACGAGGATCCGATGGGCCTCGTAGTTGGCCATGCTGAGGCTGATGATGAGCGCATCGCAGTGCGGCAGCTGGACCCCTTTAATTCCTCCCTTGAGAAAGAGACAAGGAGCAGCTGAACCTGGGGGAAAGGGAGACCTCAGACGGCGTTTACCTCTCGGATGAACACCTTGCGGGAAGTGCTGGATTCCCCTCCAATGGGTCCCCCATGGATGTAATACAGGATGGCTTGACCCTTGGTCTCTTAAGGCTCGGGGTTCCGCTCGGGACGTGGTTTGGGTGTGTGAGGAGGAGTGGAACGCCTCCGGTTCCTCGTGTCCCTTTGGTCCCGAGCATCTTCCTGTTTGAATTCCCAAAGGTACCCTCGTTGGATGAGGGCCTTGATTTCGTCCTTCAGAGCATGACAGTAGTCGGTGTCGTGTCCGTCGTCCCAGTGGAAGCAGCAGTAGAACTGCTGATCCTTTTTCTTGTTGTTGGTCGACCGAGGTGGCATCTGGATGAGGTCCCTATCCTCGATCGCTAAGAGGATAGAGGACACATTCTGTGTCAGTGGAGTGTACCTCTCAAAGCGTTGGACCGAAGGGACCCTCTTCGTGATGGTCCCGTCTTTCGGGACCTTCTTTGCTGGTTCCGCCTCGTCGGCCTTGCATTTTCCCTTCCCTGGGACCTCTTTGACGTCCTCGGGATTCAGAGCCTCTTTGGCTCGGATATACTTCTCGACTCGATTGATCAGGTCAGGGAAATCGAGGAGAGGCTTCTTGGCTAAGGACGCCTTTAGCTAGCCATGCCGAACATTGTGTCGGAAGGCTGCCGAGGCAACCCCAGCATCGAGGGAGGAGACGGACCTTGCCGCAGTGGTGAATCTCCGGACGAACTGCCAGAGTGGCTCCCTCTCCTTTTGCCAGAGGCCCAGTAGGGATGCGCTCGTCTTCTCGGCCTTCTTACTAGTAACGAAGTGGGCGAGGAAGTCACCCTCCAGCTGGTCGAATGAGTATACGGAGCCGGGGACGAGCTTAGAGAACCATTCTCGAGCTGGGCCCCAGAGGGTGGCGGGGAAGGCTCGGTATAGGAGGGGATCTGATGCGCTGTGAATCATCACGAGGGTCATAAAACCCTCCATGTGATCAGTAGGATCATCCTCGCCGTCATAAGTCTCGAATTGCGGAGGGCAAAAATTTCGGGGTATTTCCGCTTGTAGGATTGCGGCAGAGAAAGGAGGTCGGGTCAGCCTGTGAGCCAGGGTCGTCCTCAAGCCGCCCTCACCGAAGTGGTCGAGGCGTTTCTCCATTTTTTGCAGGCATCGTAGGACATCCTCGTCTTGCTCTGGTGGGCAGGTTAGACAGCGAGATTCGCTGGCTTCGGCGTCCGATAGGGTATGAGACGGCAGAATGTCTCGTTCACAGAGATTCTCAAGATGGCCTGCAGGATCTCATTCCGGACGTCTTGGAACTCGCAGCGAGTGACTGGAGCTTGTCTGGTTAGGTCGTGTTGGGGCGACGGCCTTCGGTCGGCTCGACTGAGCATGTAACACTCTGTATTTTTATTTTAATTAAAAATGCATTTGTTCAATTTTGCACGTATGATGCACATGTTAATTTCTTACTCTCATTTACTATTTTAGCATGCATAATCTTATTTAGCCTTTTTATTAAACCCATGGACCTAAAGTTAGATTCTAGCCCATTTGATAAATTAAAAGGAGAGCCCACTAGAATAATTATTTAAATTGATTAAAAAGAAAGCCCATGGGACAAGCCCATTAATAAAATCTTATTTTAAGTTGTGCATGTACTCACAAATGACATGTAACAACTTTTAATACACATTTTGGAACTATAGGAGTTGTATTTATTTTGTGTATGTGTGTGCACTAGTGCACAACACGTGCACGTGTAAGATGAAGGGGTAGGAGTTGACTTGTTTTGAAATGAAAGGTTGGGGGTTTTGAGAATTAAGAAAATAAAGAGATAGAGAGTTAATTGAGTAATTTATTAGGTGTGTAATTTTGCACTTTGAATCCTAACATTGTCCTATAAATAGCACCCTATTTCTCCTTCTCTTTTCACACCAAAAACAAATCAAAATAAGAGAAAGAAAAAGAAAGAGAGTAGAGTGTTCTCATTTTGGAGGAGTTCTTGCTTGGAGAAGTTCTTGCTAGGAGGAGAAGGTCTTGCTAGGAGCTAGGAGTAGGTTCCATCTTTCTCATTCTCAAATCTTTCATTAGAGGTGGGTGTTCTCATGCTTTCTAATTTTAGAACGATGCATGCTAGTAATAATAAATGAGTAGTATGAAAATTTTGATTATGATAAAGTAGAACAATCTATGCTATTGGATGTGGTGATAATAGTAGTGAATCATGTTTTGATTAGTAGATTAACTTGTTAGTTGATAAATGAGAAAAGAAATAATTGATTATTTTGCCATGCACTAGTGTACATAAATGAAGAAATAGTTGATTGTATGAACCATTGTTGGGAATTCCTCTTTTGATAAGCAAATGAGTTTTGTAAAAGTGAATTTGATACTTTTGAACTCCTTTGATTGTTTATAAAATATATATATGTGTTACATTTGATTAAATTGAAATTCATGTTTACTAATAAGATGAACTATTTGAAAGTTAGTTTTTATTTCCTTAAATATGGATCATAAATCAGTGAGTCACTATTAGACAGTAAACTCAGTATATACGAATAAATTTCAGTTTAATAAAAGACTAGATCAAGTGAAGAATCGAGTTTTATAAAATAATGGAATGACAGAAAAGTTGAACAAAAGAATAATAGTATATTTTGATATCAGAAATTGCACTTGGGCTTATTGGTTAGTCGGGGCACCATAAGTCATTACTGTGTTTGTGAGAGATCTTGGGTTCGAAACTTGATAGTCACATTCACTTTTGATTCTTTTTAATAAAATTCCGAAACTGAGATTCCATATATGACCATTTCGGCATAGGACTTGACGCCAAAGTCCACATGGACTATTGGCTAGTGGAGGGGGTTGGGTGCTTACGGGTCTAGGGTTCAAAACCTACGGCCACCTTTTGATATATTTTTGTGTTTTTAATATTTTAAGGGAAGTTTAAATGCAATAAAATTTGGGAAAAATAATAGAATTTCTATAAATTGAAATAGAGTTTATTAAAAAGAGTTGCAAGATTTCTCAAGTATATTTGAGATACAAAAAAATGAAAATTTGAAATAGAAAGATGAATAATGTGAAATCTATTATTTAAGAATATATCTTTCTTTTATTAAGAAGAGTAAAGTATTAGTTTATGAAGTGATTTTTCTTGAAGAGAAATTATACTCTTATTTGTTTAAAGAAGGTTTTGAAGTGAGTTGAGATATTGTAAGAGTTTGAATTTGTTGATAAAATTTCATGTGTTGAATTTGTGTACTTGAAAGGAATTATTTTGCTTATAAAGATTTTGAATAAATAACTAGATCATGAATAATGACAAGATTTTGATCATTTGTGAATGAGTAATCTAAGTTTAAGACATGTTTATTAAAGGGTATGTGTACCCATGAATTCTTGTACATGAAAAGTTGTGATTTAGAGTTAGTGAGACCTTAGGTACCGGCACTATTGAATTGAAAAGAGTTGAGATTTATTTTGAGATATGGCCATGGAGCTATCTCGTATTTTGTTGATTAAGTCCGGTAGGAGGTAATACTAATTCTAGGTTTGAAAATTTATTCATGTCTTGAACTAAATAATTAGGCACATAAGTGAAGATGTAGTAAACATGGGCAAACGTAAGTGGGTTGCCTCTATATAGTCGGCGGTGGATCTCCGTGGCTATAGACCCAGTCGGCGGTGGATCTCTGTGACTGCGGTTGCTCCGTGGGAGACAAACTTTTATTTTTAAATTCGGAACTATGAGGACGGGTCAGCGGTGGACTCTGGGATCTTGAGTAGTCGGGCGGATAGTTTGCCATACTCCAATGTATATACGTATACAGGGCTAGAGGGGCACTGGCAGGATGATTCACACGATGAGGGATCTGTTATAACAGTCAGCGGTGGACTCTAGGGCTACGATCCATATTCATGGAATGATCTAAGCCTTGTCTTATTACTGGTTAGTTTTCATGGCGAGGGATCGAACCCTTTATTGTAGAGTACGTAGGTGCTTGCCCTCGGACCTATGTAGTATGGAATGTATAGAATTCGAACAAGTATGCATTAGTGTCATCCTAGTATAAAATGTGTGCATTAGGCATTAAGGCATCACATACACTTACATGTTTAGCGTAGTCACAATTTAACACTTTATTGTTCATTCAATTTTTGTAATTTGTTAAAGTAATGAGATCGTTATATGTACGGCATAGAGAGGATAGCCGAGTATAACATTTCTGTCAGTTGTAAGTGATTGACGTGCCCACAGCTTAATATGCAGGTAAGGGACTTTTTATGAAGAAGTAAAGATGTTATGATGCAGTTGATGACTTACATTGTTAAAGTTGAATAAGTTGTATTTTATTTCATTGTTGTATTTCTTTTATTCTTCCGCTGTGTAAACAAATGTAATGAACTCTGATGTATTATTGAAAAGTTTGAATTTCCTTATAAAATTGTACGAAGTGAACTGTAAAGATCCTGTGGAATCTCGAATTCGGTCTTATTTGGATTTCGGGGCATTATAGAGCTCCTGTGCCCGCCCTCGGGATGGGTGCCTGGGATGGTTCGGGACCGAGTTGGAAGCGGTCCCTCCCCTCGTTCAGCTGGCTTGCTGGTTCTGGATCTGCCGACGGAGGTCGGTTGCAACCGAGCGAGAAGCATCGGGCCCGGGTCCACCGTTGATCCTTGTATTGTTGGATCCATGGGTGTCGACGGGGGCGTCCTGAGGAGGGACGTCCGTACGACGTGCAGAGGTGACAGCTCTCCTGGGCTTGGGTGCCATGTGAGCTCGGATTGAAGGGATGCCGTTAATGGCTGGGTTCGGACTGATGTCCGTACCGAGGTTTTCCACAGACGGTGCCAACCTGATGCAGTTTGTTTTTGGGGGGTGGTTGCACCAGGTGTGAGTTCTTCTCAATTTGTATTTTTGCAGATGCTTCGGTTCTGATGGTACGCCCGACCCTCAGCCGAGGGGACGACTCAGGAGTAGGCGGGAGTGAGGTGGAGGTCAGATGCTCGGCTCGAATCTGGCGGCTCGGATTCGGGTGTCTCGTGTACCTGCACTTGGCCTAGGAACACTGGGGTTGATCCCGGTGGCAGGCCCTCCGACGATCTAGTCAGTCACTGAAGAGTAACAGTAGCTAGGATTTTTAGAGGGGAGATATTGATTACCTTCTGAAGGGGGAGAGGGCCTGGTGTTTATAGACAGTGCCAAGCAGGTCTGGATCCGTTTGGGGCCGGGTCTGGACCCGGTTGCCCGTGGGCCTGACGTGGCAGATGCCCAGGAGGCTTAGGGCAGACCTGGCAGACCTGATGATTAGGGGTGAACGGCTTCTGAGGGGATCCTATGGCCCAAGTGGGGCCACATCATCTGACCCATATCAATTGTAATCAAATTGAGGTTATAAAGAAAAAGGGCAAACACCAAAGTCCTCCCCCCCCCCCCCCCGGTTTGCATGGTCGTTTGCGAATTAGTTGTTGAGGGTAAACCATCCATATTTTTACATTAGTGCTAGGTTGCTGGTTGTTTGCCCTCTCATAATATTTTCTGAGTTATTCAAAAAGATCATTGAGATTAATGCATGTTGGTCGTCCAATTGTTAATTAATTTTTCATTCTTTTGATTCTTAATACTTGTGATATTGCCTTCTCTGTGATTAAAATTCGTGAGTGACATTGTAAAGCACTGTTTGTCAAATGATGGAAAATATAAGCATTTGCATTTTGTTAATTGCAATGCTTGACATGCCATACTTCTCGCTTTCTTGTTTATTATCATTTTTTCCCCATCCCATCTCAGTCATAGTATGCACATGACACACATGTTCAATTTTTGTACACAGTGAATGTAAAAGATGGTGGTTCGCAAACAACAATGATAGTAATGGTACAAAGAATAGCTGCACATTGCTGACAGTTAAACTTAAAAGATCACCTTTAGAGTGCAACAAAGTTTTTCTAGTTGGCTGTCATGCTAATTACTGTTGATCACTTTTAGAGTAATGAATACATACCTCAACAAATCCGAACAGCATATATACCTCAACAAATCCGAGCAAATTGTTTATAATGAATACATACCTCAACAAATCCGAATCCACATAACTTGAAGGAATCCACATAACTTGAAGGAATACTTTCTACTTTGAGATAAAGAGATAGAGTGATGGAATGATGGAGTATAAAGTAGAGATCGAGGATTTGGAAGTCATTAGCAAAAGATAAAGGAAGAGAGGATATGAGAAGAGGAGGAGAAAGAAGAATGGATTAATTATGAAAGGGTAGGGGTAAAACTGTAATTTAATAATTCAGATCTAACAGAATTAGTTAAGTTAACGGATATATGGGTATAATGTACTTTTGCAAACTTTATATGGGCATTTTGTACTCGTTGGTGGTGGTGGGGGGGGGGGGGGGTAATTTGGTTTTTGCCTATAAAAAGTTAAACTTTAAACAAGAGTAAACTATTTGGTGCATAAATTTTTTCCCACTTTTTCTATAAAGTTTTTGATATGGCTAAAAATGGGGTTAAATCGGAACCGTCCAAATTGGGCACGAATCTTGAAGCTCAGGGGTAAAACGGTAATTTCACCTACCAACGGGTCTGAAGCGGGTACTGGTTATCTTCCCCGAAGACCCACTTACCCGCAAACGTATCCACCTCAACTGGGTGCGAGTTTCAACTCGCAGCGAACCCGGTCCAGAAGGGATAGAATTAGGGTTTCTGATTAAATCCTAATCAACGGCCCTGATTCATATCTATCCCTTCACTGGGGGTTAGGGATTACATTCCTTATCTAACCACAGGGGGATTACATTCCTAATCTGATCCCAGCAGCTCCTATAAATACCCCCCATCCATCTCCATTGAGAGGTAATCAAACTTTCTCCAGTTTTTGCGCTCTTTCATAATCTTCCTTGATTACTGACTTGAGCGTCGGAGGGTGCGTTGCCGGGAACAACCCCGGTGTCTTGCACTTTTTACAGGTGTACGGCAGGAGTCAGCGTCAAACTCCGACGGAACAGGTAACAGGTTTCCTATTCAGTTTTCCTAAGAATCCACAAATACTATCTGTTTGCCCCCACACCAAATTTAGCGGCAACAGATTGGCGTCGTCTGTGGGAACCTAACGAATAGCAACCTCCCCTCTTCCCGTTGGTCAGATCTCTCCAGCCATGTCTCCTAGGAAAGTCAGATCCAGATGGTCCAACCGAGGACCCAATCCCGATCAGCAGCAAGAAATTCCCATCCAACCTACCCAACAGCAGGGGCAACTTCCTCCTACAGCGGAAGACCCACTCCAACAGGACCTTCCTCCTCCTCCGAATCAGCCACCTCCTAAGGGTCCTAACCCTCAGAAACAACCTCTCCACCAGGACCATGTCTCAATCCATAATGCCTCTTCGGATTCCATGGCTTCCCATAATCCCCGAGCTTCTGACTTCCAACAAAAAGTCCCCAATCGGCCGAAAGATGTGGATCTTCGCCACCGTCTGGATGAGAAGCGGGCCCGAGAGGGAGCCTCCCGCCAACAACGTCCGGATGACCGAAGCCCCTACCGCCGAGACTACAGAAGGTCCCTGATCAGGAGGGAGCGGAGAGAGTCTCCCGAACATCGCAGAAGAATACCGGATTCCCCTGCCAGTCGGCAACACCCCCGGAACGATGAGGCACCCATCACCCGTGCAGAGTTCCAGCAGTTCCAGGCAACCGTCCTACAAGCTCTCAATCTTCGTCCCAACACCAATGCTCCCAAGATCCCCTCTCCTCCTCCGGTCCGAAGTCCTCACCGATGGTCCCCAACTCCTCCTCCAGCTCCCAGCAACTCCCGGCATGTGCCAAGTCCTCACCGCTCCAGGAGCTACCGTCGTCGTAGCCCCCGTTCTCCCTCGTACAAAGACGAGTCTAGAGGCTCGGCTGATTACCGTCGCAGGGATGACGCTGTGTACTGCCGTCTCCATGAGATGGAGAGGCGCTTGGGCCAGTTAGACTGAGAAGAAGAGCTTAGAGGAAGGACTCTTCGTCCTAGCAGACCTCCTTTTTCCCGAACTATAATGGATGCACCTGTACCAGTCGGCTTCAAGCCTCCTCAATTTGAGACCTACTCCGGGGAGACTGACCCCGTCGATCACATCGAGAGCTTCAAGACACGAATGCTCATCCATCAAGCTTCCGATGCTCTCCTCTGCAAGACCTTCCCCGCAACTCTCAAGGGTACGGCTCGAGAATGGTACTCTCGCCTCGCCCCATCCTCAATATTCTCCTTCGAGCAATTCGAGACCCTCTTCGTCACCCATTTTGTAAGTAGCCGTAGAACTGAGAAGACCAGCATCTCGCTACTGTACCTCCACCAGAAGAAGGGTGAGAAGTTGAGAGACTATGTGAAGAGGTTCACAGCTGAAGCCAGGTCCATAGCATCCCTCGACCAGTCGGTCGCTGCAGCAGCATTTCAGTCCAATGTCCTCAACCCCAACCTCCGCTCCTCCCTCGCCAAGAAGCCCCCATAGAACTTCTCTGACCTCCTCCTCCGAAGTGAAAAGTATATTCGGGCTGAAGAAGCCGAGCACCGCCCCAACTTGGAGGGGTCCTCCTCCGGGTTTAAGAGAAAGGGAACAGAAGAGGAAGGAGCCAAGAAGCTCCAGAAGGATAATGCCGGCCAGCACCGACCTCCCCCCAGATTCGAGAAGTTTACTCCCCTCACCATTAATGTCTCTACCATCCTGATGGAAGTTGAGAAGGAAGGGATCATACCTCCTGCTCCGAGGATGAACACTCCTGCCAAGAAAAGGGATAAAGAGAAGTGGTGCCGTTATCATCGGGACCACGGCTACGACACCAATGATTGTCGGGCCTTGAAGAATGAGATAGAAGCCCTTATCCAGAGGGGGCAGCTGACCAGATTTGTTAGAAAGGACCGAGCCGATCTTCCTCCCCCGCCTCGGGGGGCTAATAAGCGTTCGGTATGCGATGAAACGCCCGACTTCGAGGAAGAGCGAGTCCTCCACCTCATTCATGGGGGCCCAATGGGGGGCTCCTCAAACTCCTCTCGAAAGGCGTTCATTAGAGAAGTCAATTCAGTCCGTGCCACCCCTCCTCCCAAAGGCCTCGGAGTGCCCGTCACATTCTCCGACGAAGATCTTGAAGGTTTCCGCACCCCTCACTGTGATGCACTCGTCATCAACCTCCACATGGCGAACTTCAAAGTGGAGAGGATCCTAGTGGACAACGGCAGCTCCGTTAACATCCTCTTCCTCACCGCTTTTAAAGGCCTCAAGCTGTCAAGAGAAAGACTTAAGCCCGCCGGCTACACACTCCATGGGTTCACGGGAGTGCCAGTGACTATTGAAGGGGTAATCACCCTCGATATAACCGCTGGCAAAACTTCTACTACCCAGACAGAGTCAATGGATTTTATGGTTGTGGATGTCCCCGCAGCTTACAATGTCATCCTAGGCCGACCCGGCCTAGCAGCTCTAGAAGCCGTTCCTTCGGCATACCATCTCAAGATGAAGTTTCCCACTCGGGCTGGAGTAGGGGAAGTAAGAGGCAATCAAGAAGCGGCCCGCAACTGCTATATGACCTCTACCCTCGGTCCAGTCCTCTCCCTAGAAACTCTGGAGATCCCCCAAGATGCTGCCCGGCCAACGTCCGAGCTGGTGGACGAGTTGGAGGAAGTACTCTTCTCTGAGCAGGATCCAACTCGAAAGTTCTTTGTTAGCAAGACCCTCCCGTCCGGCCCTATGCTCGGACGTTGTACAGTGCATCCGAAGGAACCGAGACCTCTTTGCTTGGTCAGCTACAGACATGCCCAGAATTTCCGAAGAGCTCTTGGTCCACCACCTCAGCGTTGTTTCGGGGTCCAAACTGGTTCAGCAGAAGAGACGCAAGTTCGTCCCCGAGCGATAGCTGGCTATAAAAGAGGAGGTGGACAAGCTCTTGAAGGCCCAGGTTCATACAAGAGGTAAACTATCCTGAGTGGTTGTCGAATGTAGTAATGGTGAAGAAGTCCAATGGGACTTAGAGGATCTGCATCGACTTTACCGACCTCAACAAGGCCTGCCCCAAGGATCCCTTCCCTCTTCCGAGTATTGATACTCTGATTGATGCCACCTCGGGACATGAACTTCTCAGTTTCATGGACGCCTTCTCAGGCTACAACTAGATCCGGATGTTCCCCCTGGATATCCCGAAGACATCATTTGTGACCGATCAGGGCCTCTATTGCTACAGGGTTATGCCCTTCGGTCTGAAGAACACAGGTGCAACATATCAACGCCTCGTCAACAAGATTTTACAAGCTCAAATCGGCCGTAATATGGAGGTATACGTTGACGATATGCTTGTAAAAAGCATCCGAGGTGCCGATCATGTAACCGACCTCCAGGAAGCGTTTGATGTTCTGAGAAAGCATAGCATGAGACTCACTCCGAACAAGTGTGCGTTCGGTGTTTCGTCAGGGAAGTTCCTCGGCTTCATGGTGAGCCAACGAAGAATTGAAGCAAACCCTGAGAAGATCAAGGCCATACTAGACATGGCCCCTCCCAAGAATGTTAAGGAAGTTCAGAGGTTAACCGGCCGCCTAGCCGCCATAGGGCACTTTCTCTCGAAGTCCGGGGAGAAATGCCTCCCCTTCTTCAAAGCCCTCAGGGGGGCTAAAGGTTTTGAATGGGGTCAACAGCAACAGGAGTCCTTCGACCAGCTCAAGGCTTACCTCGTCAATCCTCCCCTCCTCAGCAAACCAATCCTTGGCGAACTCCTCTACCTCTACCTGGCAGCCTCCGAGCAGACCCTCAGCGCCGTTTTAGTAAGGGAAGAAGACCGGGCTCAAAAGCCCATCTACTATGTGAGCAAGATACTTCGGGATGCCGAGCCCCGCTATCCAAGAATAGAAAAGATAGCTTATGCCCTGGTGATGGCCGCGAGGAAGCTCCGCCCGTATCTTCAGTCCCATTCGATGGTCGTCCTTACCGACCAACCGCTGAAGCAGGTCTTCCACAAGCCAGAAACCTCGGGTCGCTTTATGAAATGGTCTATCGAGCTGAGCCAGCACAATATATCTTATCAGTCTCAGACCGCGATCAAGGCTCAGGCCTTAGCAGAATTCATAGTTGAGAGTACCATCCCCGAGTCCAGCCAAACAGTGAAGGGACCACCCGTCTGGTCTGTTTACGTGGACAGATCCTCCTGTAACGAGGGAAGCGGAGCCGGGGTCATACTAGTAGGCCCAGATGACTTCATCCTCCAATACTCCCTCCGTATAAACTTCAAGGCCTCGAACAACAAAGCAGAATACGAGGCACTCATAGCCGGTCTTGGAATGGCTCGAAATGCAGGGGCGCAGCGCCTCCGGATCTTCAGCGACTCTCAGCTAGTCATAAATCAGGTTTTCGGTGAGTATGAAGCACGTGATGACAGAATGGTCAAATACTTTGCCAAGGTCAGGAGCCTCATGGCACTGTTTGAAGAAGCCCTCATCCAAAGAATACCCCGAGAAGAAAATGCTCAGGCCGACGCCCTCTCCAAACTAGCCTCCTCCCCCCTTCAAGGTCTCGAGCAGACCGTCTTGATAGAGGTTCTTCTGAGGCCAAGTATTGTGGATGAAACTCCCGACTCTTTAGAGTCGCTGCTCGTCCTGCTTGAGGATAACTGGATGAAGCCCCTCATCGAATTCTTAAGGGACGGACTCCTCCCCGAGGATCCCAAGGAAGCTCGAAGAGTCAGAACTCGAGCTGAGCGTTACACGCTAATCGGAGGCATCTTATATAAACGCTCTTTCACACAGGTAGACGGCAGGCCGTACCTGAGATGCCTTTCCCCCGGGCAGGCCGACTACGCCCTACAAGAACTTCACGAGGGCATTGGCGGGGCACATTCGGGATCCAAGTCCTTAGCCCGCAAAGTGTTGAACTACGGATATTTCTGGCCCACTCTTCTACGAGACGCCGAACGGCACGTTCGGCAATGCAGCTCCTGTCAGAAGTACTCCGACATCCGATGACTCCCACAAGCTCCACTCACTTCCCTATCAAGTCTGATCCCCTTTGCAATGTGGGGGATGGATTTACTAGGGCCATTTCCACCAGCTCCCGGACAGTTCAAATTCTTAGTTGTGGCGATCGACTACTTCTCGAAATGGATAGAGGCCGAGCCCTTGGCCACGATCACCGAGAACAAGGTTGTTCAGTTCTTTTGGAAGAGAGTGATCTGCCGATTCGGCATCCCTAGGGTCCTAATAACAGACAACGGAACACTGTTCACCGGGGCTACCTTCCGAGCTCTGTGCGAAGACCTTGTCATCCAACACCAGTTCTCCTCCGTTTCTCATCCCCAGTCGAATGGCCAAGCCGAGAATGCTAACCGGCAGATCCTCTCCGGCATTAAGAAGAGGTTAGATAAGTGTTCCAAAGGCTTGTGGGTCGATCAGCTTCTCAACGTGCTGTGGAACTACCGCACCACAAAATGGACCCCCACAGGAGAGAGCCCATTTAATCTCACCTACGGGTCCGAGGCCATTATCCCCCTAGAAGTCGGAATACCCTCTCCTCGTCTAATAGCTTATGAAGAAGAGCAAAATGCCAGAGAGCTCCGAGCAAGTCTAGACCTGATAGATGAGATCCGAGAAAGAGTTGCCATTCGTCAACAAAGCTACTGAAGAAGGATCGAGTTGGCATACAACAAAAGAGTCCGCACTACGGACCTCAAAGAAGGGGACCTGGTCCTCAGAAAGTTAGCCATCTCGTTCCCAAGTCAGAAGAGCAAATTGGCTCCAAATTGGGAAGGGCCTTACCAAATCACCAAAGTAGTCCGCCCCGGCACGTATAGACTAGAAGAACTCGAAGGCAGGGAGATCCCCAGGACTTGGAATGCCGACCATCTCCTAAAATACCAAGAGAGAGAGCCAACGCCTTTCTAAGTATTTTTAAGATGCTGAACCGTTCCTCTCCTGTTACTTGTACTATTTTTCTTTTATTTTCTTTTGTAAATAATGGCTCGCAACTTTAGAAGCAGCCGACCATTAGTCAATAAAGAAAGTTTTTTCATATTTTACTTGTAAAAAGTGCTTACATCTCTCTGCCTTCACTCTTCACTCTACCGATGGTTCGGAGTTCAACACTCGGCTTGATCCTACTTCGCACAGTTCGCTCGTAGGCGAGCTAGAAGTAGGTCCTCGTTCGGAACTGCTCCCACAACCATTGAACAACTCTACCGATGGTTCGGAGTCCAACACTCGGCTCGATCCTACTTCGCAAAGTTCCCTCGTAAGCGAGCTAGAAGTAGGTCACCGTTCGGAACTGCTCCCACAACTGTTGAACAACTTTACCGATGGTTCGGAGTCCAACACTCGGGTCGATCCTACTTCGCATAGTTTGCTCGTAAGCGAGCTAGAAGTAGGTCGCCGTTCGGAACTGCTCCCACAACCGTTGAACAACTCTACCGATGGTTCGGAGTCCAACACTCGGCTCGATCCTACTTCGCAAAGTTCCCTTGTAAGCGAGCTAGAAGTAGGTCGTCGTTCGGAACTGCTCCCACAACCGTTGAACAACTCTACCAATGGTTCGGAGTCCAACACTCGGCTCGATCCTACTTCGCAAGCACGCTCGTAAGCGAGCTAGAAGTAGGTCGCCGTTCGGAACTGCTCCCACAACCGTTGGACAACTCTACCGATGGTTCGGAGTCCAACACTCGGCTCGACCCTACTCCGCAAGTTCGCTCGAAAGCGAGCTAGAAGTAGGTTGCCATTCAGAACTGCTCCCACAACCGTTGAACAACTCTACCGATGGTTCGAAGTCCAACACTCGGCTCGACCCTACTCCGCAAGTTCACTCGAAAGCGAGCTAGAAGTAGGTCACCATTCGGAACTGCTCCCACAACCATAGAGCAACTCTAACGGTGGTTCGGAGTCCATCGTTCGGCTCAACTGTGCTTACTCAAAATCTCGAGTCGAGCGGACGAGGAACCGACCCTCGTATATGGAGAAAAACTCTGCCGAACCAATTTCGCCTTGGGATCATCTTAAAATGTGTGCTAGAACGTGATGAACGGATCTGATCGTGCCACGTGTCCACAAAACGACAAGATAGTGTTTTCTTGGAACTCATGCCTCCCACCTCGTGATACGTACCACAATCATGATTGACCGTCTAAAATGTTGCCACGTGGACGGAGACTGATGTCCAAGCTATCGCACCTCGGAAGCGCACAGTCACCTCGGTATACTCCGAGCAAAAAACTAAAGTTCTGCATCTAAAACCTTCGAAAAAGACAACTATGAGTCCTTATGGTTCGGCGTCGAGAATAAGGCGACCACGGCACAACGACGAAAAAAACAACTTCAATTTTATTAAAACACTTGGTAAATTTACAAGGCAGACGGTTACAGCGGGGAAGCAGCTAAATAAATTTACAAGGCGTGTTATTACAACAACTGAGACAATGCAAGAAGAAAAAGGCTCGATGCAACTCGTTCAGTGCCTCCTCGGGACAAGGATGTTTCGATTAAGAGACAATTGGGGTTTTCGTCTCTTTATCTCCGAGCTTGTCTCTAGGCCGACGAACTGCGATGCCGCCTCACCACTAATCCTAACGGTGGCTCCGACCGAGGCTCCAGTCGAGCTAACAGCTACTCCGCTTTGTGTGTCGGCTGCTGTCCGACCAATAACTTGGCCACGAGTCGCTAGCTCGTAGAAGGTGATCCCCCGTTCTCTCTCTTCGCGAGTGCAGGAAGTGCTGCGGACATTAGCCCTCACAGGCTAAGGCTTCAGTCGAGCCACCTCCTCCTCGAGCTCAACGATCCTATCCTTCAGAGTGTCGTCCTTAACCATTATCTTAAACCGAGGAAGTTTTGCCGAACCGGGGTACTCAGCGCTGTCGGATATAATGCGACGTAAGTTGGTCACCTCGATGCTCTTGTCGACCGTGACCCTCTGCAGCTGTTCGACTTTCCTCTCGAGCTCATCCCGCTCGGCCAGCACCGAGGCCAGCTCTGCCTCTTTCGCCGATAGCTCCTCCTCGACTATCCGGAGATGGTGCACCTCGGCTAGAAGCTCGCTGTTCTTCTTCTCCACATTGAACATCAACCTCCTGGTGAGCTCGATTTCACCCACGAGACGAGCCTCGCGAGACTGCTTAAACAGCTCGGCACGACGCCGAGCTGTTGCAGTATTTGGGGCATGTTCGAGGATCTGAAATACAAGAACATCGCAATTGGAAAACTATACACCGACCCAAACACTTGGACAAATTTGAAGTAAATTTTTCATTCATAAAAAGGAGCGATGGCCAGTCCGCAAAAAGGCATTACATTTTTGAAAAGAAAAAAAAAAGAAAACAAAGATTACAAGAAGATGAGAAGATCAGGGGTCCACCTGCGTCGCCGGCTCGACCACAGGCGCTTCGCCAGATGGCCCCTCATTTCTCGCCCCGGCCTGGGAGTCTGTCGCCACTACATCGGCGAACACCTCCTCGTCATCGTCGCCTTCTCCCTCGTCACCTTTGCCTCCCTTCTCCTCGCCGTCTGATGGGGGTCTGGGCCACAGTCTGTAGCCCCGCTCGAAGCCGGGGATGCGGTCCTGAACATGGTCGAGCGCCCTCTGGTAGGACTTCTCCATGTTCGAGGCCATGTGCTTCTTCGCTTCGGCCTCGACCTCGGCCTTGATCTTCGTTGCTAGGGCCTCTTTCTCCGCCTTCACCTCGGCCAGAGCATTCGCTGACGCCGCCAGCTCCCCGGCAGCCTTGGCAGCTTTGGCAGCCTCCTCAGCGAGCTGCCCCTTTACCCGCTTCAGGTCATCCACAAGATCGGCAACCTGAACCTCCAAGCCCTCGGCTCGCCTCTGCTCAGCTTCGAGCTGCCGAACCGCCTTCACCTTGTCCGCCCTGTCTTTGTCACTGGCGGCCTTCAACTCCTTCTCCTGTTCGGCGAATGCTTCGAGGAGATGGTTGAAGTGACAAGTGGCCTGCCAAAAAAACAAAACGGTGGTGAGAACAAGGTAAGAGCCGAGCGGCAAACTTAAAGAAATTCTATAGAAAAGATACTCATGACTTACCGATACAAGCGACCGGGCGACCTCATAAGTGTCGTCGCCGACCGTCCCCGCCTTCAGCACGGCTCGATCCTTCGGGGTCGCCAAGTGTTTGACGGCCTGCATCGACATCTGCGAGTTTCCGAGGAATCCATCATGATTCTTGACTCGCCAGTTCGGAACGAACAGCTGCTTGTGCTGCTCGATCAAGATCACCTCGGTCGGAGCAGTCAGCAGCGGAGCCTCAAGCGACAACGCTGCTGAGATGTTGAAGGCCTCACCGACCAGGGTAGAGGCGACAGGAGCCGAGGGCCCTTCGGCGACAACCACCGTCGACGAGGCACCTCACCGACCGGGGGTGGCGGAGTGGTTGTCGAAGCAACCTTGGTGGGCCGGCCTGACGAAGCAGTTGTGCTCGGCCTCTTCCTCTTCCTCCCATCGGCGACCTTACCCCTATCGTTCATCATGGCCAAAAAATCCATCTTCGGTTCCTCTGCATCGGATAGCAAGCAAATTAAGAGTTAGTGAGATGAGCTAAAGACTAAAAAAAAAAAACGAGATGTTAGGAGCGTACTCGGGTCGATCGGACTAAGACCTGACCCAAACAGCACCTCCTCGGTCATCTCCCTCCAACTCAACATCGGGAGGGCGACGATCTTCCTCGCCACTTCCTCCTCGGCCGCAGTTAGTTCTGGGTCGGCCCTCGCAAACTTGGGCACCTCTACTTTCCATCGGCTCGGAACTTGCAGCATCGAGGGCTCCCTTAATATGAAGAACTTTTCCTTCGAGCCTTTGATCGAGTCGGGTTTTCTATAATCCGAACACCCTTCCTCGGCGCCAAGTAGTATCGATGCTCGGTCTTGTGCATCCGGTTTATCCGATACATGCTTCGAAAGACCGTCAGGTCCGGCTCGACCTCGGCGTTGCGGCACTGGAGCAGGAACACGTTCACATGATGCCATGTGTTCGGCATGAATTGGGTCGGCACGAGGCAGTACCACCCGAGGACCAGACGAATGAAGGGGTGCAGGGGAAAGCGCAGTCCGGCGTTCAGAGAGTCATAGTCGAACATGCACATATCCGACGACGACAGCTTGGAGTTCGCTCGCATCCCGGGGCCGGGGAGAATTAACTTGTACTCCGAAGGGATGGCGAACCCTTTCTTGATCTGGAGCAGGTCCCTCTCGGATAGCACCGATCCAATTTCGTCTGCCTCGGTAGTCAGAATCAGATTATTCTCTTCGTAAACCTCCAACTGGCCGATGATTGCTTTCTTCATGAGGTCGCCCTCGTACTGCCTAACCCCAGCATGCCCGGGCAGTACACAAGGGTATCGGCCCGTCTCAGGGGCTTGCCTTGGATTCTCCACAATCACCTCGACCACGGGAGACTGGGCCACTACCCTCCTCTTCTTCTTCTCCTTCCTCACCTCGGCCACAGACGGTTCAGCTACTTGCTTCCCCTTCCTTTGGATCTCCGTCTGCCTCCTCTCCTCGGCACCACTATCGCCCGAGGACTAGGCACCACTCCCCGAGTTCACCCTTGACATCTTTATAAAAAAGCTAAGGCAAGTTGACTGACCTTGAAGTGACGTGCCCTTGAAGTGACGTTCACGGTCGGAATAAGCTCGCCGAAAATTGCCTGGCCCACGCGATAGCTAACGTAACTGTCTTGGTGCAAAAATCGCCGCTAGCAGAGAGCACAGAGAGTAAAAGTGAGAGCTTGGAGTGAAAAGTGAGAAATGAGCTTGGGGGTGGGGGTAAGAACTTATAACCCCAATGCAACGTTTGGGCTGCCTTGGGAATCTAAAAAGCCCACTAAGAAGCCAAAGCGCCAAAGTGGAGAGTTGCGACGTTTCAGTTTCACAGCAAAGGCTCTACGAAGTGCTCAAGTCCATGACTCGGCCACCGGTTTGCCTAGCCGACCTACCGAACGGTTAGTTAAGCGGCCGAGCTACTGAGTCCGCTTCAATAACGAGCTTCCGAGCCGAGGGGACGAGGAACCGACCCTCGTATATGGAGAAAAATCCTTCCGAGGACAAATCACCGTCGGATCTCTCCAAAATTCGTGTTAAGACTCGATGGATTGTCCAGATTGCGCCACGCTCACAAAACGACAAAATAACGTTTTCTCGTGATCTGAACCCAGCCCTCGTGATTCACGCAATGATGGGCGCTCCAGATCTGACCACGTGTACCTTCCGAGCCGCCAGCCACCGGTCTACCTAGCCAAGCTACCGAACAGCTTGGCTAAGCAGCCAAGCTACTAGATCGGAGGGTGGCGACGCTTCAGAGCTAGGACTCGCCAAAACATCCAACTCCATGCCTCGGCTATCGGCACCGAGCTTCCGAGCCGAGGGGACGAGGAACCGACCCTCGTATATGGAGAAAAATCCTTCCAAGGACAAATCACCGTCGGATCTCTCCAAAATTCGTGTCAAGACACGATGGACGGTTCAGATTGCGCCACGCTCACAAAACGACAAAATAACGTTTTCTCGTGATCTGAACCCAGCCCTCGTGATTCACGCAATGATGGACGCTCCAGATCTGACCACGTGTACCTTCGGAGCTGTAGCGCCCCGATTTCCATATACTGGAAAACCGTGACACGAGCCAAGACCTTTTCTTCAATTAGTCATAATACACAGAAAAACAGGAGAATTTAAAAATTTTTATTCAATACCCAATGTATTACAAGTCTGAACATTATACAATTGCAATACATTACAATAGAGTTACAATATTACCTTTACAATCCCAAGTATTACAACCTTCAACAAATTACATCTGAGTACAAGGAATGAAGAACAACACTTGGTAACTCTCACTTGAGTACTTCTCAACTAATAGATAATCAATACATATACTGCAACGGAACTAAACATAACACTGACTCCTTGCTTTCCTAGCCTTGAGTCCTCCTGAATTTCGCCTTTGTACTTCGGCGATCCCGTACCTATGGAAGTGGGGACGTCAGTATTCACTGACGCTTAAAGGCTGATCATATAGCAGCGAATCTCCCAAACAATATACAAAATATAGCAATGGTGTTGGTGTAGTTTAAGTGTTCGTGAGTGCTATGACTAGACTCTGATGCGATACTTGAATAGAACTAGGATGCTTCCTATTCTAATGTCAGCAAGTCTCCGAAGTAACATGCAGCCCATACTACATGCGACCCTTCTCATGCCGTTTCTCCATATATAAGGATTTAAACCCGCGTTATGAATTCTAATTGCACACAACCTGTTCCTGACAGATACACGTGACTGATGAGGTTGCAGATGTGGTCCAGTGCCACTGTTGCATTTCGCCAGTGGTGTCTATGTTCGCCACTGCGACCCGGCTAACCGGACCTCTCTCAAAATAGACGAACCCAATGTATCGGGTGTCATTACAAAATCAAACTATAGGGTTTCGCAAGCGCAGGGTAGCACGAAGCCTACCCTGTGGCACCCTCTGGGGTCTGGCAAGCGCAGGACTGCACAATGCATCCTGTGGCACCCCAGCCACGGTACTTCAGGAATTAACAGCGCGAGATACGCAATCCGTGTCCTCAACTTCTGAGACGGCACCGTACGTATCCCTTTGACGGGAAGGTACAACCCAATAACACCACCTGGTCTGCCTCCAGGACGAGTTAGTCATAAGGTGCCCCCTACAGCCGACTCCTCTCTTCCGGCAAAGGTTTTAAGTAATGATCTTTATAAATCACTAACCTAATGATGTCCCTAGCCCTGAACACTCCTAGGGAGGACAATATTATAGCCACAACATGCTAGGCCTTAATTTAGACTTTGCAAGACAACTTTACTAGGCTGCTTAACCTAGATTTACCGGAACCCCTCGGGACCCGGTTCGTGGCTCATCGATCCAAGACTTCGGCAGTGCGAATATACATGCATGCCGCTACCCTAGACTTGGATTTCATCTATACTCCGGTCCTCGATCAACCTACCTTGGTTAAGATTCGACGGTACACAAGGAGTGACTCCTCCACAGTTCCTTAGGGTAGAAAACATATGTCTTGATGGTCGATAGCCCTTAGGGTGGTAATATCACCCTAGACGAGCACAACGAACTATGTACTAGCTAACAAGCTATACACGAGTAACAACCACATACGAGCCAATAAGCTACGTATGAAACAATAACTACCTACGGGCCAGGCGGGCCTCGTAGGAGACAACAACGTACATACCAGCCAAATAAGCCGTGTATGAGACCAATAGCTACGCACGGGCCGGTCGAGCTGCGTACGAGACAACAACCTACATACGAGCTAAATAAACTACGTATGAGACCCACAGCTACATACGGGCCAGTCGAGGCACGTACGAGCACAACCATATGCAAACAACCATACAGGTAATCAATCTTAAAAGCAACCAAACGTGCTTACTAGCAAACTTGATCTCCTATTATTAGAAGCAACAAAAGAATCTATTAATAGTCTATGATCGGTATTTTATCAACGAAAAACCGAAGGCGACATAACAGCCTTTATCAGACTAACTATTACTAGTGGTCTTCCCGACCCTTATTACTTCATCCTATAGTACTTTAAGCATGGCATACAATTGCAAGCATCTATCCATGACAATCTAATTATGGTACATAACATAACCACTCACCATAACACTCCTACAATGTTCTAACATGGTAGGCTAATTAAACATCAATCCTACAACATTATAAACATGTATAATGATTCCTACTACAATCTAAGTATAGATAAATGAATCTAGCATGGTATACAACTTTCCTACAATTATCTAAGAATAGATAAATTAATTTAGCATGGTATATGCTTTCCTACAATTATCTAAGAATAGATAAATTAAACTAGCATGGTATATGCTTTCCTACAATCATCTAAGCATAGATAAATTAAACTAGCATGGTATATGCTTTCCTACAATTATCTAAGAATAGATAATTTAATCTAGCATGGTATATGCTTTCCTACAATCATCTAAGCATAGATAAATTAAACTACCATGGTATACTACTAAGCATGAATATCTTACTAAGCGTGGATAACTACTAGTATGAATATACAACTTTCCTAAGTATGTATATATACTTCTAAACATGGTAAGTAAATTTTTAGAATGAATTCTACGACATTCTAAGCATAAATATACACTTAGCATGACATACATTATTCCTAAACATGGTAGATAATTTTAGAACAAATCCTACAACATTCGAAGCATATTTATACTAATCTAGACATGATAGGATTTTTAGAATGAATCCTACAATCTCCTAAGCATATTTATACTAATCTAAACATGATAGGAATTTTAGAATGAATCTTACAACATTCTAAACATAAAGCATGATAGGATATTTTTAGAAATAATCCTACAACTAACTAAGCATGAAAACATGGTAAAATATTTTTAGAAGTAATCCTACAACATTCTAAACATAAAGCATGATAGGATATTTTTATAAAACATCCTACAACATTCTAAACATAAAGCATGGTAGGATATTTTTATAAAACATCCTACAACATTCTAAACATAAAGCATGGTAGGATATTTTTAGAAACAATCCTACAACATTCTAAACATAAAGCATGGTAGGATATTTTTAGAAATAATCCTACAATATTCCAAACATAAAGCATGATGGGATATTTTTATAAAACATCCTACAACATTCTAAACATAAAGCATGGTAGGATATTTTTAGAAACAATCTTACAACATTCTAAACATAAAGCATGGTAGGATATTTTTAGAATTAATCCTACAATATTCCAAACATAAAGCATGATGGGATATTTTTATAAGACATCCTTCAACTAATTAAGCATAAAACATGGTAGGGTATTTTTATTAGGCATCCTACAATATTTGAAGCATGGGTTATGCTTCTAAACATTTTTAGAAGTGATCCTACAACATTTGAAGCATGAATATTGCTCCTAAATATTTTTAGGAGTGATCCTACAACATTTGAAGCATGAATATTGCTCCTAAATATTTTTAGAAGTAGTCCTACAACATTTTACTACTACTACTCCTCCTATTTTAATCAAAACATAACACACAATTATCTACTACTACTACTACTTCATTCTCATCAAAATCACAACATACAACTATCTATTACTACTACTTTACGGACATAAACATCTATACTACTTACTACCACTTCTTCCTTTAATCAACATACTACTACTTTATTTAATCAACCATACTACTACTATCTTATTAATCAACATACTACTACTTTATATTTTAGCATACTACTACTTAGTTGCTTACTAGTCTTTATTATGACTAGTGATAAAAGAAAAGATCATTTTTATTTTACTTTACTCTACAACTAGTAAATATGAAAGAAAAGATCTTTTTCGTTTATTTCTACAACTAGTGATTAAAAGAAAAGATCTTTTTAATAGCTACAACTAGTGATTAATAAAAAGAGAAGATCTTTTTAATCTACAACTAGTGATCAATAAAAAGAAAAGATCTTTTTAATCTACAACTAGTGTTTAGTAAAAAAGAAAGATCTTTTTTTTTTAATTTTCTACAACTAGTGGTTAACAAAAGATCTTTTTATTACAATAAACATATACTTATTATTATTAGTTCAATGTTCAATCAAGGTCCTACAACCCACAATGGTTGTAAAATGTTCATATGCTTATGTGTATTAAGTCCTACAAGTCCTACAACCTCCAGTCGGTTGTATGTTCAAGATCATATGCCATATGTGAATTTTTAGTCCAATAACATACAAAACAACAACTACAATACCAAAGATGTGATCTTTATATGTTAGTAGTCACTATTATTACTTTTATTTATCATTCATAACAACCACCACACACCCATCACAAAACTCACCCAACAAGAAAAGAAAACAAAACAAGAAGGTAGGAGAAGAAGTCAAACAACAAAACAACCAAACAAACAAACAACAAACAAACAAAGAAGCATGAAGAAACCCCCACCTTATTTTACTTGTAGGAAGAACTTGCTAGTAAAACTTCTCCTTCCCCTAAGCTTTTAGAAGTCTTCTAACACCCTACAAAACAAAACTCTCAAGTTAACCTAAGGTTCTCTCTTTCTTTTCCTTTCTTTCTTTCTTTCTTTTGATCTTTTGTTTTCTAAAATGAGAGAAGGAGGAGAAGGAGGGGGTATTTATAGGAGGGGATAGGAGGGGGTAAGTGCAAAATGTGCACTCACATTTACAAAAAGGACCTCCCACATAATGTGGGCCGGCCATGCTTATGGGGAGGTGGCAATTGGTGGAGGTAGGATGTGGTGGAGGTGTGGTGTGGGTGAGGTTTGTTCTAGAAGAAATTTCCTAATCCCTTATGTCTTGTAACCCTAGGTTTAACCTCCTAACCAAACCCTAACCATCCCTACTAGGTTTTGTCATAGCAAAAATAAGTGTTGTCCAAAAATGCACAACACACAATTCGTATAATGCGCTAATCGACGTACGTGCGCATATGTGTCTGTATACCGAAAATCTTCGCATAATCCGTATAAAAATAATTAAATCTCGGAAATAATAATAAAATAAATTTTATTATTAGTTCGGAAGATCACGGTATCAATTTGATACAATACGGATGTATACCGACTGATATCTGGATACAGATAATGTCTACGGACAAACCGGGTGAAAATCACCAAAATATTCAAATTTTGGAATTAAAACAAAATAATAATAAAATAATAATTTATATACGGTAATATCCGTCCGGGATATTACAGGAGCTGCCAGCCACCGGTCTGTCTAGCCAAGCTACCGAACAGCTTGGCTAAGCAGCCGAGCTACTAGGTCGGAGGGTGGCGACGCTTCAGAACCAGGACTCTTCAAAACGTCTAACTCCATACCTCGGCTAAAGGCATCGAGCCTCCGAACCGAGGGGGTGAGGAACCGACCCTCGTATATGGAGAAAAATCCTTCCGAGGACAAATCACCGTCGGATCTCTCCAAAATTCGTGTCAAGACTCGATGGATGGTTCAGATTGCGCCACGCTCACAAAATGAAAAAATAACATTTTCTCGTGATCTGAACCCAGCCCTCGTGATTCACGCAATGATGGACGCTCCAGATCTAACCACGTGTACCTTCCGAGCTGCCTGCCACCGGTCTGCCTAGCCGAGCTATCGAACAGCTTGGCTAAGCAGCCGAGCTGCTGAGCCGGAGGGTGGCGACGCTTCAAAGCCGAGACTCTTCAAAACATCTCACTCCATACCTCGGCTAACGGCATCGATCTACCGAGCCGAGGGGACGAGGAACCGACCTTCGTATATGGAGAAAAAATCTGCCGACCCTCCTCAGCCGTTTGATCTTGTCTAAAAGTGCGCTCGTCATGATGGACGGCTCAGATCTTGCCACGTTCACTAAATGACAAGATAGCGTTTTTGGGGATACGCGCTGAGATGGACGCTCAGGATCACGCCACGTAGTTCGGCTGATTCCGAGCTACGTGCTGATCTGCCAAGCCGAGGGGACGAGGAACCGACCCTCGTATATGGAGAAAAAATCTGCCGACCCTCCTCAGCCATTGGATCTTGTCAAAAAATGCGCTCGTCATGATGGACGGCTCAGATCTTGCCACGTTCACTAAACGACAAGATAGCATTTTTTGGGGATACGCGCTGAGATGGACGTCCAGGGCTGATTCCGAGGCATATGCCGACTCGCCGAGCCGAGGGGACGAGGAACCGACCCTCGTATACGAAGAAACTACCTGCCGAGGAGTGCGGATCGTCTGATCGCCCAGAAAATCGTGCTCGGCGCTGATCAAGGGCCCAGATTGCGCCACGCCATAAATCGGTATTAAAAATCAGTTTTTATTTATTTTAATCATTTTATTATTTAAAAATTGCGAAAAAATTACTAAAAATTCGGGAAAATTAACTAGAAATTCTAGAAGATAATTATAAATTCGGGGGAATATTTTTGAACCCCTGAACGAACAATTATTGCCTAGAATGTGTTGTTAAGGCCCCCGAACAACTGGTTAACACATCACAAAATTAAATAAGTAATCCGAAAAAATAGATAAAAACCGCCGGATATCCAGAGAAGCTTAAGAACAGCTTACAGCTTGAAAAATTACCTCACTACCCCCTTCGAGATTCAAAACCCTCCATTTGGGCTCCGATACAGCTCCACTGGCCATTAAAATAGCTAAATTACTCCTCAAAGGCTAATCAAACTCAGTCTTTAGGAGTGGGGGGCTCGTGATATGGCTAAAAATGGGGTTAAATCAGAACCGTCCAAATTGGGCACGAATCTTGAAGCTCAGGGATAAAACGGTAATTTCACCTACCAACGGGTCTGAAGCGGGTACTGGTTATCTTCCCCGAAGACCCACTTACCCGCAAACGGATCCACCTCAACTGGGTGCGGGTTTCAACCCGCAGCGAACCCGATCCAGAAGGGATAGAATTAGGGTTTTGGATTAAATCATAATCAACGGCCCTGATTCATATCTATCCCTTCACTGGGGATTAGGGATTACATTCCTTATCTAACCACAGGGGGATTACATTCCTAATCTGATCCCAGCAGCGCCGATAAATTCCCCCCATCCATCTCCACTGAGAGGTAATCAAACTTTCTCCAGTTTTTGCGCTCTTTTATAATCTTCCTTGATTACTGACTTGAGCGTCGGAGGGTGCACGCCGGGAACAACCCCGGTGTCTCGCACTTTTTGCAGGTGTACGGCAGGAGTCAGCGTCAAACTCCGACAGAACAGGTAACGGGTTTGCTATTCAGTTTTTCTAAGAATCCACAAATACTATCTGTTTGCCCCCACACCAGATTCAGCGGCAACAGTTTTCATTAACTTTTTGGGGCTAATCCTCAAACTTTATCAACTGGAGTACTATTTTTGTAAAGATTTTCTGCAGTAGTCTTATCAAATACATGTAAAACCATAATGATGTTTTTGTTAATCTTTGTTCGATAGTGTGGGGGGTTCTCTAATGATACCTAATGGAATTAAAATTTAACAAAAGAAATAATAAAAAATTAGAATCAATAACAAAGAATTAGTCACTCGTTTGTAGGGTGTGATCAGAAGGTCTTTTCTGAATTGAAGAAACCGGAATTAGAAACAGCAGGATGAAGTTGCTGGTCATCTGCAAAGCAATGATCCAGTCTCCAATGTAGTAAAAGGGAAAAATAACTCATAAATGAAAGGCCATCTGGATTAATTTGACAGCAAATAAAATTAGTTCGATTTACTTGAACATAGACACTTGTAGAACAAATATAGACAACTCTTTATTAGTGTTCCCTTTTGGAAGTGTCCACAATTTTTTTTTAAATAGTACAATATGAATTACAAAAAATTCAACCTCTCTTTTGCTAAAATTGCTTATACTAAAACATGTTCAAAAATTCTTTCTCGTGATTATAAAGAAATCACTGTTGAATTCTAACTGCGGAATAACTCAACAACGACGACGAGATGCAAGAATTATAGAATCAAAACAAGAGAACAAAGAATAACCAAAAAGCAACACACAAGATTTTTTCGAGGTTCACCCAAAATAATGGCTATTTCTCCGTGCAGAGGAACTCCTGCGATTTCCACTAGAAATATGAAGAATAAGTTTTAAAAATCTCTCAAGAATCTCACCCCCAAGGTGTAAGGTTTCTGTCTATCTCCCTCTCTCTCGAGGACGGCTGGTAGATCTCTATTTTCTTTTCATTTAACCCTAAAATTGTATACAATACAATATATATAGGATTTCTCAACTTTTATTCTCAGCCACTCATCAAACAGCATCGGGACAGTCGACCGCAACACCATGTTGGTCGACCGGTTCTTTGCTTCGACTGTACAGGGTTCAACAGAGCGTAGGTCGGTCGACTGTGCGGTCAACCAGTCGCCTCTTCAAGTATACAGGGTCCATCCAGAGAGAGTGACGGTCGACTGCACGGTCGACTTTTTTTGCCTGTACAAATGCGGTCGACTGTCCACCTACGGTCGACCGCAACTCACTTGTAGCAGCTTGCTGCTTCTTCGACTCTTTTTCTCATATGACTTCTCCAACCCATTATCGTGTATTGGATCCACAAACCCTAACAATCTCCCACTTGGAGACATACACGAAGTCTCTGACCTGTTCTTCATTCTTCCATTGGCCTAGTCTAGGCATGTGCCACTGCGAGTCTCCTCAACAATTAACCTGGAGACAGTCCGATAGCAGTATAGCAAAACTGATATTTCCTGCTATCCACCACCTTAGTAAGTATGTCCGCCGGATTCTTAGTGCCAAGAATCTTAGTTAGCTTCAACAATTTCTTCTCAACTGCCATTCTGATAAAATGATACCTCATTTGGATGTACCGAGTCTTAGAGTGATATGCCGAGTTTTTCGCCAAGAAAACTGTGCTTTGACTGTCACACCATAGTTCATCTATCGGTTGCTTCCTGCCTAACTGTTTCATAAGCTCCGAAATCCACAACATGTCTTTCGTCGCTTTTGTAAGTGTTATATACTCTGACTCCGTAGTTGACTATGCTATAACCTTTTGTAACTGCGAAGCCCAACTGACAGCTGTTCCTCCAACTGTTAATACATATCATGTAGTACTTCTGCAACCATCACGATCGTCCAAAAAATCCGCATCCACATAACCATATATGCAAAGACTCTCCCCCAAAATAAAGAGAGTGATCTGAAGTACCTGCTAGATATCTAAGAATCCACCTTACAGCATCCCAATGCTGTTTATCTGGATTCTTCATGTAACAGCTGACAACTCCCACTGCTTGTGCGATGTCTGGTCTTGTACACACCATCGCATACAGCAAACTCCCAACGGCTGAGACATAAGGAATAGCAGCCATTTACTCCATCTCCACCTCCATTTTAGGACACAAGTCCATTGATAACTTGAAGTGAGTAGCCAAGGGATAAGTGACTGGCCTCACGCCATCTATGTTGAATCTCTTCAATACCTTCTTCAAGTAGTCCACTTGAGATAACCAAAGCTTCTTGCTTCTCCTGTCTCTACTAATCTTCATGCCGAGGATTTGCTTTACTTCACCCAAGTCCTTTATTGAAAACTCCGAAGCTAGCGGCTTTTTCACTTCCTTGATCTTTTCTATACATGAACCTGCTAACAACATGTCATCCACATACAACGCCAAGGAAACTATATCATTGTCCTCATATCTATGAACATACACACAATAATCTATTTTGCATCTATCGAAACCTTTTCCTCTCATGAAGCAATCAAACTTCAAGTACCATTGCCACGGTGCTTGTTTGAACCCATAAAGACTCTTCTTCAATCGACATACCATGTCTTCTTTCCCTATTGCTTCAAAACCTGTGGGTTGTTTCATGTACAGCTCTTCTTCGACATCACCATGGAGAAATGCTGTCTTCACATCCAACTGCTCTAAGTGCAAGTCTTCAACTACCCTAATGCTAAGCAGAATCCTAATTAAAGCCATCTTCACAACCGATGCAAAGATCTCATTATAATCAACACCTTCTCTTTGAGAGAATCCTTTCACAACAAGCCTCGTCTTGTACCTCTTACTGCTATCTGCCTCATCTTTGACTCTGAAAACCCATTTGTTCATAAGAGCATGCTTCCGTGCAGGTAACTTGGTTAACTCCCAAGTTTGGTTCTGTTCCAAGGAGCTCATCTCGTCCTTCATGGCTAACTCCCACTGAATTCGAGCCTCATCCCTCAAAGCCTCCTCATGAGTCTCTGGCTCTCTTAAATCCGTGTACAGAATATGTTCGTGAACAACACCAACTGATGGAACAAAAATCTTGGTTGGCCTCCTCTCTCGTGTTGATCTCCTCGATGTAGGTACCGGTTCACTGATCGATTCAAGTTCCCCGAACTGTTCTGGCTGTACCTGTTCATCTTGGATAACCTTCTCATTCCCAATGGGCTCACCATGAGCCTCCTATGCTGCCTGTGGTACCTGTACCTACAGCTGCACTGTAGGGACCCTACCACTAGGGCTGCCTTCATAATCTAAATCTGAGTCTGAGTCTGAACCCCAATCTGACTCTGAACTGGTTGTACTGTCTTGACCTGTGTGACTATCCTTGTATAGGACCTCCTCATTGAATACTACATTCTTGCTGCGAATGACTTTGTTATCCATAAAATCCCAAAGCCTGTAACCATACTCATCTCCATCATAGCCAATGAACACACACATCCTGGACTTAGAGTCCAACTTCTTTCTTTCTTCCCTGTCAACTAGTGCATATGCCATACAACCATAAACTTTCAAATGCGAATAATTGATAGTTTTACCTGACCATAGTTCTTCTGGAATTGCTCCATCAAGGGCACTAGACGAGCAACGGTTAATCAAGTACACTGCTGTATCAACTGTAGCGGCCCAAAGATGAACCAGAAGACCCGCATGAAGTCTCATGCATCTCGCCCTTTCGAGTATCGTGCATTTCATTCTTTCTGCTACCCCATTCTCCTGTGAAGTTTTAGGAACTGTCTTGATTCCTCTAATACCTTTCCTTGCTAGATAGTTAACAAACTCTTTGCTTGTGTACTCACCTCCGTTGTCTGACTTTATTGCTTTCACATTGCAGCTCGTCTCATTCTCAACCCTGGCCCTCCAAGCTCTAAAAGCCTCAAATACTTCTGATTTCTCACGAACTGCATAAACCCAAACATTTCTTTTAGCATCATCGATGAATGTGAATATCTCTTACCACCATAAGAGAATTCCTGAGCTGGACCCCACACATCTGTATGTACCAACTCTAGCTTCCCAAGCTTCTTCTCACACCGACCCAACTGAAAGCTAACTGTCTTCTGTTTGCCCATCACACAATTCTCATAGAATTCCATCTCAACATTCTTCAGTCCCGGCCAAAGATCCCTAGAACAAAGCTGCTTGACACCCCTTTCACCAAGGTGCCCCAGCCTGACATGCCATAGAATTGAAGAGGAACTACCTGCTGATGCTGTAGCAATGATATCACTAGAATCACCTCCTCTGAGTAAGTACAGCATGTCACCACGCTTTTCTTTTGCCACCAACCTGGCACCTGTAGTCACCTTCCATTCTCCATGCCCAAAAGTTGTTGTGAACCCTTCTTTATGTAGTTTGCTAGTTGAGATCAAGTTTTTCTTCAAGCTCGGAATATGTCTTGTGTCATTCAAGACCAACTGCCCACCAATGAGAGCCTTTACTTTCACAGTGCCTCTGTAGCGCCCCGAATTTCTAATATGAGAGCTTAGAAGATACGTGGCACATTCCCAGTGATCCACTTCAATATAACAATAAACACAACCAAACACCACTAAAATTTTCAACATTTTAACAACAAAACTTTTACATATCACAGCAGAAGACTAAACAACTCAAATTAACTCAACAAGACTTTACAACTCAACACTGAACACTAAATAGTCCATTTATCCAAAAGCTACTAACTCAAGCACCCATTCTCCAACTCTAGGCAATAACCTGCAACAAGTGAGGCTAGAGTTGAACCCTAACCCCCAAACTAAAGGGGTCAGCCATAAATGGTGTGAGTGGCATAAAAATCAAATAGCAATATAAATGAACTTAAATCATAGCATCCAACCAATAATAACCAAAGGTGTAAAGTGTGAAATAGCAAGAAATGTAAACATCAAGTGATATCCAAAACCGAAAGTCAAGTGTGAAAAGCAGGAAATCCAAATGCAGAAAAGTGAGTCAATAAAACATGATGACTAAATGCTGACAACGATGACTACTAAGAGATGAAGATAAACTATGATAATTTGCCCATGCTTGATCATTCAGGAGATAGATCCCACATCTCAGGTATTTTCCTGGATAATTCAGGAGATCTTCCCACATCTAAACACAGTCTCATCATCACAAGAATACCACAAAAGCGTCGTCTCGACCTTGATAGTTCAGGAGTTCAATCCCACATCTCAAGATAATTACTTGGATAATTCAGGAGATATACCTCACATCTCAGGTTAACTACCTGGATAATTCAGGAGATAAATCCCACATCTCAAGTTAACTACTTGGATAATTCAGGAGATTAAGTCTCACAGCGAAAGCCTTACTGAGGTACATAACTCATGTTCCCATTCGTCATGACTTTACTAATGCCTGTCCTTATTAATTTGGGTTACTGAACAAAATCTCCTAGAGTAGTGTACCCTACCGGACTAAAAATCTGAATAATTGAAAATTTGCCTCAATGGGCCTCAACAAATAACTCAACAAATATCTCAACACCGGTATACTAGGGTCACGTACCTCTAGAGACTCAAAAACAAATATCTGAACAAATTCCCACTAACCAAGTGGCTCAACTGAATATCTCCAAAATCATATTCTTAAAGAATATCTCAAAAACAAATTACTGAACTGAATAACTTAAATTCCAATACTGAACTGAATATCCAACAATCAAATACGAAAATCCTTCAGGACCAGTCGACTCATGCTGAGGTAAGTCGACTGTCCAGAGGACAATTTTCCAACATTTTACATAAATAAACTAAGGCATAATCAGTCGTCTGGGAAGTCATCGGCCGACTGCCCCGAGACAAATACAAATAATTCTCATCAAAATATTTTAAGTATATAAAAGTCGACTGAAAGGTTCATAGGTCGACTGTCCCGAAAGGACTGAACAAATTTACAAACAGCATACCAGTCGACTGACACAGTCTAAGTTGACTGTCCTGAACAATTCTCAAAGACTGAAAGTACAGCAGCGGGCTCGTACCAGTCGACTGCTCCGTAGGTAAGTCGACTGTCGGCCTACAGTTTTCCAAAATAGGTCTGGATACAAAATCAACTGAAGATTTCTAAAGAATCATGGTTCATTATTTATCAAACAATAGTTCTTACACAAGCCAAAGATAACTCTCAAATAATCTCCAATACGATTGCATTACTCATCAATCAATTCCTCAAATCTCAACTTCTCAAGATCTAAACCACAAATCTTCCATTAGGGTTTCTCAACAAAACTTCTTCCTCAACTCCTAATTAAATCTGATCTAACAATAATAAGATTTCGATGTCTAGCATCCGATCACAATATAATCAGTTCTCAACATGATTTACAACAATACGATTTCATAGATCAATATTTCCTCAACAATTCTCGATATTTCTCATATATAGTCCGAATATCAATAAGTATGCTCATCATCCATATCCAATTAAAAGATCCATAACATACATACAATGAAACAAACAAATAGTATCATACCGATGCCCAAACAAAGTGTAACAAAGATCTTACGTCATTCATCAATCAAACAATCAAACCAAACAAACAAAACAAAACAAACCACTCACATTGATTTGAAGAAAATCCACAAAAAGCTCTTCTCTTTGCTAGATCCAAAAGTCTCTTCTTGCTCCTCAAACAAATCTCAAAAAATCTGAATATTCTCTCAATGACGGCTGGGAATAAAAATCCCTTATATATGCCGGATGATTATTAGGGTTTTACCACACTTTGCAAAACAATCCTTTCAAGAACACATCTTTCATATATATCCATTTTTCTTGTAATTTCAATAAAACTCCTTTAAATTAGGATCTAATAGAAGATATATTTTTAAACTTCAGCCAATACTGCTCAAAACGTCCAAAATGCCAATTTTGCATTTCAACCCTTGAAAATGCCAATTTTGCAAATAAGTCCTTCTTTTCTCAAAAATTGCAAATAGTATCAATTAATTTCGGAAAAATCTGGAAAAATACTACATAAATCCTAAATAATAAATAATGATTTTTCATAAAGAAATCTTAATTTTCAAACTTCTAAAAAGTCATTTGCACGTGTTTTGCACGTGTACAAAAGATAGATCTTTTAGAAAATATTAATTAAATCTCCAAAAAATCATTTAAATTTATTTTCAAATAATTAAAATAATATTTGAAAATATGGGGTTCTACATCACTCCCTCCTTAGAAGAGTTCTGTCCTCAGAACTACTACAATTGAGTTCAAACACATACCAAACAAAGGAAAATAGTTTCATATATATATAGAACATAATCCAAACAATTTCTTATAACATCACAATCAAGACAAAGGAATACATTATATATCAGTCAATAGCACAGTCATCCAAAGAATTCCAATCACATACAAGAAATACACTCATACAAACAATTCAGGAAATTCCTTCAGCATGCGATCCTCGGGCTCCCAAGTAGCCTCCTCGAACTGTTGATTCCTCCACAATACCTTGACCATAGGTATCACCTTGCTCCTAAGGACTTTCTCCCTACGATCAACGATCTCAACAGGCTGTTCTTTGTAGCTCAAGTTCACCTGTAGATCTTCAGGAACTTCTACCAACTGATGATTCTGATCGGCCACATACTTCCTTAATAGCGACACATGAAACACATCATGTACTTGTGCTAACTCCTCAGGAAGTCTCAATCTGTATGCTGTCTTGCCAATCCTCTCCACGATCTTGTACGGCCCAATATACCTCGGCGCCAACTTGCCTCCCTTACCGAATTTGATCACTCCTTTGGTCGGAGAAACCTTGAGGAAAACTGCATCCCTAACTTCAAATTCCAAATCTCTTCGTCGAGTATCAGCATAACTCTTCTGCCGACTCTGAGCTTCAACTAACCTCTGGCGAATCAGCTCAATTTGCTCTGACGTCTGCTGCACGATCTCAGGACCATACATCTGCCTCTCGCCGACCTCATACCAACAAACAGGTGTCCTGCACCTCCGCCCATACAAAGCCTCATACGGTGCCATCCCAATACTTGCATGGTAACTGTTGTTATAAGCAAACTCAACCAATGCCAAGTATCTCTTCCAACTACCACCGAAGTCCATAACACAAGCTCTCAACATATCTTCCAGCACTCGGTTCACCCTCTCCGTCTGACCATCTGTCTGCGGATGAAATGCTGTACTGAAATCAGTTCTGGTGCCCAAAGCTGCTTGTAGGCTCCTCCAAAACCTCGAAGTAAACCTTGGATCTCTGTCAGAAACAATCGACACAGGAACTCCATGCAGCCTCACAATCTCTCCAATGTACAACTCAGCCAATTTCTCCATTGACCAAGTAATCTTCATGGCTAGAAAATGTGCCGACTTAGTCAATCGGTCCACAACAACCCAAATCGAGTCATTGTCCTTCGAACTCCTCGGCAAACCCGTGATAAAGTCCATGCTGACATTCTCCCACTTCCACTCCGGAATGGGTAAAGGCTGTAACAAGCCTCCAGGTCTCTGATTCTCTGCCTTGATCTGCTGACAAGTCAGACACCTTGCCACAAAATCTGCTACATCCCGCTTCATACCAGACCACCAAAAATGTGGTTTGATGTCCCTGTACATCTTCGTGCCTCCTGGATGAACTGATAACAATGTACTGTGTGCCTCCTGCAAGATACTCTCTCTCAACTCTGCATTATCTGGAACACACAACCTCTCACCCATCCAAAGAACTCCATCTTGGACACGAAACTCCGATAACTTGCCTTCTGAAACCTGCTGCATCATCTTCTGGATCTCTGAATCTGATTTCTGACCTTCCACAATCCTCTCTCTCAAAGACGGCTGCAGCCTCAACTGAGCCAAAGATGCCCCTAAACCTCGCAGTACCACCTCGATACCTGCCTGATCGATCTCTGCTGCCAACTCCCTTCGAGTAGTGATCAATCTTGATAAACTACTCTTCCTGCTAAGTCCATCAGCCACTACATTCGCCTTGCCCGGATGATACTTGATCTCAGGACGAATGTCTTCCAATACCTCCAACCACCTTCTCTGCGGAAGATTCAAATCCCTCTGCTGATAAATATACTTCAGGCTCTTGTGGTCAGTGTACATGTTGACCTTCTCACCATAAACATAATGCCTCCATAGCTTCAAGGCATAGATGATAGCTGCTAGCTCCAAATCATGCGCCGGATAATTCTTCTCATGCGGACGCAACTGCCTCGAACCATAAGCAATGACCTTGCCTTCCTGCATCAGGACACAACCCAAACCTCTGAGAGATGCATCACTGTAGATATCATAATCTTTCCCAGCTTGCGGCAATGCCAATATAGGTGCAGTAGTCAGCCTTTCCTTTAACTCAAGGAAACTCTCTTCGCACTTATCGGTCCATACAAATGCCACATTCTTCCGGGTCAAACCTGTCATCGGAACTGCAATCTGAGAATACCCCTGAATAAACCTCCTGTAGTACCCAGCTAAACCCAAGAAGCTTCTGACTTCCTTCACTGACGTCGGCCTGGGCCAATTCTTCACTGCTTCCACTTTCTGAGGATCAGTAGCCACTCCCTCCTTAGAAAGAATATGGCCAAGGAAAGCTACCTCAGACTTCCAGAATTCACACTTCGACAATTTGGCATACAAACTATGCTCCTGCAACGTCTGTAACACCGCTGTCAAGTGCGTCGAATGATCCTCTTCCGACTTCGAATATACCAAGATATCATCGATGAAGACCACTACGAAGGAATCAATGAACGGCCTCAACACCCGATTCATCATATCCATGAACACTGCTGGCGCATTCGTCCACCCGAATGGCATCACCAAAAACTCATACAGCCCATGACGAGTCCTGAATGCTGTCTTACTCACATCTTTCTCCTTGACTCGCACCTGATGATACCCTGACCTCAGATCAATCTTCGAAAACACCGCTGCTCCTCGAAGCCTGTCGAACAAATCGTCAATCCGCGGCAGTGGGTACTTGTTCTGAATAGTCACCCTATTCAATTCCCGATAGTCAATGCACATCCTCATCGACCCATCCTTCTTCTTGACCAACAACACTGGCGCTCCCCACGGAGAAGAACTCGGTCTGATAAGCCCTTTACTCAAAAGCTCCTCAATCTGCTTCTTCACTTTATCTTGCTCTACAGGTACCATCCTGTATGGAGCCTTGGAAATTGGCACGCTTCCCGGCTGAATATTGATGCAAAACTCTACATCTCTCTGCGGCAGTAATCCTGGAAAATCATCCAAGAACACCTGAGGAAAATTTCGAACAACCGGAATGCCCTTGACTTCATCCGAGATTGCCATCTTTGATACCATTGCAGCCACCTTCGGGATCTTCTTCTTCCCTTGGAAAGTTACTACAGGTCCACCTGGTGCATTCACCAACACCTCCTTCTGCTTGCAGTCAATTGTGGCATCATATATAGCCATCCAATCGATGCCTACGATGACATCCACTCCCAACACTTGCAGTTCGATCAAGTCGATGCCGAACATCCTTCCACCAATCTCGATATCACAGCCCTCGTAATAACGATTCGCTACCAGCTCTTCACCTGACGGCGTTGCCACCGACAAAACCCTGCCTGGAAATAACTTAGGTTCCAAACCTAAGATCTTTGCAAAACTTGGCGATACAAATGTATGCGATGAACCAGTGTCAAACAAAACCTTTGCTTTAATTCCATTTATTAAAACAACTCCTGTTACAATAAGAATGATACTCAATCTTAAATTGTTCTGAAATAAAAGTTTTTTTCATTACACTGTTTCAAAAATGAAAGAAATCAAAATTCCTGCATACCCTGTATTACATCTTCCGAGTTTCTCGCATCCTCCTCGGTCAATGCAAATACTCGCCCTTGCCTCTTCGGGACTTTGCTTCCACCCAAACCATCTTCCTTCAATTTTGGACAACGGAGCTTGGAATGTCCAGTCTGCCCACACTGAGAACAGATATGCTCTGCCAACTTCGGACTTGCTGACCTGTAATGTCCTACCTCCTTGCAATAGTAACAGGTCACTCCCTGAGCTGCAGGTGCCTTCTGCACCGATCCACTGAACTTGGCCTGCTTCGCTGGGAATCCCTTCCCACTCTGGCCTGATGCTGGCCTCTTGTTCCGGTTCCATGTATCCTGCTTCTTCTGAAATAGGTCCATATCCTCCTCAGTCATCGCTGCTCTTCTGACCAGCTTGTCAAATCTTCTGATACCCAATGGAACCATCCTTGACCTCAAGTTCGGCCTCAAGCCCTGCTCAAACTTTTTGGCCTTCTTTGCTTCGTCCATGACCAACTCTGGTGCATACCTCGAAAGTTGAGCAAACTTCGTCTCATACTCCCGAACAGTCATGCTGCCCTGCTGAAGATTCATGAACTCGGTCACCTTCTTCTCTTGTACATCCAGAGGAAAGAAGCGATCTCTGAACTCCTCCAGAAAAGCTTCCCATGTCAGCTGCTGATCTTCCAAATTCCTCTTCAGTGACTCCCACCAGACACCAGCATCTTTCTCGAGCTGCATCGAAGCTAACTTCACCTTACTAGCTGCCGGAGTCTCTGACACCTCGAAGATCGTCTCCATCTTCCTAATCCAATCATCTGCTACTGTTGGATCAGCTTGCCCCTCAAAGACTGGCGGCCTCATCCTCTTAAAGGATTCAATCTGCTTGATGGGGTCGGCATTCACCAATCCATGTCCAGCTCCATGATTGGGCGGCGGATTCTGCTGCTGCTGAGCTTGCTGCTGTTGCGCCACGTTGAATGCCATCAACGTATTCAGTGTTTGATACACCTTAGCGAATTCAGCCTCTAGGTCGATCCCATTTTCTCGAGAACTACCTGATCCATCCTCATTGTTGCCACCATTTCTACCTCTGGGTGCAACCATTTTGAATACTGCAAAACGAGGGTAAAGTTAGAGTAACACACAATTCAAACTCATATCAATGCCCTATGGCAAAACCATAACCATGCCTCAAACCATAACTTCAAACCAAACATCATATTTTAACTCTATGTGATACTCACACTCTGATGTCCACACCTAGGTATTCACTCTCTAGTGTCCACACCTAGGTTGGTTTTCTTACTATGTCTATTATTACCATTGAAGCAGAGCTCTGATACCAATCTTTGTAGCGCCCCGAATTTCTAATATGAGAGCTTAGAAGATACGTGGTACATTCCCAGTGATCCACTTCAATATAACAATAAACACAACCAAACACCACTAAAATTTTCAACATTTTTACAACAAAACTTTTACATATCACAGCAGAAGACTAAACAACTCAAATTAACTCAACAAGACTTTACAACTCAACACTGAACACTAAATAGTCCATTTATCCAAAAGCTACTAACTCAAGCACCCATTCTCCAACTCTAGGCAATAACCTGCAACAAGTGAGGCTAGAGTTGAACCCTAACCCCCAAACTAAAGGGGTCAGCCATAAATGGTGTGAGTGGCATAAAAATCAAATAGCAATATAAATGAACTTAAATCATAGCATCCAACCAATAATAACCAAAGGTGTAAAGTGTGAAATAGCAAGAAATGTAAACATCAAGTGATATCCAAAACCCAAAGTCAAGTGTGAAAAGCAGGAAATCCAAATGCAGAAAAGTGAGTCAATAAAACATGATGACTAAATGCTGACAACGATGACTACTAAGAGATGAAGATAAACTATGATAATTTGCCCTTGCTTGATCATTCAGGAGATAGATCCCACATCTCAGGTATTTCCCTGGATAATTCAGGAGATCTTCCCTACATCTAAACACAGTCTCATCATCACAAGAATACCACAAAAGCGTCGCCTCGACCTTGATAATTCAGGAGTTCAATCCCACATCTCAAGATAATTACTTGGATAATTCAGGAGATATACCTCACATCTCAGGTTAACTACCTGGATAATTCAGGAGATAAATCCCACATCTCAAGTTAACTACTTGGATAATTCAGGAGATTAAGTCTCACAGCGAAAGCCTTACTGAGGTACATAACTCATGTTCCCATTCGTCATGACTTTACTAATGCCTGTCCTTATTAATTTGGGTTACTGAACAAAATCTCCTAGAGTAGTGTACCCTACCGGACTAAAAATCTGAATAACTGAAAATTTGCCTCAATGGGCCTCAACAAATAACTCAACAAATATCTCAACACCGGTATACTAGGGTCACTTACCTCTAGAGACTCAAAAACAAATATCTGAACAAATTCCCACTAACCAAGTGGCTCAACTGAATATCTCCAAAATCATATTCTTAAGGAATATCTCAAAAACAAATTACTGAACTGAATAACTTAAATTCCAATACTGAACTGAATATCCAACAATCAAATACGAAAATCCTTCAGGACCAGTCGACTCATGCTGAGGTAAGTCGACTGTCTAGAGGACAATTTTCCAATATTTTACATAAATAAACTAAGGCATAATCAGTCGTCTAGGAAGTCATCGGTCGACTGCCCCGAGACAAATACAAATAATTCTCATCAAAATATTTTAAGTATATAAAAGTCGACTGAAAGGTTCATAGGTCGACTGTCCCGAAAGGACTGAACAAATTTACAAACAGCAGACCAGTCGACTGACACAGTCTAAGTTGACTGTCCCGAACAATTCTCAAAGACTGAAAGTACAGCAGCGGGCTCGTACCAGTCGACTGCTCCGTAGGTAAGTCGACTGTCGGCCTACAGTTTTCCAAAATAGGTCTGGATACAAAATCAACTGAAGATTTCTAAAGAATCATGGTTCATTATTTATCAAACAATAGTTCTTACACAAGCCAAAGATAACTCTCAAATAATCTCCAATACGATTGCATTACTCATCAATTAATTTTTCAAATCTCAACTTCTCAAGATCTAAACCACAAATCTTCCATTAGGGTTTCTCAACAAAACTTCTTCCTCAACTCCTAATTAAATCTGACCTAACAATAATAAGATTTCGATGTCTAGCATCCGATCACAATATAATCAGTTCTCAACATGATTTACAACAATACGATTTCATAGATCAATATTTCCTCAACAATTCTCGATAGTTCTCATATATAGTCCGAATATCAATAAGTATGCTCATCATCCATATCCAATTAAAAGATCCATAACATACATACAATGAGACAAACAAATAGTATCATACCGATGCCCAAACAAAGTGTAACAAAGATCTTACGTCATTCATCAATCAAACAATCAAACCAAACAAACAAAACAAAATAAACCACTCACATTGATTTGAAGAAAATCCACAAAAAGCTCTTCTCCTTGCTAGATCCAAAAGTCTCTTCTTGCTCCTCAAACAAATCTCAAAAAATCTGAATATTCTCTCAATGATGGCTGGGAATAAAAATCCCTTATATATGCCGGATGATTATTAGGGTTTTACCACACTTTGCAAAACTATCCTTTCAAGAACACATCTTTCATATATATCCATTTTTCTTGTAATTTCAATAAAACTCCTTTAAATTAGGATCTAATAGAAGATATACTTTTAAACTTCAGCCAATACTGCTCAAAACATCTAGAATGCCAATTTTGCATTTCAACCCTTGAAAATGCCAATTTTGCAAATAAGTCCTTCTTTTCTCAAAAATTGCAAATAGTATCAATTAATTTCGGAAAAATCTGGAAAAATACTACATAAATCCTAAATAATAAATAATAATTTTTCATAAAGAAATCTTAATTTTCAAACTTCTAAAAAATTATTTGCACGTGTTTTGCACGTGTACAAAAGATAGATCTCTTAGAAAATATTAATTAAATCTCCAAAAAATCATTTAAATTCATTTTCAAATAATTAAAATAATATTTGAAAATATGGGGTTCTACAGCCTCTACCTACAACTGGACATATCTGCCCATTACCAACTGAAACTGCACCAAAGTCACCTGTCCTGTAATCCTAAAAAACAACCCTCGTGGGGGTACAATGATAAGAAGCACCTGAGTCTATACACCAATCATCTTGCAAAATATTAAATCCAATAGATAAACACAATTCATCTAGATGGGTTTCAATACTTACCACATTGGATACCTGTGAACCTGCTTGTGCTTTCTTATACTCCTTGCATTGGTTTCTCTTGTGTCCTGGCTTCTTGCAGCACCAACACACACCTTTCCGATGTCCTGTTCTTGACTTGGACCTGTGATTCCTGCTCTGTGACTTTTCTCTGTTGTTATTTCTACCACGGTTATTAACTGACAGTGCGGTATTGCTAGGATATGACACCGAAGTCTCTCCATGTCTTTTCCTCCTTGCATCTGTTAGTGTAGGTGCCCTAGAGGCAATAAAATGATATTATATAATCAGTATTATTGACATTATGTTCTATTTGATTATATTAATAATTTATTATGCTTCGTATTTACTGTGTTATAAATGTTAGCATGATAAATGTCCTTAGATTATTAATACGAACTATATGAACATGAGATTATATATAGTATAATAATCTTAAATGTCCCTAGTCGAGTATTATTATTATTAGGACAGTAATAATACATTGAGACTAGTATGTTGATTGATTGATGACCACCTCTCATGGGTCATTAGTATAGAGATACTAAAATCAATACATAGGTAAATGTAAGAGTACATTGTACTGGACAGACCCACTGTGAGATTCAACCATGGAATAAATAAATAAGTGTCATAAGTAATCTCACTGTGATAATGGTGTAATGGTCCTCTGACCTGAAATCATTATATTTCTACACGAGAATTAATGTACTTTGATTCTATCAAAAGTTATCTTTAATCGGGTAACGATAAAGATAGTATTGGGTTCATTATGAACCGTGTGAGAAATGTGAATGATCTAGATGGAATTTAACCCTCCTAATTTTGAGAGCGATATTATCGGCCTCTTGTTTGAGTGAGACTATGAAATGCATGGCCATGCTCAAATATTGATTTGTTTGAATAGTCTACTCATCGATCAAGAAAATAAAGATTAAATTATTAAGAGGATGACACGAACCATGCCTCTAGTTTAATCTATAATATCAAGGTTAAAAGGATTATATTACACGGAGACATTAGTCACGAAAGGTTTAATTGAATCACCAATTATTATTATTACTTGGGTAGCAATGATGTATTACTAGATGCCGCTCATTGTTTATAATTTTATTATTAGATAATAAAATTATTGCCAACGTAATAATAACCTAAAGGGTCACACACTTAGAACGTTTAAAAGGAGTTTTAATTTAAATTCGGAATTTAAATTAAATGATTATAAATTCGAAATCAGTTATTTAATTAATTGAGTTGGACTTGATTAATTAAAGTGTAATTCGAATTTAAATCTTTAAACCGAATCAGTTTGGTTTAGTAGAAGCCCAAACCGATTACGGTTACGCCCACCTCATTCTCTCTTATAAATACATAGAGATGTATTGGTTTAGGGTTCATCTTTTGGCAAATTCGTTTTCCACAAAAACCCTAGCCGCTCCAACTGTTGAGAGGCAAGAGAGAGAGAGAGAGAGATAGAGGCAAGCATCATCGGCTAGTACCGGCTCCCTTGATTGTTGGACGATCGGACGTTCGTGTGGACTGCTTTAGAGACGCGGATCTTGCTACAAGGGTTGCGTGGTGATTGTATAACAGGACCTCCATCTTTCAGCCTTCGTAAAGCTCTTAAAAGGTAAAATTTTGTTTCTCCATAATCAGCCATGTCTTGTACACGGATCCTAGGGTTAGGGTTTCGGAGTTTATGGTTTTATGACTGTTTTTTTCGCTGCGTTTGTGCCCCGAAATCCTTTCATTGGTATCAGAGCTGCGTGTATAAGGGGCTGATTTGGTTACGTGTTTGCTGCATTCGATGCATGTATGCATGTTTTATGAATCTGCCTTGATACGGTTATATGATATGTCGATTATAATATGTTATGTCGATCATATATGATTCTGTTATGCTATATATTGTGATTTGATCATACAGGTATGTTTTACAATCTGCCATGACTGATCAGTAAGCGATTTTGTATGTTATGCATGATGTTTGGTTTATATGGTGATATAAACTGATGGACAGATGGTGTTTGGACACGATCTGTAAACTGGGATATGATATGAATGTATATGATACATGGTTCCGGAACTGTATATGATGCAGTGGCGGCAGAGACTAAAAGATATGATCTGTTGTTCGAAATCGATGATTTCTGAATAGGGATAGTCTTCTGGAATTAAAAAAAAAATTCTGATTTCGAGCTGTCCGGACAGCTCGACCCCTGCCAGGGGCTGCCGCCCCCGGACCCCGCCCGGGGGTTGCCGCCCCCGGACCCCTGCTGTATATTTTTTTTTGTGTTCTTAATTGTTTACTTGAGCATGGTGCTGGTTATGGCCTTAAGACCCTTAGATTAATGGTTTATGGTTTTGGTTTTGTAAATACGACTTGCATGTCGTTTTCTTCATTCTTGTAATTGTATAATCTCGAATGTAACTCGAGTTTTATTATGTAAGTACATTAGTATAGGTTGTTTTCAATTATTCAATGTAATGTACTTGAAGATTGAAGGACAATCCAAGAAGTGGAGCAACCAAGGATAATGAAGACATGTAATTGTATAGACTGACCTCGATCCTTTCATTAGCTTGAAAGGATCATGTAGGATAAAGGCCATAACCAAGCACGTTTACATACTGCACTTTACATATTGATGTATGAATGTTTGTGTAGAATACATTATGATGCATGCTTCAATTAGATTAATAATGTATTAATATATGTATTAGATACATCACCCATGCCATGCCTGCTTAAACAAGATAAAATTTGTAACGATTTAAGATGAACATTAAACAAACGATCATGAGATTCTCGTGTTTATGAAACACGGCAATTAAATATGAATTTTCATTGATTCAACGATTGAATGATTTTGTCAACAACCGATTTCGAATCTGTAAGAGAAGGGGTGCCAATAATGCCGTCTGTGCATTAACCTCTGATCTGGAAATCATTCATTCAACGAATTTTTGATTTGAAATATTTAGTTCCAAGACAAATTGGGAATCTCTTTATGATGGGATCATGATCGTTTATAAGTAAACCCCTTAACAAAATATTAAGTTAATTAGATGCTTTCCAATGAATTAACACTCATCAAAGCCTAGATCATAAGGGGTGGGTTTGCCAAAGTAGAGCACTCCTTTTAATCGTGGTTAGGTGCGAAAGAATAAATGTGATATTCGTCATGTTAATCATTGGGTCCAACTTAACTAAGTCGTCACAATAGGATTGTGGATAGTGAACTTAGAAGCATAGAGTTTGGCAAAATTTATTAGATAAATTAGAACAATAGTTGTTCACCAAACTATCCAAGAATTATATGTGATATAATTGACAAATGTTGTCTACCTAAATAGTTATGTTTTGGGAGAATTGGCCAACGCTGACTCAAGGCATAATGAAATATGGATCTTGGCTCACTAGAAAATTAGTTTCCGAATTGATAGTAAGGGCTATTAGTTTGAACAAAATAGTGGGAGGTATATTAAGTTGAATGTACCATGATCACTTGAACATAATTATTAATTATTTGACAATCTAACTTATCTTATGCATTTTAAACATTGTAGATACTAAATGGCGCAAAACACAAACAACTCTTTCTCCGTGCGATCAGTCCTTGAGAAGGACAAGCTGACAGGAACAAACTTCCTTGACTGGTCTAGGAATTTGAGGATTGTCCTCAGGCAGGAGCGTAAGCTCCATGTTGTTGAAATTCCTCCACCGGTCCATCCTGGTGACGGTGCAACTCGTGCTCAACTAAATGCTTACCAGAAGCATATTGATGATGCGACGGATGTTGCTTGTCTCATGCTTGCAACTATGAGTGCTGAGCTTCAGAAGCAGCATGAGCATATGGATGCTTATGCTATGCTTGAGCATCTTCAGACGATGTTTCAAGTACAGGCTCGTCAAGAAAGGTTCAATACGTACAAAGCAATTTTTAACTGCAAGCAAGGAAATAACCCGGTTGGACCGCATGTTCTGAAGATGATTGGGTATTTTGAATACCTAGACCGTTTGGGCTCCGGGCTTACTCGAGAGGCTCAAATAGATATTATCTTGCAATCTTTGAACAACAACTATGCCCAGTTTATTATGACTTTCATCATGACTGAGCAAGACAAAACACCCACTAAATTATTGGCACTGTTAAGAACTACCGAAGCCAACATGCAAAAGGCACCTGAGAATGCTCCCATAATGATGGTGGGCAATAAAGGTGCTAAGAGAAAGGGGAAATGGAAGGGCAAGAAAAAGATTGGATCTAATCAAGTTGCTCCTTCCAAGCCCACTTTCAAGAAAGCTCTCAAGCCTAAAGGTGGTGTTGCTAAACCTGATAAGGGTGATTGTCACTGGTGCAAGAAACCAGGTCATTGGAAGAGAAACTGTCCAGCTTATTTGGAAAGTCTGAAGAGCTTGAAATCTCTGAATATTTCTGATTCAGGTATTCATGTTATAGAAGTCAATTTATCTACTTCTACATCTTGGGTATTGAATACTGGATGTGGTTCTCACATTTGTATTAATGTGCAGGGACTTCAAAGGAGTAGATCTTTGGCAAAGGGAGAGATCGACCTACGCGTTGGCAATGGAGCAAAGGTTGCTGCTTTGGCCGTGGGGACTTATTATTTATCGTTGCCCTCTGGGCTTATTTTAGAACTTGAGAACTGTTATTACGTGCCTGCGATTTGCAGAAACATTATTTCTATTTCTTGTTTGGACAAGAAGGGTTTTTCGTTTATAATAAAAGACAATTGTTGCTCTTTTGGTTTAAATGATTTAACTTATGGTGTAGCGCGTTTATTTAATGGTTTATATGTTCTAGATCTTGATTATATTCCCGTCTATAATATGAATAAACGTCTTAAAGCAAATGACTCAAATCAAACATACCTTTGGCATTGTCGATTAGGCCATATAAATGAGAATCGCATATCCAAACTACATAAAGATGGATTTTTGGATAAGTTTGATTTTGAATCATACGATGAATGTGATGCTTGTTTACTTGGTAAAATGGCAAAAGCTTCTTTTACTAAACAAGGTGAAAGGGCCAACGAACGATTAGAACTGATACATAGTGATGTATGTGGTCCAATGCGTTCTATGGCAAGAGGTGGCTTTTATTACTTCATAACATTTACTGATGATTTCAGTAGATTCGGATATGTGTATCTTTTGAAACACAAATCTGAATCCTTTGAAAATTTCAAAGAATTTAAAGCTGAAGTAGAAAAGCAAATAGGCGGAAGTATTAAAACTCTTCGATCTGATCGAGGAGGTGAATACTTAAGCCATGATTTTAAGAATTACTTAAAGGAGTGTGGTATAGTATCACAACTCACTCCTCCTGGAACACCACAATGGAATGGGGTTTCTGAAAGGAGAAATCGTACCTTGTTAGATATGGTACGATCGATGATGAGTCATGCTGATCTTCCAATAAGTTTCTGGGGTTATGCCCTAGAAACGGCTGCATATACACTAAACCGAGTTCCAACTAAAGCGGTTCAAAAGACTCCATATGAGATATGGACTGAGAAACGTCAAAGCATGTCATTTATGAAAATATGGGGATATGAAGCGTTTGTGAAACGTATGATCTCTGACAAGCTTGGACCAAAATCAGACAAGTGTTATTTTGTGGGATACCCGAAGGAAACTAAGGGTTACTTCTTCTATAATCCGACCGAGAACAAAATAGTTGTTTCTCGCACTGCTGTATTTCTTGAACGAGAGCTAGTCTCCAAAAGAAACAGTGGGAGGAAAATAGTACTCGATGTAGCTCGAGACCCACAAGATAATGTTGAACCCGAATTGGAACTTGAGCAGGATATTCAAGATAATATTCAAGATGACACTGCTCAAGAAACACAGATTGTTCGTAGATCTGGTAGGATTCGCCATAAACCTGAGAGATATTATGGATTTCTCTTAATAGAGAATGGTGATTTGATGCTCATAGATCAAGATGAGCCCCTCACCTACCAAGATGCTATGAACAGTCCTGACTCTGAGAGATGGCTAGAAGCCATGAAATCTGAAATGGATTCCATGTATGATAACCAAGTATGGACTTTGGTTGATCCACCTGAAGGGGTAAAACCTATAGGGTGCAAATGGGTTTTCAAAAAGAAAATCGACATGGAAGGAAATGTTCAGACCTATAAAGCTAGGTTGGTTGCAAAAGGTTTCAAACAAATTCATGGTATTGACTATGATGAAACTTTTTCACCTGTAGCTATGGTCAAATCCATTAGGATTTTGCTTGCAATAGCAGCTTATCATGATTATGAGATCTGGCAGATGGATGTCAAAACAGCCTTCCTTAATGGGAGCCTTGAAGAGGATGTGTACATGACACAACCTGAAGGTTTTGTCAGTCCAAGGGATGCTAGAAGGATATGTAAGTTGCGTCGATCCATTTATTGACTGAAGCAGGCCTCAAGGAGGTGGAATATTCGTTTTGACCAGACAGTCAAGGAATTTGGCTTTATTCAAAACGAAGATGAATCTTGTGTTTACAAAAGGATTAGTGGGAGCCACGTGGCATTCATAGTATTATATGTTGATGATATATTACTTATCGGGAATGACATACCTTCTCTACAGGCTGTTAAGACTTCGTTGGGAAAAAATTTCTCCATGAAAGATTTAGGCAAGGCGACCTATATATTAGGGATCAGGATCTATAGAGATAGATCCAGAAGATTGATCGGCCTAAATCAGAGTACATATATTGACAAAGTACTGCATCGTTTTGGGATGCAAGATGCTAAAAGGGGATTTGTCCCGATGTCTCATGGGATATCGATCTCGAGTGACAATAGTCCTAAAACATTGGATGAAAAGAACCGCATGAGTAAGATTCCATATGCTTCTGCAATTGGATCTATCATGTATGCAATGATATGTACTCGTCCTGATGTGTCGTATGCTTTGAGTATGACGAGCAGGTTCCAGTCTAATCCAGGTGAAGGTCACTGGACAGCTGTCAAGAATATTCTTAAGTACTTGAAGAGGACTAAAGATTCATTCTTGGTATATGGGGGAGAAGAGAGACTAGTGGTAAAAGGTTACACTGATTCTAGTTTCCAAACAGACAAGGATGATTCTATATCCCAGTCTGGTTTCATGTTTTGTCTCAATGGAGGTGCTGTAAGCTGGAAAAGTTCAAAGCAAGAAACAGTAGCTGATTCTACAATGGAGGCTGAGTATATTGCTGCTTGCGAAGCAGCTAAGGAGGCAGTTTGGATCCGAAATTTCATCACAGGGCTTGGTGTGGTTCCATCGATCGCAGATCCTATCGATCTTTATTGCGATAACAGCGGAGCCATAGCACAAGCAAAGGAACCAAGATCGCACTCCAGGGCAAAACATATACTTAGAAGATATCACCTTATTCGTGAGATTAATGAACGAGGAGATATACATATATGTAAAGTGCAAACAAATGATAACGTAGCTGACCCACTGACTAAGGCTTTGTGCAGCAGAAGCACGAGGGTCACACTAGTTCCATTGGTATTCGATACATGAGTGATTGGCTCTAGTGCAAGTGGGAGATTGTTAGTGTAGGTGCTCTAGAGGCAATACAATGATATTATGTAATCAGTATTATTGACATTATGTTCTATTTGATTATATTAATAATTTATTATGCTTCGTATTTACTGTGTTATAAATGTTAGCATGATAAATGTCCTTAGATTATTAATACGAACTATATGAACATGAGATTATATATAGTATAATAATCTTAAATGTCCCTAGTCGAGTATTATTATTATTAGGACAGTAATAATACATTGAGACTAGTATGTTGATTGATTGATGACCACCTCTCATGGGTCATTAGTATAGAGATACTAAAATCAATACATAGGTAAATGTAAGAGTACATTGTACTGGACAGACCCACTGTGAGATTCAACCATGGAATAAATAAATAAGTGTCATAAGTAATCTCACTGTGATAATGGTGTAATGGTCCTCTGACCTGAAATCATTATATTTCTACACGAGAATTAATGTACTTTGATTCTATCAAAAGTTATCTTTAATCGGGTAACGATAAAGATAGTATTGGGTTCATTATGAACCGTGTGAGAAATGTGAATGATCTAGATGGAATTTAACCCTCCTAATTTTGGGAGCGATATTATCGGCCTCTTGTTTGAGTGAGACTATGAAATGCATAGCCATGCTCAAATATTGATTTGTTTGAATAGTCTACTCATCGATCAAGAAAATAAAGATTAAATTATTAAGAGGATGACACGAACCATGCCTCTAGTTTAATCTATAATATCAAGGTTAAAAGGATTATATTACACGGAGACATTAGTCACGAAAGGTTTAATTGAATCACCAATTATTATTATTACTTGGGTAGCAATGATGTATTACTAGATGCCGCTCATTGTTTATAATTTTATTATTAGATAATAAAATTATTGCCAACGTAATAATAACCTAAAGGGTCACACACTTAGAACGTTTAAAAGGAGTTTTAATTTAAATTCGGAATTTAAATTAAATGATTATAAATTCGAAATTAGTTATTTAATTAATTGAGTTGGACTTGATTAATTAAAGTGTAATTCGAATTTAAATCTTTAAACCGAATCAGTTTGGTTTAGTAGAAGCCCAAACCGATTACGGTTACGCCCACCTCATTCTCTCTTATAAATACATAGAGATGTATTGGTTTAGGGTTCATCTTTTGGCAAATTCGTTTTCCACAAAAACCCTAGCCGCTCCAACTGTTGAGAGGCAAGAGAGAGAGAGAGAGAGAGAGGCAAGCATCATCGGCTAGTACCGGCTCCCTTGATCGTTGGACGATCGGACGTTCGTGTGGACTGCTTTAGAGACGCGGATCTTGCTACAAGGGTTGCGTGGTGATTGTATAACAGGACCTCCATCTTTCAGCCTTCGTAAAGCTCTTAAAAGGTAAAATTTCGTTTCTCCATAATCAGCCATGTCTTGTACACGGATCCTAGGGTTAGGGTTTCGGAGTTTATGGTTTTACGACTGTTTTTTTTCGCTGCGTTTGTGCCCCGAAATCCTTTCAGCATCCTCATTCATAATGCTGCTTATAACATTCTTAAGGGTTGTCGTATCAGTCATGGTGCTAGTAATAGTCTGATCCACTGTGCCATAACTATCGGGAAGACTGGATAGCAACAACAACGATTGTGCCATCTTCTCAAACTTTAAACTCGACGATTCCATCTGATAGTAAACCATACAGAAATTGTTGATGTGCTCAGCAACCGAACCCTTTTCCGACAGCTTCAAGTTAACCAACTTCTTTAGGTGTAGGATCTGGTTCACTGTATTTGGCTTCTCAAACATGTCTGTCAATATCTCCATTGCCTCTTTCGCGGTCCTTACCTTCTCAATGTGAAATAGCTCCTTCCTGCTCATCGACAACTGAATCTGCCCATGCGCTTTCTGATTCAATCTATTCTAGGCCGCCAATGCAACCGGATCGACCTCCGGCCCTTCTGGCTTCGCACTAAACAACAGATCATCTAGATCCTTCTGTCAAAGATACGCAATCATTTGGATCTTCCACATTGTGAAATCCTTTCCGTCGAACTCCTTGACTCTACTCTTATCCTCATCTCAATCAATACTACCAACCTGTAGCTCTAATATCACTTTGTTGAATTCTAACTACGGAATAACTCAACAACGACGAAGAGATGCAAGAACTATAGAATCAAAATAAGATAACAAAGAACAACAAAAAAGCAACACACAAGAACACACAAGACTTTTCGAGGTTCACCCAAAACAATGGCTACTTCCCCGCACAGAGGCACTCCTGCGATTTCCACTAGAAATATGAAGAATAGGTTTTACAATTCTCTCAAGAATCTCACTCCCAAGGTGTAGGATTTCTGTCTATCTCCCTCTCTGTCATGTCCCGCTTTCTAAAAAGAGAATACGGAATACGGATACGTGACTAAGCCCAGTGAATAATTTTCATCATCCATAAGCTGTCAGGATCTTTATAATATTTTACAAGAATAATCAGAGCCGGAAGCAAGAAAAGTCAACCACGCATGCATATATGAATCAAATACCAACAGGATTACTTGAAACAAAATGTAATAATCTTAAATAAACCAGATCTGAACAAATCAATAATCCTGCATCTATTGCCTAATACAAAATCATCCAAGTAACAAATACAATTGTTCAAAAGCAACAAGAAATAATAATAATAGCAGGAAAATCATGATACCAAAACTCCAACATCTAGAATCTTATATCACCTACTCCATCAGGCTGCTGATCTCCAAAATCTGCAACTTAATAAATTACAGGAAGAGGAAAAAGAAAACAAACTCACGTCAATGCAAGTTACAGAACGCTTGTAGTGCAGGATACGAGTATAGGGAATAAATAAACAGATGCAAAGTAATAGCGAAAATAAACATAGCATGGAATAGGCATATCAATATAATAGAATATCTAACATGAATTAGGAAAACAGAATCAAGTAGCATGGTATACTAACAGGTACACGTAACATGTGTCAAGTGTCAAATTGGATGCAAACAGGTATACATATAACATTGTCAGATAACAGTCAGACAGGTAAACAGGCAACAGTGTCAGATAACAGACAGACAGGTAAACAGGTGACAGTGTCAGATAACAAATGTCGTAGTCTTATAATTCTTGTGTTTATTACTATCTAGGTAGCACTTCATGCGTCCCAACTATTTTCCACATGGTTGCTACTTTCAAATAATTACGTTTAGATTTCGTAGGGGATCATATAGGATCGTATACTCAGGTATCCGTAATCAGACTGTAATCAAACAGTAAGAACCTACGGGTTCTCTTTCGAGTACACCTTCCTATAATGAAGTGTGTAGTCTGGTAATCAGTATAACAGTATCGTTCCAAATAACAGTTCATCAGTGTGGAAAACATGGGCCCCCTTCCAAGTACACATTTCTATAATTTTCCACTACTAGATCTTTTCCTTAAACCCTGGCTTGGTAATTTATTATTATTATCATACATGCATGTGTGTGCATAAAACAGAGTAAGAATAGCATGGTATAAACAAGTAGCAGGTTCAGAGTGACAGATAAACATCTATAAATGATAGACAACACATAAAAGAATAGCACAACGAAAATTCTAGTTCAGGACAGCAAGACAGTACTGCACTAAATCTAGAATTCCCATTGCTACAAACATGCAAACCTGGATCTGTCAGAAAATCTGAAAAATAGACTCTTGGCCGAATCCAACAAATATATATAAGTCATATGGTATTTCACAAGAACAAGTCTCAAAACAGGTTTGAATCAAGAAAATGTGTTCAGCCAGAAATCAAAAGTTTGTATTCATGAACAGGAAAACAGCATCAAAACTTACTAATTAAATCCACAAAAAATCTGGGGTATTTCCTAGTATGTTTAGTAACAGAAAATAAAGTTTCATAATTTTCCAACATAGATAGAATAGTCAAGTAAAATCAGAAAGTAGCAAAACACGACAGTTTTGTAAATCTGGAATCATAAACACTGTAGTAGTAATATCTCACAAAATATAAATCGAAATCCAGATTGGTCAAAAGGGTGATAAACTAGATACAATAGGCTAACTTTCATATTCAGAAAGATTTTTCAAACAGCAAGTAGAATCAGGTCCAATTTATGTATCTTTACTGAACAGTAAGGAAATTCTGCTAGTATAATTATTATTTGCAAGTATAAAATAGTTGGTAAAACTCATTAATTAAATCCACAAAAATTCAGAGTTAATCCCAATCAGTTCCAGTTATACTCAGCAAAATATTGGATTAAAATAATACTTTTAACATCAGAATAAAAATAGTTTACTCCACAAAATTCATACAAAACGAAATCTGTAATTTTTCTACCTCACTGTAGTAAAATAGTCATAACTCGCAGCTCATAAATCGAAACTGAGATCTGTTGGAAGGGTTGGAAAATAGACAGAATTCTCTACAGTTTATGTTCACAAATAATTTTGATATACTGACCTTAATAGGGTCCAAAATACTAAATAAAAATGGGGTAACAGAAAATACAGAAATACTCTTCGAACATAAAATCAACTAGTTCATGTAAAACTCATCCAAAACATATCAATCATGAAATATAGTGTACTAGATATCCAAACAACATGATATGGGGTATTTAGCACGTCTACAATGAGTATACTACCAATAACACAATCAAGCACATGATATCATGAGAATAACATGCATGTATACATCAAGATGGGGTCATCCCTAAGTTGTTTCATGTCATGTATGTAATGAGGCAACTACGGACGGGTCAACACAATAGAGGCAATATACAACAGGGGTTTACACAAGAATTGTCTCTAGAACGCAACTACATTACAGGCGGTATTTAGTATTTGTATTACACAAAGAAAAGAATACAAGTTACTTGCCTTATAGCCGACGATGAAAATGACGATGCAAAGAGAATAACAGGAACGGATTCCCGGGCATGAACTCAATGAATGATCATGAATGAAACATGAACCACGCACACAATCAACACCCACTCACACGAGTGCAACGACGGGGTGTGCACACAGGGTGGTCGACGGCAGGGGTCACAGCCATGGCAGCGACATCGGCTAGGGGAGCGCAGCGGAGTTGCTGCTGCTGCTGTTAGCCGCTGTGGAGGGAAATGCAAGGCAGGGAAGCGGGTGCTAGGGTGGCGCTGTAGTTGGGTATAAGCTGGCATCACTCTCACTGTGGGAGGGACAGCACAAGTTGCCCATGCTATTGCTGCAAGTCAAGACGGAGGCATGGAAAAAAGCAGGGAGTGGACGGAAAAGGATCGGGAGAGACGGAGGAAGGTGCAGGGGGGTTTGTGGCTGAAGGCAGGTGGGTTGAAGTGCAAGTCGGAGCAGGAGCTCGGGTGAGGGATGAGAGGGAGAAGACTCACAGGGGAGCGTCGAGGACTGCTGGGGCTGCTGTAGTGCACAGGCGGCAGTGCTCAAGGAGAGTGCAGTGCAACACCGAGGGGGTGGTTGGTGCGAGGGCAACTGAGAGTGGACGGCAGATGGGGAGAGGAGAGGGGAATCGGGGTAGAGAGATCGGAGGGAACCAGGGGGCGCGAGCAGGAGGGAGGAAAGGAGCACAGGGATGAAGGTCGGGATGAATTAGAAACGGCTAGGGTTAATAGGATTGGAACTAGGGTTTAGCAGATGGGTAGTATAAATAGGAATAGGGTGAGCTGATGGGTTTCGGGAATAGTGTTTGGTAGAACGGGTAGGGTTTTATTGGGTATGGGAATTTAAATGGGTATTGGGGTGAAAATAGGGTATTGGGTTTTAAAATGGGTTGTGGATATTTGGGATTCGAGTATTAAATTCAATAGGAAAAAATAGGGTTTATAAATTTAATAAAATAACCAATAAAAATATAATTAAACTTAGATAAATTTTTGGGTCATTAAAAAGCAAAATTTAGTGACAATAATAATAATAGTAACAGTAAAAATAATAATAATAATAATAATTAAAGTGATAATAACAATAATAAAATTTGTATAAAAATCATAGGAAATAGTTACAAATAAAATTATTGATAAAAAAATAGGCTTTAATGGAAGATTCAAAAATACATTTTAACAAAAAGAATTTGAAAGCGGAAAACTAATTTACAAAAATTTTAAATACAGGAAATACACAGAAAATACGGATTTGCAAAAACAGGGTTTACAAATTCTACCCACCTTACAACAAAATTTCGTCCTCGAAATTTGCTTAGGCGGTATATAGGACAAGGCAAAAGCAAACTTGGGGAAGGGTAACAAAATAGATGATTAATGGGAAAGGAACAAAGCAGTGGCAATACCAGAAAAAGAAGGAAGTGGATAACAATGAGGTCAAATGGAATGCATGAAAGAGAATAAACACTATCAAAAGGAAATAAATAATACAAGATAACAAAACAAGATAGGGGGTATGTAGAACTGGAATCAAAGAGAGAATGAATAAGGAAGAATTGAATCAAATAATGGATGGTGCATGATGGCAAAATGGAATGCAAGAAAGAAGTAACCGTTATCAAAATGAAGAAGAAACACCACAAGACTTGCAAGATAATAAAGCAAAGAGGTGAAGAAATAGATAGAGCTGGAATCGAAGAAAGGATGGACAAGGAAGAGTTAGACTAGCCAATGAGTCAACGGATGAGGATGAATGCAAGGGATAAAGAAGCAAATAGTGCAGGGAATGAGAAACAACATGAGAATCCTGGGACCTGTGGGTTATGGGTCCACACGCGCTTCCGCTGCACCAAGCTGATCTGGAAGACTCTGCATGCACATCTTGGAGCAAAAGACGACACTTCCTTTCCTAGCGATGATCCAAGCTGCTGACATGTCGAAGTAGAACCAGCGATGCCGACTGAAGAACCAAGCAGGAAGAAAAGAATGGACGACACCAGAATTAAGGAATATGGGTACGAAAAGAATAAATTTATACCCAACAAGAGGTCAATCAAAGAGGATGACGGAAAAAGACGGAAGGATCAAGGAATCAAGGAATTAAATAAGAAGGGATCAAAATGAACGGAACAAGATTAGTATCCAGATCAATGTTGATTATAATTCATTCATATATGCATGGTATGTGTACAAATGTGCTGATCCTTGATCGAGCTAAGCTTGTCTAATATATTAGTCAAACTAATACATTAGCCAAACCTGGGCTCTGATACCACTAAAAACCTTGTCACGCCCCGCTTCCCAAAAAGAGAATGCGGAATACAGAAACATAACTAAGCTCAACAAATGATTTTCATCATCCATAAGCTGTCAAGATCTGTACAATATTTCACAAGAATAATCAGAGTCGGAAGTAAGAAAAGTCAACCACGCGTGCATATATGAATCAAAATACCAACATGATTACTTGAAACAAAATGTAATAATCTCAAATAAACCAGATTTGAACAAGTCAATAATCCTGGGTCACATTGCCCAATACAAAATCATCCAAATAACAGATACAATTGTTCAAAAGCAACAGGAAATAATAATAATAGCAGGAAAATCATGATAGCAAAACTCTAGCATCTAGAATCTCATATCACCCATCCCATCAGGCTGCTGATCTCCAAAATCTACATCTTAATAAATTGCAGGAAGAGGAAAAAGAAAACAAACTCCCGTCAATGCAAGTTACGAGCCGCTTGTAGTGCAGGATATAAGTACAGGAAATAAATAAACAGATGCAGAGTAATAGCGGAAACAAACATCGCATGGAATAGGCATATCAACAGAATAGAATATCTAACATGAATTAGGAAAATAGAATCAAGTAGCATGGTATACTAAGAGGTAAATGTAATATGTGTCAAGTGTCAAATAGTATGCAGACAGATATACATATAACATTGTCAGATAACTGTTAGACAGTTAAACATGCGACAGTGTCAGATAACAGTCAGACAGGTAAACAGGTGACAGTGTCAGATAACAGATGTCATATTCTTACAATTCTTGTGTTTATTACTATCTAGGTAGCACTTCATGCGTCCCAACTATTTACTACATGGTTGCTACTTTCAAACAATTACGTTTAGAATTCGTTAGGGGATTAAATAGGGCCGTGTACTCAGGTATCAGTAATCAGACAGTAATCAGACAGTAAGAACCTACGGGTTCTTTTCCGAGTACACCTTCCTATAGGGAAGTGTGTAGTCAGGTAATCAGTATAACAATATCATACCATATAAACAGTTCATCAGTATAGGAAACACGGGCCCCCTTCTAAGTATACATTTCAATAATTTTCCACTACTATATCTTTCCCTTAAACTCCGGCTTGGTCATTTATTATTATTATCAGACAGGCATGTGCATAAAATAGAGTAAGAATATCATGGTATAAACAAGTAACAGGTTCAGAGTGACAGCTAATCATGTACAGATGATAGACAATACATGAAAGAATAGCACAATGAAAATTCTAGTTCAGGACAGCAAGACAGTACTGCACTAAATCTGGAATTCCTGTTGCTACAAACATGCAAACCTGGATCCGTCAGAAAATATGGAAAATAGACTCTCGACCGAATCCAGTAAATAAATATAAGTTATATGGTATTTCACAAGAACAAGTCTCAAAACAGGTTTGAATCCAGAAAATGTGTTCAACCAGAAATAAGTTTGTATTCACGAACAGGAAAACAGCATCAAAAATCACTAATTAAATCAACGAAAAATCTGGGGTATTCTCTAGTATGTTTAGTAACAGAAAATAAAGTTTGATAATTTCCCAATATAGATAGAATAGTCAAGTAAAATCAGAAAGTAGCAAAACATGAAAGTTTTGTAAATCTGGAATCATAAATACTGCAGCACTAAAACAGCAATATCTCACAAAATATAAATCCAAATCCATATCCGTCAAAAGGTGATAAACTAGATACAATAGGCTAACTTTCATATTTAGGAATATTTTTCAAACAACAAGTACAATCAGGTCGAATTTATGTATCTTTACTGAATAACAAGGAAATTCTGCTGATATAGTTTTTATTTGCAAGTATAAAATAGTTGGTAAAACTCATTAATTAAATACACAAAAATTCAGAGTTAATTCCAATCAGGTCTAGTTATACTCAGCAAAATATTGGATCAAAATAATACTTTTAATATTAGAATAAAAATAGTTCACTCCACAAAATTCATATAAAACAAAATCTAAAATTTTTCTACACCACTATAGTAAAATAGTCATAACTCGCAGCTCATAAATCGAAACTGAGACCTGTCTGAAGGGTTGGAAAGTAGAGAGAATTCTCTACAGTTTATGTTCACAAATAATTTTGATATACTGACCTTAATTGGGTCCAAAATACTGAATAAAAACGGGGTAACAGAAAATACAGAAATACTCTTCGAACATAAAATCAACTAGTTCATGTAAAACTCATCTAAAACATATCAATCATGAAATATAGTGTACTTGATGTCCAAAAAACATGATATGGGGTATTTAGCACGTCTACAACAAGTATACTACCAATAACACAATCAAGCACACGATATCATGAGAATAACATGCATGTATACATCAAGAAGGTGTCATCCCTAAGTTGTTTCATATCATGTGTGTAATGAGGCAACTACGGACGAGTCAACATAATAGAGACAATATACAATAGGGGTTCACACAAGAACTGTCTTTAGAATACAACTACACTACTCGCGATATTTAGTACTTGTATTACACAAAGAAAAGAAAACAAGTTGCTTGCCTTATAGCCGACGACAGAAACGACGATGCAAAGAGATAACGGGAATGGATTCCTAGGCATGAACTCAACGAACGATCACGAACGGAATACGAACCACGCACATAATTAACACCCACTCACATGAGAGCAACGGTGGGGTGTGCACACAGGGTGGTCGACGGCAGGGGTCACGGCCACGGCAGCGACAGCGGCTAGTGGAGCGCAGCAGAGTTGCTGCTGCTGCTGTCAGCCATTGCAGAGGGAAATGCAAGGCAGGGAAGCGGGTGCTAGGGCGGCGCTGCAGTTGTGTGTAGGCTGGCGTCGCTCTGGCTGCGTGAGGGACATCACAGGTTGTCCGTGCTATTGCTGCAAGTCGAGGTGGAGGCAAAGGAAAATGCAGGGAGTGGAAGGACGAGGATCAGGAGAGACAGAGGAAGGTGCACGGGGGGGGGGGGGGGGGGGGGGGGGTTGCTGAAGGAAGGTGGGTAGAGGTGCAGGTCACAGTAGGAGCTCGGGAGAGGGATGAGAGGTAGACGACGCACTGGGGAGCGCCAGGGACTGTTGGGGCTGCTGTAGTTCACAGGCGCAGCACTCAAGGAGGGAGCCACGCGACACCGAGGGGGTGGCTGGCACGAGGGCAGCTGAGAGTGGACGGCAGACGGGGAGAGGAGAGGGAGTCGAGGTAGAGAGATCGGAGGGAACTAGGGGGCGCGAGCAGGAGGGAGGAGAGGAGCACAGGGATGAAGGTTTATCAATCAACACAACTTTACATTCTGCCCACATGAACAAAAATAAATCATCTATTTTGACTGGCTTTCTTGATGATTTGAATCACACGTTTCTTGTTGTGCAATCTTCATTGATTTTTGGGTTTATGTCTCTTTTGCTTGATTTGAATCTTTTCTTTTGATTTTCCTTTTTTTGTAGCATCTGTAAATCTCAACTGAAAATATTCGTTGTAGATGATACGTTTTGTGTAAACCAAACTTAGGGTCAACAACTATCCTGACTCTTACCTTCTCATAATACTTTAAAATCTATATCCATATCTATATTTAAAATTTATCTATCTTTTTATCTTACTCTAGCTACAACAGTTGAAGGAGAAAAACTTTTATAAGAAAGTTCTTGTATGTTACTAATGGTAAATCTGGATCATGGTGTTCCTTTGTGTCTGAACCTCGAATACTTTGTTAAACAACAATATTTATAGTAGTATGGTTAATAATACTAAGACATCAATACTCACGAGTCTTGGTGTACGTGGAGTAATATAATCTTGTAAATGTTAAATCTATATACATCTATTTAATGTTTATAAAAAAGATTTGTCTATAATGAAACTTTCACAACATATTATTCATAGTGGCGTGGCGTTAAAGCACAACTATGAGAATTACTAAACCAAGTATTTCTCAACATAATATATATTCATCAAGAACCAATCAAAAAGAAAAATTATTTTACCACAAAAAGGAGACCTCCATCTTTTCAAATAAAAAGCTAAAGCCATCAAATTGACATCATATTTCCATTATAAACCAGTATGAGCCTGCATACGTTGCATGCTGCGGCTATTCTAATTATTATACGTATGGATAACAGTAAGAATTAAACCTAAATGAAATAATAATACATTATGTGTCGAATTAAGGTAGGGTAATTGGATAAACATAACATTGTTACTTTATAAAATACAGTAGCTGCCTAAATAAGTTAAACACTTGAAACTTTGTATTAAAATAATAGCCGAAACCAAGACTTGTTCATTATGTTTGGAAAAGGTTTGCATAGGAAACTCTTCCGAAAAAAAGTTGAACTTCATATGTCAACAGAGAAGAGTAGAATTTTGGTACTACAGATACATATAAACCAACATACAAAAGTGTAACTTAACATAATCCTCATATACTTAAGAAATCACGAGAGTAGCAGTCTCTACAATAGAACAAGTATACATTATTCTCTACAGTGAGACATCTTGAAGGAGTGATAACATCATAAAGCAATGCATAGTTTGAAGTAATCCAAGAGTTCCCTGCATCACAATTGCATTCAACTACGGTTAAATGAATGCTGACACTGAGATAGTTCGTTAATTTGCTTACATTTTCTTGCAAATATCATATAAAAAGGGGGTTTTAGCTGGAGATAACAGTGAGTTAAGATTACCTTAAGTTCCCAGTCCTGCACTCAAGCAGCGGAAGTAGACACCCCCCAATTCTTGTTAGGTCAAAATTTTCAATCCAGTAGCCATCAGGGATCTTTAATGAATGCAATACCTTTCATTTTTCTTGAATAAGAAACATAGTAACTGATTACCAATTTTGAACAAATTGAAACAAAAAACAAAAATAAATAAAAATCACAAGTAATTCTTTGTCAACATTGAATGCAGTTAGGCTACAAAGAAAAATAACACAAATTTGACGAAAGATATCCATGAATAAGTATATGAGATAATAAGAGAATTATAAAAAAATACAACCAAATCCAAGATTCAGCAAAAGATATTACTAAAGTCGGTATGCATATCAGATATATAACCCAACGAAAATTTTCACGAATTCTTGAACAAAATTAGAAGATAGACGTATCAAACCATCTGTTTCCCATTCTCCCTAGAATAGTTGCCATGAATTTTAACAATAATTTTGAGTCTCTTTCTCATAAAAAAAGTTTCAGATAAATTTTTTCTCTCTAAAATAATGTCCACCAATTCTCGAAAAACTAAAATCATGTCCACCAATCCTGAATTGAACCCTGAATTGGATTTACCTACAAGTAGATTGTGTACAGTTCACAATTCGAACATGTTAATTTATAGAAGGAAGTTAATTATTTGCCCGTAATTTCTTTGAGAAAACTCACATGCAATTACATTAGATCATTGGCTCCTTTTTAGTGAACTTCTCATTAGCTCTATTTTCCTTTTAATGCGTATGAGGCTCAATTTTGGTAGCCACTATGTAGTATAAATTATTCATTCTTAATAAGAAATTGTGTTAAATTTTGTGCATGATCTCTTCCCAACATTTATCAACATTTTCTTCAATGCCTTGTCTCTGCCAATATATTTGAACATTAAATTTACATAAATTTAATGTAAATTTATGACACTGGCATTGATAGCTTGCAGAGTAATGGAAATGCCGAGTTTCTTTTTTATGACAACTATAGAACTGAGTGGATGAATAACGATATGAATGGGGAGGTGGCCTTTACTCTTTTCTGGATAGCGATTTATGGAACGTTTAGGTGTTTTTCACTCAGTCCAACTAATTAGGGTACCACCATGTCGAGTTTAACAACTAAAATGTTCTTGATGCATCTTCAATTTTTTCGGTCAACTTGTTAACCTAGAATTTATCAAGTTGTAGGTTTTCTTGATCACTTTCATGCAGTGTTTGGCCTCCCTTGTTCTTGTCACGCTTCTGTAATGTGCATGAGTGCTCATCTTTTTGTGATAAAATTTAAGTATTTTCTTCAAGCAAATTTTAAGGTTAAACAGCTTAATCAGACCAAGCAAAATAGGTCAAGAAGTTATTATCAAGTAAATTTGGAACCTTGAGGATCTAACATTATTCCATGAATAAGACATAATAAAATATTTTACAAGAAAAAGAAAGAAAGAAAGAAACAACTATAACCGAAAAACCTGTAAAAACTATCGAACTTTTAATAAACATCGTATAAAATCATAACATCCAACTATGATACATGTTCACAGTATGCTGGCAGAGCATATATCAGATTCCTTTCTCCAGAAAATTAAAACCATACATAAATTTTCAGGCTCACCTCTCTCATCAGATATCAAATAAGGACCAAGTACTTGTAATGAGATGTAATTATAATGACTGAGTGACCAATGAGTTGAACAACCTGTTACATTAATATCAGAATATCATGTGGTGGGTATGAGTATGCTATAGATAGCACTATGAATTAAAAATCTAAGTTTTTGTGTACTACAACTTTGATCTGTAACCATTATCAATAGAGATTCTGGTGCTAAATTTGCTCAATGAGTGGTTGGATTTTATTATTGGAGGGCAATTGAGGACTTGATTGTGTTGTTTTAAACAATGTTCAGGTTCAGATTCTACCGGACTCTAAGAGACTAAACTTGAACAGAGAGACAGTAAGTCCAGTTCTCGACAACGACAAATTGTTTCGAAAAGATACTTTGTTCACAAAAACACGATATTTACAGTTGTCAAGGAAAGTATCAACAATGCCTGATCAGGCAAAAGCAGGGACAAAGTCATTTAATAAAGATGTAATAGTCATATTTTATGAATTGAAAGATTACCAACACTTAGAAGCTCAAAAAAATGTGTTGAATAATATACAGAACATCGACAATAAGATTGCAATAATATGCAGATCTAGAGATTAGATTCCTACATGCAACATAAATATCACATCCAAAACCAAACTGAACAAAACGTACTATACAATTTATAGTTAAAACTTTGCTTAAATGCCCAGAAGGCAAATATGAGAGTGTTCAGTAAGACAAGAACTTAAAATGACATTAAATTTCAGAATTTATGTAAACAAATAAATACATTGAATTGATTATGAAGAAGATGAATCACATCTTTCCTCCAATCATGAACAAACAAATCAACAACACTGAAGACTAACCAGAATCATATTGCAATCAACTCCACGAAACAAATTAGTGATTCTTTTTTTTTCCAGAACAATAAGGGCTTATAAAGAAGAAGAAGAAGAAGAAGAAGAAGAAGAAAATCCAATCAAATATGAAGAAAGGGGGTTTTGAGAGTGCATCGTGATTTTGATTTCTAGAATTCCAAACTTACCAATATTCAATATTGTTGCACAAATTTACAATCCAATAATTAATGATGGAACTGCAAGGAATTAATACCAAATTAAGGAGTGGTGCGAAAAGACATTTGAGTCATCAGAAGAATCAGAGGCATCAGAGGCATCGATACTGTGGTGAAGGAAGCATCTTTCTATAAAGCATTCATAAATGTCATACATTCATCATGCAAGTAAACCCATTGATTTCATGACATAATTCTCACAAAAACTTCAAACTTAATTCATCATATTAAACACAGGCATCACATAGAAATTCTTGTCACATTAGGCCACTTTTTTAAAATATTTGCGATTATGGGCCAGTTTCAAAACTATTAGCACTCGTGGGCTAGTTGGTGCCATGTCAGAAGCGGCCGCTATTCTCATTAGCGGCATGTTCTATTTAGAGGTCGCTAATGGGAATAGCAGCCTCTATTTTTTAAAAAAATGATTTTTTTTTGTCACTATTTCTATTAGAGACCAAAGCATATATGAAGCCGTTAATGCGATTAGCGACCTTCAATGAACTATATTCCAACACTTAGTAAAATCTAGAGAGCTTTTGGTCTCTAAAAAAATAGCAATCAATTTAATTTTGAAACTGAGGTCGCTATTCGGAATAGCTTAGTTGTACAAAGGTTGCTATTCGAAATAGAGGCCTTAGTTGTACTAAGGTCGCTATTCCGAATAGAGACTTTAGTTGTGTGATTATTTTGCAAATTTTGCAAAGAACAAGGAGATTGAGTTTCCTACCGAGGTCGCTATTGCGAATAGCGACCAAAGTATACTAAGGTCACTATTCCCAATAGCGATCTTAGTTGGATGATTACTTTCAAATCTTATAGAGAGCAAGGAGATTTAGTCTTCTACTGATGTCGCTATTCGGACTAGCAACCTCAGTTTTAAATTTTTTCCCCAAGAGGGCAAAAGTTCTCTAAAAATCGTTAAGTGTCTCAATACATTCATTTGAGGTTGCTAATTCCATTAGCGACCTTATAAATACTTCGGTCGCTAGTGGGAATAGCGACAACAAACAAAAAGTTTAATATTTTAAAACATAGGCTGCTATTCTCATTAGCGACTTTCCAAGTGAAGATGCCACTAATGAGAATAGCGACCACTGCTGACGTGGCACTAAGTAGCCCACGAACGCTAATAGTTTCGAAACTGGCCCATAATTGTAAATATTTTCAAAAAGTGACCTAGTACGGCGAAAAAGTCCATCTGAAAAGCATGAAAGAACTCAATTTTGTCAAATATTTTGTCAAATAAATATCATACTTTTAATCATAAAAATTGAAGCTTTTAACAATTTTATCATTTATAATCATCATGCATAAATTATCAAATCATTGTAGCATCAGTTTTAATCACACATACATATATGATTCTATAAAATAAAAAAAAATCAGCAAGAAGAAGGAGGTGTTCGAGTACCAAAAGAGCAAAGGAAGCTGGGATCTGGTGTGGCTTGGCTGTCGGCGTCGGAGTGTCGGGTGGCAAGCAGGTTGAGGAGGCCGAGAGGGGGAGGGGGTGGGCTGCTGTTTGCGGAGGTGGGGGTGGAATTTGGGTAAGAAGAAGAAAAAGAATAAAAGACTTATTACACGTGCAATACACGTTCTCATTAAGTTATTTAATCTCAGCCTTTGATCACCTAGATCAATACAATATATGAATGGCTACAATCGTTTCCTAATAGATTTTTATTATTATTATTCTTGCTTTAATAATAGAAATAAATTTCTCAAAAAATTTCAGATGAGCACATGTTCTGTATATCGTCTGTTTTTTCTCTAAATTTAGTGGTCTTTGGAATCACCTTAGGCCAAATTCTATGTATATATGTTGTTTATGTCTAAATTGTTTCCGATAGGTTACTAGTTACTTAGTTACACCATCTAACCTATTTTTCCTTTTTCTATCAACCTTTTTTTTTAAAAGGAAAAAGCTAAAAAATAAATGTAATGCAAGACGGAAAAGAAAACCTTTGTATACCTGGTATACGTTACTAAATGGGCTTAAAATTCAAATATAAGAAGGCTGCCGATAAGGCCTATAGGTTACTATGAACATAACTGGGCCTAAATCAACCTTACATAATAAGGGTATTTAATGAACCTAAGATACTCAAAAAAGGCCTAGCAAAAAACAAAAAACAAAAAAAAAAAAAAAAAAAAAAAAAAATCATAAACGAAAAAGATAGATTTTTTAATGGCATAAATAGAAATAACAATTTTGTTAGTTTACTGCAGTCATAAAATGCCAAAATATAGCAAATTCAAAGTAAAAATTAAACGGACGAAATATGAGGTTTCATTCAACTAAATTTGTGTAACTATTAATGGTTTTCCAAAATTTCAATAGTTTTAAAAAAAAATTAATATATATTTTTTTAAATGATGGGACCAATGAGATGAAACATTTTCGTCCCACTCTTTTTCTCACTTAACAACCTAATTAAGTGGTTAATTATCTAACTAATTATTTAACTAATTATCTATAACTAGTAATTTACACGTGCGATCGTCTTAATAAATATATATTTTTAAACGACGTAATCTGGCCTCGAATCTGAAACATCTTTTATATTAATTATGCACGGACGGTACACGGGGTTGAATGTCTACAAATGACACGAACTCTCCCATTATAATATTAGAGATCATATATTATATTATAGATAAATGGATAGATAGATAATGATTGACACGAGTGATGCACATTTAATATATTAAAAAAAAATAAAGTAAAAAATCGACATAGTGAGGACTCGAACCTAGGACCTCCTTCATATTAGTTATGCACATGCAATGCCCGCGTTGGTAGATTTACAAATGACACTAAGGCCTTCTCCCATTATAATATTAGAGATTAGAGATTAAACTAATTAACTAACTAAACACTTCTAACCTAATTAGTTTTTAATATATAAAATCATACATTTTCCTCGGACGAAACATCCTGTTTCTTCGGGAATATTTTTTAAAAAAATCACAATTTCATCGGACGAAACATCTTGTTTCCTCTGATGTTTTAAAAAATAATAAAACTAGTAATTTACACATGCAATGCACGTTTTTATAAATATATATTTTTAAAAGTAAAAATTTCGCCGTTGTCTGGCACCGAACCTAATATCTCATTTATATTAATAATGCATGTGCATTGCATGTATTTATTTGGTTATAATGCACGTGTTTATTTGGTTACACAACCCCAACTTTCCCATTAAAATATTAGATTATAGGCAATAGTAATTAACCTCAACTAACCCTTCATGCGTTACAAAATCATCCCCATTGACGAAGTACCCAAAAATTCATGTACATTCAGCATTTAATTCATCTCTAGCCAATAATGATGGTCGATGGATATTTAGTATATTGAAATTCCAAAATTGTAATGAATTATGTTTTTACCTGTAAACCGAGTTTTAGAAAATAGTGAACTAATCTGAAATTCCCAAAAGTAGTATGTTTCTTGTTTACCCTGTACACAAATAGCAAGCAGCCACTACTGTAAATGATCATTCTATCAACAAACTATTTTCTTTTCTTGAAATCAAGCAAAACAAATGGGGCCAAAAAAATACGATGAAGACAACTTATCACTAAAAGTTGGAGGAGGAGAAATTTAGAACCTCTCAAACGAAATAAGCAGCATCTATGCTAGCTTCCAACACAACAGACAACCAACTTGATATCCTAACTGGAAAAGCATATCAGTTGTTTGTACAACCATGGAGATATACAGTCTTCAATTTTATTTTGGAAGGACATAATGGAAATAAATGGGTTAGTTACTCATTATTGATTAATTGTCATGAAAATGAACCAATTCATCCAACTATTCTCAAATGGTCAAATTAGAACACTGTTGTACTGGACTTTGGGTGGAATTTGTAGGTATTTATTTGATTTGGAAGGTATCAAGTGCGTTCTTCAATCCATCTTAATTAATGTCAAAGTTTGGCATATGTATTTGTTTCTAACACCACCAATAAGGAGGAAAAATCAAAATGAAAAGTAAGAGGTTGTCAATAAAATTTCTATAGAGGAAACCTAACGAAAGCGAGGTTAGTGTGTACAACTAATAGAAGTGAATTTTTTATCCGTTTTTGAAAGCAGGCATTTTTATCCTTGTCTGATCAAACTAACTGTAACATTTCTGTGTTTCTTTAGTGTAATTTTAGCAACAATTTTTATTTGAAAACTTTTTCTTGCGACTTAACCTGTCGCTAAGAATCATTTGTTGGGAATACTAGCTAGGTTCGGGGAATGCAAAAAGCATCCCTACTAACCAATTAATCATGTGGTAGGTAAATAGATATATATATTGAGTGAGAGAGAGAAGAAAATGACAATCGTAATAATTGAGATACAATTATAATGCAAATTTTCTAAATTAACTTAATGCAAATCGTCATTTCGGATGCGTAAATTGTGTACAAAAAATATCGGGTTCCGTATGACTTTGAATGCAGTGAAAAGACACATAACCATCGCTGGATAATCTCGATATCGATCTTATTAACTAATACAGTAAGTTTAGCATGCCAAATTACTTAATTAATATTTTTATAAGGCAAAGACTGATGAAAATCTCAAATCCCTCAAAAAATATAGAAATATCAAAGAAATTAGATGTACTTAATAGTCTTCATAATTAGTTTTAGTGTAGAATCTAATAAATGCACAAAATACTGTGTCGTTCTCGAGAAATTCCTACCAAATCAACAACAGCTAGTTTAGACATGTATTTCAGCCTTTCAGGCATGCACTTAGTCAATCTCTGTAGTACACATCTTTTGAAAAGAATGAGACACTGAAAAACAACATTCGCGAACATGCACATTCATCAAAAAGATTATCAATGCTATAAAAGAAATGAAATATCAAAACTGACACACCTGAATCAAAATCGGATTTGGCTCATGCAAGCATAGGTTAGTTTACTTACCGAAAGAAGCTCAAAATCTTCTTGATCATTCAAGCAGACCTAGAGATTGTCGATGCTTATCTTTACCAAATGCTCCCATGATTCAATCGAAAATAGGTACAAAAGTCACATAACTTAACATACAATATTTTTTAATTTTTTTGGTAATAGAAGTATATCTGGCCATACATAATAACAATAATAATGAATGAAATAAACTGCAAAGACACAAATGAACAAAATAAATCTAAAAAATTCAAGTGTTTTACTTAACTTAATTTTTGTAAATAAAGGAAAATAATCCATATTGTTTAAGCGTAGCTGCAACCACGACAGAGAGCTAAATCCACTCACAAAAAGAAACTCCAATCATTTCTGAAGGTTCTCTTTAGCGGTCACAACCCCAAACGTACCGTGAAAAAGAAAAAAATAAAAGAAATTATAGTTTTAAGATGGGACAGAATTGGATGTTCATCACTTTGAAATCCTATACATTGTCAGTCTCATCTTGTAACTTGTTCTTCTCAAGTATTAGAGGTTCCTCGGTCTCTGTTTCAAAGCTCTTTGTACTGGTATCGTTATAATCCTTAGCTTTGCCCCACAAAACTACATATAGTCCCAATACTACAGCACCACCACCAAGCACCACCACTATATGTAGGTTGATTCTTCGGTCTCTGTGGAACTGGAAGTAAAAGAGAACATTATGTACACTACACCTAAAGATATCCAAGGCACCAGTGAGACCAAAATCTCTGTTATGAATTCCGAGGAAAGGGGGCAAAGAAGCAATGAAGGTGTATTTAAATTTACTAGGTAAATATCTTTGACTATTGTTCAAGTATTATGTCAATATATGTTGTTTGTTGTCCTTTTTTCACAAAGTTAAATTCTTTTCTGATTATCATCTTATGAGTAGTTGTCTCTTCTTAAATGCCTTTGGCCTTATCAAACAGCTAATCCTAAGCCATATAATGCGCCTATCTTATTCCTATATTTGTTACATGTTTCTTTCTACACAATGACCCTAGATCCAATTATCTGGATATCTCTTCCTTTACTATAGCTAATTTTTTGCTAGTGCTTATTTCCCAGTTGCCAAATAGAATTTGACTTGTTACTGCTTAAAATGATGGATTTATCACAATCTTCTTTTTAGCTCAAATTTGTAGGATTTTCATAAATGTATTGATATTCATGTTTTTTGTATCAAATTAGACACAGAGTAAAATTTGATTGTTTTATTTGCCTAGGGATAAATTTAAAATGATTGAACAGGGTGCATCATCACCCAAAAAATTGTGGGAGAATATTAAATCTTTGGCAGATGGGATAGTCAAGCTTTGGAGAAAGTAAACGTGATCACCTCTTTCGGGAACAATCTGATGAATATAACCGCATAATATATGAAAGGAAAATATATGAAACCACCACCAACAATCTTATCATCATCAACATCTTTTGGGAACAATTGATTTTCCCACTACCAACAACAACAACAAAAACAACAACAAAAATATATGAAAGGAAAATCAGAGAAGAAAATCAATCTGATGAATATAACCGTAGAATATAGACTAAAGGTCTCTCTGAAATCCGCCAAAGATCTTTACAGATCTTATCATCATCAATCTCTTTTGGATATTTCAAACCACCACCACCACCAACAACAACAAAAAAAACAACAAAGAAAATATATGAAAGGAAAATCAGAGAAGAAAATCGATTACCTTCGGAAGATGAAAAGGGAGATGTAAAGGCGCCACAGTGCAGGTCGTCGGCGTGGTGAGAGAGAGAGAGAGTGAACTTCGCAGACGGCGTTGCGGTTGGTCGGCGGCTCTGCAGTTCGGCAGTGGCACTGAAGGTGGACAGCGCGGGGAAAGAGAGAGGGTGCGGTGGCGCTGCAGGTCGACAGTGCGGGAGAGAGAGAGAGGGGGGAGGAGCAGGCGGCGCTACGATCGTCGATGAAGATGCGATTTGTCGGCGAGAGTGAGTTGAAGAGACGGGGCAGGTGCAGAGAGAAAGGGATATGAAGAGGGTAGGGTTTTTGTTTTTTTTTTAAAGATAGGAAGAGGGTAATAAATTTGAATGTGTACTGTGCGTATTTTATTGGTTTATATTGTAGAGTTTAATTAAACGTTCGTTGCACGGGTTGGGATATGGACAAATTACACTAAGGCTTCTCTCATTATAGTAGTAGAGATAATATGGACAAAATATAATGTTTCTTCTCCTATAATATGCATATTGTTTAATTCGTTCTCAAATATAGCAATCTATTTTAGCAAAAATAAAAAAATAGAAAAATAGCAAATGAATGCAGCTATTTCTTTGCTATAAAATAACAAAAATGATAATATAGCAAATGACTGTGGATGCTCTTAGAAGTACAGCTAACAAAACGCCAATATTTTGTCCCATGTCTAGAAATATCTCTAGAATTGCTAAGGCAAAGAGGGGTCCATACAGGTCTAATGGAGTTTGGTTTATGGTGGACTTGAGCATCCCAATCCAAGAAAATTAAAATGTGCTTTTCTGCTGCACATCACGTGTAGTGCTATGAACTACATACTTAGCGAGAAGTTTGGGTATCACTGTCAATCACTATGGTGCTGTATTTGTAAGCATACTTCACTTGAAAAAGCAAACATATGTCTTCTAAATCTCAGAGCGAAAACAGGGATATGATTATACAAAGTAATAGATCTGCTTTCATTCTAAATTTTATTAGAAACAACTCTAGCCAACCTAAACATCTCTATTTGACACAAAAACTGCTTGTACATTTATTTAGGAAATTTTTTTATGAGGTGGCAACTCGGATGAACAACCATAGAAGTGAAAGAGATGTAGAAGGTGAATTTCGTCAATTCTCACAATCGCGCAATAATAAATAAGAAACAAGAACATCAAGTTAAACATAGTGTAGTCAACGCGACTTACATCGATAAAGACACACAAAATTTAGTTCTTTTCAGGTTTTAGTTTCTCTTCTCAGATTTCTACTTGCAATAATTGAGGAAAACCCGGGCGAAGCCATTTTTTGAAAAGAAACTAGAGAAAACTACCGTCTTCAAAAGAAGCCTGTATTGTCTCAGGGTTAACTTCCACAAAAGTGCTCTCATTCCCATCGCCCTGACGCCGGAAGAGGCTCTTGAGCATGCCACAATTCTCAATTGTTCCATCGAGAGTTTCCCCATTCAGTACCTAGGATTGCCACTAAGACCCGGAAAACTCAAAAAGACAAATTGGCTTCTCATTTTTGACCGGGTTGAGAAACGACTAGCAGGATGGAAGGGCAAAGTCATTTCTTTGGGAGGGAGAGTCACACTTATTAATGCAGTCTTCTCAAACCTTCCTACCTATTACCTCTCCTTCTTTGAAATGCCACGATGGGTAATCCAGAGAATTGACCGGACTCGGAAACACTTCTAATGGAAAGGGGCAGACCCGGACCGAGGAGGATATCACCTCATCAGATGGGAGAAGGCGTGCATGAAAAAGATTTATGGAGGCTTAGGTATTATTGATCTTCGAGATATGAATCTGGCGCTACTGGGTAAATGGTGGTGGAAAGTGTTCCACCATAATGGAGAAGGGTAGCAACAATTTGTACAAGGATATATGCATGAGAATGGTACGAGAAATCTTGGCTTCAAGATAGGCCATCGGGTTTCCTGGTTCTGGAAAGGCATCACTAAGGCATACGAACCCTCCAATAGCTGTGTGAAATCAGTTATCGATAATGGCAGACTCACCAGATTTTGGTGGGATAAGTGGTGTGCTGATCATACACTCAAAACCCTGTTTTCCGATTTATATGAGCAAGCGTCACAACCACACTGCACGGTGGCCGCAGCCTGGAAAAGAGGCACCTGGAAGCCACCTTTCAAACAATCGCTTGACATAGGTTATCAGGTTATACTAACAGAACTTCAGACCTACATCACCAGCGCTAAAATTGGTTGCTCTCAAGGTCCTGATAAGAAATCCTGGGGATTGGAGAAAAACGGCAAGTTCACGATTCGCTCCATGTACAACCGCATTTATTTTAGAGGATGTATCCCAAAGTGGTCATCTGGGGAAGGAAAGCCCCACTAAAAATCAAAGCTTTCTTATGGTTGGTACTGAATGATGCAATCCTAACTAAGAAAAACCTCGCTAAGTGCCAACCAAGTGCAGACTCTCAATGCGGGTTCTGCCACGCTACCTTGGAGACCAGAGACCACCTTTTGCTGCAGTGTCCTAGGAGCAAAGCGATACTCTTAGAGGTACTCAGCGCCCTAGGGACGACTCAGTATCCTAGTGTTTACGAGGATCTGTGGGTAGGTCCTAAGTTCGCATCGGAGAGGGGGTCGATGAGAGAAGCGTGGTATATCGCCATCACCGCAACGACCTGGGTTCTTTGGCTAGACAGAAATAATTTTTTACTTTCGTAGAACCTGCAATAGTATTTTTGGTAATTTGACTCATATTATGCATTTCATTTCATTTTGGGCTAATGTGGCCACAGTAGGTCCCAGAGGGAGGATTGCGAGCGTATTCTAGGTTGAGGAGTATGATGATGAGGAAATCGAGATCGGTCCGACGATCGATTGATAGCCAACACTGCTGACTCTGATCATAGATACCCACCACCCTAGGGTTTGTTGGGGGGTATGATGTATTTCTTTGCGGCTATTCTAGTTTGCTTTTGTCCTACCCCCCATGTTTGGGATGGAGTTTATGTACTTTTGTTCTGATTGCAGGACTTTGTAGTGAGCTCAGTACTCTGAGTTTGTTTTTATTAATCATTTATTAATAAAACATGGTGGCCAGATTCCACCTTTTCCTTAAAAAAATAAAAATTGAGGTAAACTATAGTACTAAACCAAGTAAGTATGGTCAATAATTATATTTATTCATTCTCAGACAATTGAAAATCAAATGGAATGATAACTGAAAATCAATACATTAACTAGGCGATTGAAGAATCAAATTCTTTTCCGTCTAATTTAAGTAAACAAAATTCATTCAAAAAGGGAAAAAACAAAAAACAAAAAACAAAAAACACAAACATAATTTCCCTGTTAATTAATTCAACAATTAACTAATTACCTTTTAGTATTCCTGTTTTAAATTAGATTGTAAGATTTATGCCATTTTCTTGCCATTCCTTAGTCTCTATCCATACGAAATGGTCCAATGGTCCAGTCTATCACTAAAATATACATATGCCCATAATGCATTAAATTTGATGTAGCATTCCATAATTTTTTTTGTATTTATCTTTTTGTTCCCCTGGATACTAAGGATAGAGCCTGAAGGTTCCAATCATATTATATATATAATATCGTAAAACTACAATATGCAAGAAATAACTAGGTGTCAGCACACACACTAGTAAAGTAAATGTTACAGACCACATCAAGTTTTAGGACATCATACTCCAGTACAACCACACAACCATAGTTTCTTTTTTTTTTATGTAAGCGGATAGAGTCAACCGACTCCAGCCCGATCAAAAAATATATAGATCAAAATTGTAACGTTACAAAACAATCATGGAAGGTTTTACAGGAAGTAAAACAAGGTAACTTACTAACAATAACGACTAGCTAATAAAACAATTAGACGAATGCTGAAAATGAGATACAAAACAGACAGAAAGGAGAGAGCAATCGGCAAGGAAACTGGTTCGGTCGGGGAGCGCAAGCGCTAACACTCGGAAGCAAAGCCAGAAACACTTGGACGGAGGGCAAGGAGGCAGCTGACAAAGTTACGGGCAGCCTGGGATCAGCAAACTGGCGCGAAGGATGGAGCAAGATGAGCATGGCCGACCCCTTGGATGAAGGGCGCAGCACTGTTGGAAGACGACCCAACGCTCGGCCAAATCAGGGCGAAAAAAGGGCAGGGGCGTGAGCTCGCAGTAGGCCACAAATGAGCCACAAATAAAGTAAAGGGAACCAAGCACAACTCAAAATATCAATCAGCATGCCGAACAAGCTGAAACACAACCCTAAGTACCGAAACTTAAGAGCATAGAAGCCTGAAGTGCAACTCAAAGCTCATCAGCCTAAAAAGGCATCATAATACCCAAGCTAACTAAACAATAGAGTAGATCAGGTAAACAAACCATAAGCACCATAAAAATGCCAGAAACAGCGAGAGCAGAACACACAATGGAGGGTAGAACCCTACTCCAATGAACAAACGTAATAAAAACAGATTAGAGATAAACCAGAGTAGTTAAACCCGTTAATGATTACAAGTCAAGGAGTTAGAATGCAACAACAATACATCCTCACGCTCACCCACCTAACTTGAAATCACATGCAGCCATAAACCAAAGAACCATAGCGAGCCCAACAACCACCAGTCAGAGAGAAACAAACAAAGGAAATCATAGAAACATGGATAAGGAGTTGCTTAATAAACAGAGGTCAGCAACATGGAGAAAATCCGACCAAAACCAGGCGACAACAAAAGAAACCTGAGCCAGTGACTCAAACGAGCACAGCCAAAATCAAAAGGCATAGGAAGATCCCATGGGCACTGCCAAAAGCTAAACGCTCACTCCTGCAAGAGTCGCAGTAAAACAGAAACGAAAGTGTGAGTGACAAAAAAACACAACCCATAAAAAATAAAGCAAAGCTAAGGGTTAAGATTGAACAGAGAAATAATAAGAAATCAATACAGGGTAACTAGCAAGAGAAAGTTATAGTGCGTTGAGTCTAGAAAGAACATTCAGGGATTCATCTAAACGGTGGTAGTAATAAACTTGACGCTTATCATCTTTAAGGGGAGAAGTCCAAAATTTAAAAAGAAATAACAGATCCTCTATGAGGGAGGAAATAGAGGAAGCCTTATGAGTGAAAATCCGGCAGTTTCTTTCCATCCAGGTAATCCAGATGATAATGTGGACCGAAAGGTACCAACCTTTACCATATTTGGGAAGACACGAGGGTGATTTCCAGCATGAGAGAAGGTTGGGAGGAAGAGCTGGATTGGTCCACGCTAGAGACACTACTTTCCAAAGAGGACGAATGAACGAGCATTCGACGAAGAGATGGTCCACATTTTCGGCGGCTTCCAAACAGAGAATGCAGGGCTGACCCCACGCTAAATTTCTTTTGTTCAGAACCTGGATCGTGAGAAGCTTGTTGTTGATGGCCAACCAAGAATTAATTTTAACCTTGAGGGGAGCGCAGGATTTCCAGATGAAATCTGCAGCAGGGGAAGCAATGCCTCGGAAATTGAGGAACTTGTAGAAAGAGTTAACCGTGAAAATTCTAGAGGCATTCCAACGCCAAGCTATGTCCTCCGATTGATTCCACTCGAAGAGATTGAGAGAAGCAACCAACTGTTGCAGATCCAAAACAAGATGGGTAGGTAATGGGGAAACAAAAGGGATACACCAAACCCTTGATGCATTAACCCAGACAAACGATTCCTCTACAGAAGCCTCTGGAAAAGCAGCAAGACTGAAAAGAGCGGGATAAGCTGAGGCAATGGAGATGTTGCCTAACCAAAGATCTGTCCAAAGTTTGGTTCTCGATCCATCAGCACAAAGTCTAATAATGCTGGACTGGAAGGCAGGGGAAACTTTCCAGACACCTTTCCAGAAAGGGGATGCAAAACGATGGATAGGAGAACTAAACTGCCACCAAGGGGTGGAGCCAAAGTAAAACTCTCTAATGCATTGAACCCACGATAGATGAGGGAACTTATGGAATCTCCACAGCCATTTACCTAAGAGGGCTAGGTTATGATCTCGAAGGTTCAAGACACCTAGACCCCCGTTGGCTTTGGAGGAACAGACGATGTTCCAATTGCACAGGTGCGATCCCTGTTTATAAAGAGCATCGCCCGACCAAAATAAATTGCTACGAATTTGATCAATTCTTTTGAGGACCCAAGACGGAAGATAATAGAAAGACATCAAGTAGAGAGGAATAGCAGAGAGAACTGAGTTGAGAAGAATTAATCTTCCTCCTCGGGAGAGTAACTTGCCAGTCCAGACATTCAGCCTGGACTCGATTTTATCGATGATGGAGAACCAGTCAGATCTATGGAGTTTACCCCATCTTAGGGGGATTCCGAGATACGAAATTGGGAAGGAAGCTATACGGCAATTAAAAAAATGAGAGATCTCGCTATGACGATTATCATTACCGCCAAGCCAATAAACTGAGGATTTGTTGAAATTAATGGCCAGCCCGGAAGCCTGTTCAAAACAATACAGCAGCAGTTTAAGGTTGCGCAAAGAAGTATGCTCCGGTTTGGAGAAAATGATAGTATCATCAGCGTATTGCAAATTGAGGATCCCATCGAAATGCTGGGAGCGACCAATACCCTCGATCGCGTGAACAGAGCGAGCGTTGCGAAGCAACCTGCTGAAAACGTCCACTACCAGAGCGAAGAGAATGGAAGAAAGAGGGTCTCCTTGGCGGAGACCACGCCTGATTTTAAATTTATGGCCCTCAGAACCATTGATAAGAATAGAAGAAGTACCCGCGTTCAAACTGGATTTAATCCATCCGATCCATTTCGGACCGAAACCACGATGAAGCAAGATATCAAGGAGAAAATCCCAATTAACATTATCGTAAGCTTTTTGAAAGTCTAGCTTAAGAAGAATCCCCTCTAATTTGTGATGATGGCTAAGCGAGATAATCTCTTGAGCGGCGGCTATGCTGTCAAGAATAAAACGATCCTTGATAAAGCTGGATTGGGCTGGATCAATCAGAGGAGGGATGACGGCACCGAGCCTGATCGCAAGAACTTTCATGATAATTTTGAAAGAAGTATTGATAAGGCTAATGGGTCTAAAATCAGACACCGAATTGGCTCCTGCCAACTTAGGAATAAGAACAATGTGGGCATAATTGATGCGATCGAAGGAAAAGGATCCCTGATGCAAGTCTTGAAAAAGGTCGAAAAGATCAGCTTTGATCCAGGGCCAGAATTTTTGGAAGAAGAAAGCTGGAAAACCATCCGGTCCGGGCGCTGAATCGCTTTTTAAAGCGAAGACAGCCGACTTGATTTCCTCCATAGTGAAGGGAGCCTCTAGCGAGGAAAGATCTATAGTTGGGGTACCATAGAGTTGCTGTCAATCAAGGAAAATCAAACGAGGTTTAGTGGAACCGATAAGGTTTTTGTAGAAAGAGAGGAAAGACTTGTGAATATCAGGGTCGGAGCGCAGCTCCGCCCCCTGATCAAAAATCATAGAGATGTGGTTACAGTGCCTGCGGTGAGAGGCAAAGTGATGAAAGAAGGCGGTGTTACCATCACCTTCTTTCAGCCAGTTAACTCTAGCTCTTTGAGCCCATTTAGAATGATCTTGAAGGAGAATATTTGCATAATCGCGCTTGCAGGCGAGCCACTCCAGGAGAGCAGAATGAGATAGAGGAGCTTGCTCTTCCATCAGATCAAGAGCCTGAATGGAGCCAAGCAGAAATTCTTTGAGAAAATTGGTGTTGGATTGACGTTCACGGCGCCAAATCTTGTAGCCGAATTTGATGGCATGGAGCTTAAGAATTAAGTTGCCTAGACCTCGCGATCCAGAAATGGAAGCAAGGCATTCCTCAACCAGCTTAATAAATAACTGATCTTTAAGCCAGAATTTTTCGAAACGGAATTGGTGATGATGGGGGAAGTGGAAGTCTGAGAAAAGAGCGATGGGAACATGATCCGACGAGGGGTTGGGAAGGGCTTTCGCGTAGGAATTGTGAAATTTAGAGAACCAAGGGTGCGTGACTAGAAACCTATCTAGTTTGGCAAGGGAGGGATTAAGACGCTGATTCGACCAAGTAAAATTCCTACCATTGATAGGGATCTCAGATAATTGGAGATCTCTAATGCAATCGTTGAAGATGCACGATTGGAAGTCAGAAGAAACCGAGTTCGATCTTTCCGAGGCAAAACGAGTAATGTTGAAGTTACCACAGAAAAAGCCAAGACCTTGAACGAACTGGTGGAGAGAACGGAATTCATTCCAGAAAAGAGGGCGACGATTAGAAGTCGACGGACCGTAAACCGAGATGATAGTTATGACACAATCGAGGAGATGCCAGTGCAATTGAACTATCAGAAAGAAGTTAAGGCGGCGGATGGAAATTAAAGAGAAAACTGAGTCCTTGAATCCAAAGAGAATCCCGCCTCTGGTGCCTATGGCGTTGAGAGAAATCCAATTCGAGATGGCTGAACCTCCTATTGAACGAAAGAGATGGGGAGAGGGAGATTCAATCTTAGATTCTTGAATCGAAATGATATCACAGTAAGAAGAAGCAATGAGGTCGAAAATGGCCCTTTGTTTGGCGGGGCAGTTAAGACCCCTAATGTTCCAGGAGATACTAATCATGATAAAGCATGTGCTCCTAGACACGGGACCGTTCAATCTCTCTAAGATGGGAGATTGGGATTGAAGAATTGGAGGAGAGTGAGAAGCCTAGGGATTGGGCAATTGATAACATCTCGGGGTCCGACAGGTCATCAAATTGGTGATGATAAAGAGAGCCCAACGGAGGGGGCGGAGAGTTGGGGAACGAAAGGGAAGCAGCTAACGAGGTAGCAGAACGTTTCGCCTTAAGACGGGCACTCGAACGAATCAATCGACAGGGGCTTGAAGACGAAATTGGGGACCGAACGTTAGAAGAAATCGAGGATCCTGTAATGGAGGAGGACTGCAGTCCTATACGCTCCACTCTCTGACAAGGGCAGGGATCCTTAATGAGGGGGATGGGGAGAGAAACGTACGACTTTGGAGAATTATGATCACTGGCCACCGGAAGAATCTCGGGAGGCAGAGCCAAACGAGAATTAATGCTTTTGAACAGAACATCAGAAGCTAGCTTAATGTGAGAAAGAGGAAGGGAGGAGATAGAATAAAAGGCCTTAAAAAGACCAACAGGAACCATTTTAAAGGACGGGAAAGTCATTTCCAGCATAAAAGAAGAACGACTAGCAGCAATAGCTAAACGAAAATAAAAACAGTAATTAAAAGAAGAAGGAAAGAGATGGACCTTTTTGGAAGCCTGTTTCAAAACAGTTATAAAAACCAAATATCACATATGTTAAACGGGTAAAAATTGTGGCTAATCAAGACCGTGCGATTCATGCACAAATCTCGCGGTCCCTATGGGCAAGGTGGTCATTTCACGGCAGCTACATGTCCACGATCCGAACATGTGCCAATTGCAGGCCCATCACCCCAGCTCAGCCCAAGAGTTGGGATTACCAGCAGCCCAATCACGGGAGATTGATCATCCAATTAAGGATGACAATCAAATCCTGAAATTAGGGAGATATTAACTGATTAAATCACTTAATTAAAGAGATCCTTCAAATCAGTTAAGAGAATCTTCTACTAACCGCTCGTTCTTTTATCAGGCAATCAATATTTTGCCCACTAATCTGTGTTTATTACTGCTGGTTACTGACTTGATCGTCAGAGAGTCTGTCACCAGATCACCCCGATGTTTCAGGTTGCCTTTGCAGGTTTTCGGCAGAACGTCAGCCAGCACAACCACCATAACCTCCACCAATATCCACAAATACTAGCTTCACATATGAGTCTGATCGAGGGCTGAGGTCTAAGCTTGCCAAGAAAATACAAGAACTCATCATCTGTTGCTCCCAACCCAGAAAAAGCTACATCAGATTGGCATCGTCTGTGGAAAACTAACATATCCAGTATTCCGATCAACACTACAGTTCAAAGCCTCCTCTAGCCATGGCTCCGAAAATGAAGAGGAGGACGCCAGTGAGTCGCCAAGCAAACCATCTGCCTCCTTTTCTGCCACATCCATCTCGCAGTAGGGCAATCACTCAACGGTCGCAAACGAAGACAAGACCCCATCCTTAATGCTTCTTGCTCAGCCGGATGAAGGGCCGAACACCCAGCAGAGTTAGACCCCCGAAACCTCATTAACAACCGACTTGACTTCTCCCAGAATAAGGTGGGGCGTTCTGACCGCCAGTGGAGCCTTTCCAGTCATTCACCCCGAAGGAGGAACGAAGAGCAAAGCCTCTCCCCGGTGAATCAGTGTGCCCCTAAACGATCACCATGAAGAGGGAGGACACATAACCAGAGCTGAGTTCCAGGAGTCCCTGCAACAAAGACCTTCAAACCCTTCGAGGGAGCAACATGAATAATTATCACTGGGATAAACCATGCTTTGCCCTGACTGATAATGAAGATTCCTACGGGTCCACCCGATCCGAAGGATGCGAAGACTTGGTGATGAAACGACTTTAGGAAATGGATGATCAACTCGCTTGAATGGGGGAAGACGGGAGGCAGTTAAATAGAGGCTATCGTTCCGTCTGCCCCGCTTCTCCTCTTCCATCCTTGAAGCCCTTGTTCCAAGGAGTTTTAAGCCCCCAGCTTTCGAAACATTCAATGACGAGTCTGATCTAGCTGGTCACATCGAGAGTTTTAAAACTCTCATGATGATTTACAGCACCTCTAACGCCCTCCTTCCTACAACTTTCTCCGCCACGCTGCGAGTTTCCGCAAGAGAGTGGTACTCTAGACTCGTCATCGGATCCATCTACTCCTTCAACTAGCTCGAGAAGAGATTCCTCACCGATTTCAGGACTAGTCGTAAGGCTGAAAAGACGAGTACCTCCCTGCTATTTATGAAATAGAAGGATGGAGAATCATTCCGGGACTTCGTCCAGAGGTTTACGACAGAGGCAAGGTCCATCCCTTCTCTTGATGCCGGGGTCGCAGCAGTTGCCTTCAGGCACAACGCCCGACACGACCTCATCAGGACCTTGCTAACTAATTAGCCTCCATCAGACTTCCCTGATCTCTTTCTCCGAAGCGAGAAATGCATATGAGCAGAGGAGGTCTTACATCCTGAGGGTCGTAAAGAATCACCTCTCAAAGGGAAGAAGAAGATGGACAACACCAAGGCCCCAAGAAGTCTAAAAAAGATGCCTCCGGATAGAGGCATCCTACCCTTGCACATCAGTTCAAACAGTTTATTCCACTCAACGCGAGTGTCTCCACCATCCTATTGGAAGTACAGGAGGAGGGGCTGATCCGATGCCCCCCACGGACGAACACCGACAACAAGAATAGGGATAAAAGGTTTTGGTGCCGATTCCATCAAGACCACGATCATGAGACCAATAACTTTCGGACCCTGAAGAACTAGATAGAAGCCCTTACTCATAGGGGAAACTTGTTAAAATACACTCAAAAGGATCAGAGAACCTCCCTTCCTCCCCGAGGGCCTAACAAACGTCCGGAAAAGGATTTCGAGCCTTAGGAGTCCGAAAGGATGGCCATTCTCGATTCCATACATGAAGGACCCATGGGGGGAGATTCTAATTCCTCCCGTAGGCATTTGTCCAAGAGGTGAACTCGGTCCACAACTACCCCCTCCCCTTAGTTAAGGATTGCAAGTCTTTTTCTTGGACGAAGACCTCGAGGGCTTCCGCACACCCCATTGTGATGCATTGGTAATCAGCCTTGGCTTGGCTAACCATGAGGTTTGACGCATTCGCCTTCGTTGGAATCAAGCTTTCTCGAGAAAGGCTGAAGCCGGTAAGGTACACACTCCATGGTTTCTCCGGGCTTTTAGTTCAAATTACAGGAATTGTTACTCTGGATGTGACCGTGGAAAATCTCCTACAGCCCGCACTGAGCCGATGGACTGTGGGTGTTAATGTCAAAGCCGCATATAACACCATTTTTGGGCGACTCGGCCTCATGTCTTTCTAGATTATGGCCTTGGCATACCATATGTGCATGAAAATCCTCATGAGGACCGGGGTTGGAGTCGTAAAGGGCCGTCAGGAGGTCGATCGAGCATGCTACACTGCCACGGTGGGAGGGTTCGTCCTCCATTTCAACGCAATCAAACTGCTCAGTGACAAAAGCTCGATTGGCTCCTCACCAGTTGATGAACTGGAAGAGATCTCCTTTCCTGAGGAAGACAGACCCAAACGGTTCAAGTTATCCTACCTCCAAAGCTCAAAGAAGGGATCATCAACTGCATCCAACGGAACCAGGATCTGTTTGCTAGGACCCCTTCGGAAATGCCGGGCATCCCAAAAGAACTAATTATGCACAAGTTGAGCATCAATCTGGACTAGAAATTAGTGCCGCACAAGCACCAAAAGTTTGCACCGAAGAGACAACATGTTATGAAGGAGGAAGTCGAAAAACTCTTTGCCGCCCGCTTCATCCAGGAAGTTAACTAGCCGGAATGGTTGGAAAATGTCATAATGGTGAAGAAGGTGAGCGGTTAGTGGATGATCTGTATAGATTTCACGGACCTCCATAAGGTCTGCCCAAAAGACCCTTTCCCTCTTCCAAGTATTGACGCTCTGATTGAAGCAACATCTGGATATGAACTCTTAAGCTTCATGGATGCCTTCTTCAGGTATAACCAAATCTGGATGTTTCCTTCAGATATCCCGAAAACATATTTCATCACCGATCAAGGGATCTACTACTACTGGGTTATGCCCTTCGGCCTGAAGAATGCGGGAGCCACTTATCGATTTTTGGTGAACAAAGTATTCAAAGAACAGATTGGTTGGAATATGGAAGTGTATGTAGACGACCTACTCGTCAAAAGTCTGGAAAGCGAAGACCACGTGAAAGACCTCAAGGAAGCCTTTGGTGTCTTGAGCAAGAACAATACGAAGCTAAAACCAATATGTGCCTTCGGTGTAACCTTAGGAAAATTCCCCGAGTTCATGGTCAGCCAATGGGAGATAGAGGCAAACCCAGAGAAGATTCAAGCTATCCTTGACATAACTCCTTCTATGAAAGTCAAAGAAGTTCAAAGGCTCATGAGCCAACTAGCAGCAATCAGACGCGTGGCAATCCAGCTCACTCCTGAATTTTCTCACAAATTAACTTGGCCAATGCCTCACCCCTCGACATGGTAATCCGGGCCACTCATGAATTTTCTCACAAATTCACTTGGCTCATGCCTCGCCCCTCGGCATGGTACTTCGGTCACTCGTAAATTTCTCTCACAAATTTTCTTGGCTCGTGCCGCCCCCCTCTGTGTGGTAATTTGGGTCATTTGCAGATTTTCCTCACAAACAGATTTACTTGGCTCGTGCTTTGCCCCTCGGTATGACAATCGGTAATCCGGGTCATTTGCGGATTTTCCTCACAAACAGATTTACCTGGCTCATGCCTTGCCCCTCGGTATGACAGTCTGGGTCACTTGCGAATTTTCTCACAAATTCACTTGGCCCGTACCTCGCCCCTCAGCATGGCAATCTAGGTCACTCGCGAATTTTCACACAAATTCACATGGCTCAGGTCTCACCCCTTGACACGGCAATCTGAGTCACTCGCGAATTCCTCTTACAAAAAATTTTCTTGGCTCGTGCCTTGCCCCTTGGTGTGGTAATCCGAGTCACTAGTGGATTGCCCTCACAAACAAATTTGCTTGGCTCTTGCCTCGTCCCTCGGCATGGTAATCCGAGCATCTCACAAATTCACTTGGCTTGTGCCTCGCCCATCGGCATGGTAATCTGGGTCACTAGCGAATTTCTTCCTAAAATTTGCTTGGGTCATGGCTCGTGCCTCGCCTCTTGGCATAGTAATCTGGGTCACTTGCAAACTTCTTCATGAATCCACTTGGCTCAGGCCCATCAACATGGTACTCCAAGTCACTCGTGTATTTCTCTCACAAATTTACTTGGCTCGGGCCTCGCCCTCTACATAGAAATCCGGGTCACTCGCCCCTCGGCATGAATCTGGGTCACTCGAGAATTTCTCACAAATTCACTTGCCTCGGGCCTCGCCCCTCGACATGGCAATCTGGGTCATTTGCGAATTTCTCACAAAAAATTGCTTGGCTCGTGCCTCGCCCCTCGGCCTAGTAATCCGGGTCACTCGCAAATTTCTTCACAAGATTTACTTGGCTCATGCCTCGCCCCTCGATATGTTAATCTGGGTCACTCGCAAACTTCTTTACGAATCTCTTAGCTCGTGCCTCGCCCATCGCCCTTTGGCATGGTAATCTGGGTCACTCGGGAATTTCTTTTGAAAATTCTCTTTGCTCGTGGCTTGGCCCTTGGCCCTCAGTAATTGAATCTCCTTATCCCTCTACCCTCGGCAGACAGGCCCCTCACCTCTATGGTGAATGGTCCCCTATGTCGATGGCCACTAATTTTTTCCCACAAGAGACCTACTCCTCGAAGGATGCTGAAACTAACCACTAGGAGTGGGGGGCTTACGATGTTGTTAAAAATCGCAACTAATTAGGACCGCATGATTCAGGCATGAATCATGGATCCCTAATGGCAAGGTGGTCATTTCATGGCAGCCACAGGCCCACGATCCGAACATGGGCCGATTGCAGGCCCATCACCCCAGCTTAGCCCACGAGTTGAGACTACCAGTAGCTCAATCAGGAGAGATAGACCAACCATTTAAGGATTACAAACAAATTCCTGAGAATATGGTGATATTAAATGATTAAATCCCTTAATTACAAGAATCCTCCAAATCAGTTACGGGAATCTTCCTCTAACTGGGCTTGCATTAGCCTATAAATACGACTCCTCCCTTCTTTTATTAGGTAATCAATATTTTTCCCACTAATATGAGTTTGTTACTGCTGGTTACTGACTTGATTCTGGGAGGGTGTGTTTCCGGGATCACCCTTGGTGTTTTAGGCTATCTTTGTAGATTTCTGGCATGACGTCAGTCAGCACAACCACCATAACCTCTGCTACAATCCAGAAAAATTAATTTTAATATTTTTGCACTGCATTGCACGTAAAAATTTATGCATTTTAGTCCCTAAAATTTTCTAGAGTCATGCACATTTTTCTTATTTTATTTGTCACATTTGTGTTAATTATGTTAATTAAACCCAATAGGTCTGAAATCTATTTTTTAGACCACTATCAATTAATTACAAAATAAAGCCCATGTTTAATTCTATTTTTAAATGAACATTTTTACACTTGTCATGTAACATACACCTACATTTAATTTAATAACAATTAATAAAAGAATATGAGAAGTGTGTGCACATAGGATGCATGTGCACGTGTTGTGCACTTGTAGGTTGGCTGGCCACACTAAGAGAAGAGGGGAGAGTGGGAGTGTGGGTGAGAAGATGGGTAGTTATTTGAGTAGTGGGAGTCATCTCAACCATACAATAATCCTATAAATACCCCCCTCCTTTAACATGAACACACACAAAAAGATCAAACAAAATTAAAAGAGAAGAGAGAAAGAGAAGGAAGTTTCAGATTTACTTGAGAGGAAGGCTTCGGGTTTCATTTTGGCTAGAGAGGAGGCATTTGTTGGAGCTTGGAGCAATTTTCGAGGAGTTCTAATTACAATTTGCATCAAGAAAAGGTGGGTGCCTCTTTTAGTTTCTAAATTATTGTAGAATGCATGATTAGGTAGATTATGCTTGATATTGACAATTGGTATGAGCTCTTTAGTTATTTTTGTGTTGCATGTTGTGTTAGAATTTTGAGTAATAATGAAATATGAAAATAATGCATGCTAGTTGAAAGTTTCAATATAGACTTGTTATGTTGTCAAATTAAAATTGTATTTAGAGCATGTTGTAGTATTGTTAGGCATATGGTAGTATGCCATGATTAAATCATGTATACAAATTATAGGTGTGTAAAAAGTTGCTAAATTTTCATGTGCAATTAAGGGTGAATTATTGAGAGATGAGAATTGCTAAGAAGAAATAAAAATATTCATGTTAGTTGTTTTGATGATAAATAAAAGTATATGTTTATGAAGTTTCTCAAGAATTACAATTTATAATATTTGTGTAAAAATTTACTTTAATATGGATAAAATGAGTGAAAAAGCATTTCCGGAAGTTTAGAAATGTATTTTTGTAGTATTGATTATGATGGAAATAATAGAAATCGAAATAGAATGAACAAACTAAAAATGAGGTAGAAACAGCGAGTTGGGTTAAAAGAATTTAAACCCATATATAATCAGAATAGCTTTGGGTTAATGGCTAGCGCGTGCGTTGGCGCCGCCACATGTCGCGCGTGTGGGTGCTTGGTCATGGGTTCGAGCCTGGGAGGGTTTTGCCTCTTTTAATTTTTTTTGGGGGAGATTATTGAATGGCGTTCAGGGTTACAAAAGTTGAATACTTCGTGGTCTATAATTTTTTTTAGGAAATTGTTATCGAATGTTGTTATAAAAGTTGAATACTTCGTGGTCTATAAACATCAAGTGGATAAAGAGAAATGATGATTAATGAATGAGATATTTATGTTGAGGTTAGATATAACCTAATTGATCTCTATAGCGAGATGGTTGTTGGAATCTAGAGGCTAGGCGAAACCGTTAGTAACCGGCATTTTGTGAATAAAGAAATTTGAGGAGTAACTAGTGCGGGTTAACTTTCTTTTTGAGAAGTAGCCAGTGTGGGCTAACTTTCTCTCGTGTTGATTTAACTTCGGTAAGGTAAGCTAGCTCTAGGGTTTGATGATTATAACTAAACTTAAGAACAGACACTATGGGGAGATGTGATAAAGTATGGGCAAACATGAGTATGAGGGCCTCATATGATTCGCGGTGGGTGATTATCTTCACAATTATCGGGGTGTGAGGCAATATGTTCAAAATCACTCGCGGTGGGAGGTATTTCTTTAGAATTATTGGGATCGAGGCGAAGCTCATGGGGTATTTGTGTGATGAGGTACCTATGACAACGCGGTGTGGATTTCGTCTCTATAATTATCAGGGTGTAAGGCGTGATGTCCGAAAATCACTTGCAGTGGGAGAACGACTCTCAAGAATTATCAGGGTCATAGCTTGCGGTGTGGGTTTCGCCTCCAGAATTATGGGGGTTACGACTCACGGTGGGAGAGAAATACTCACAGGATAGCTAAACCTTACATTAGTCACCGTAGTAGGATTTCATAGTGAGGGATTGAACCTTGTATTGAGGAGTACAGTAAGGGTTTGCCCTCGAATTTATGTAGTATGGGATGCATAGAATCTGAACAAGTGTGCATTAGTACATCATAGTGTAAATCTACATTAGGTATTTAAGTTCATATCATACACTTATATGTTTAGGATAGTCACTCTTTACACTTTTTTTGTGCATTCAAGATTGTCGTTGCTAAAGTAAGAGAATTATTGTATTATAGCATTACATCAGTTGTATGCAACTGACGTGCCCACAGTTTTCTAGTTGCAGGACTGGACTTGACATGGACTTAAAGTCACTAAGATGAGTTGTTACAAGATTGAAGAGTTTTCATTTTTGTATATCATGTTGTATTCATTTAAATTCCGTTGCATTGATGTAAAGAACAATGTTGTATAATGATAAGTTTTAATTTCCTTCTAAAATTGTATGAAATTCGAAGTAAAAGATCCTGTTGTGCTATGAAGTACATGTAAATGGAATTCGGGGCTTTACAGAGTGGTATCAGAGCTGACTTCAATAAGTAGTACAAAATTATAAGGACGACACATTATGGTAGACATTAGAAGTGTGAGTTCAGTTTATAGCAATTTAAATGTAAGTTGATTTACATTTGTGGTGCTCTATACACTGATGTGTTCTCCTCCCTTTCCATATAAGATGGCTGATAACCAAGACCCAGTGGATGAAGTGAAATGGTTCTTTGAAGACCCTGAAGAAGGAGAAGAACCCAAAGAAGAAGAAGAACCCGAAGAAGAAGAAGAACTGCTTGAATCTCGGGAGATCACTCCACCTCCACCTGACTCCCCAGATGAATCATCGGATGGAGAGCCAGTTCGAGACAAGAAGGACCACATCATTGCTTCTCTCTGGGAGTAATTGACCATCTATGAGTGGAGAGTAAACCACTTGGAACTAGATAAGGAAATTAAAACTTATCATTATACAACTAGCAGATCATCGTAGCTCTGAGTCATCGAGTGTGGGAACTAGAGAAGATTCGACACAGAAATGCTCGGTATTTCACCTAGCTAGACAACAAAACTCGTTGGAGAAAGCAAGAATGTCGCCAAAGATGCGAGGAGATGCAGAAGGAAATAGATGAACTATAGGGAGAGCTCAGAGAAGCCAAGAGGAACCGTATAATATAGTCTGCTTATGTTTGGAGTTTCTGGTGTTTTATGTATGGATGTATGAACAAGTTTTATTTCTGAATGTATAAAGTTTATTTTTGGAAATAAATAAATTATGTTGGAATAAAAGTCTATGTTGTTACTGCTTTTTGGTGATTAATGAAGTTTTATGACCCAGAAATGGCCAGACGAAGAACTCGTAATGGTGAGGGATCTGAGATGAAAGCAACCGCCTAGATCTGGAGACAGAACTGGCCTGTGTGTATCAAATTCTCAACACCTTTGTCGCAAGTGTGAACCGAAACACCAGGGCAGGGCAGGCAGTGCAAGTCCCGGAGGTAATTAAATTGGTGAAATCATTCAAGCGGATGAAACCACCCATGTTTAAGGGCATGGCGAAGCCTGATGAAGCAGATGATTGGATCTGACAGATAGAAATAGTGTTCGATGTCTTCAAGACTCCAGAGGCTAGCAAGGTGAAGCTGGCCACCATTTAGTTTGAAAAGGATGCCAGGGTCTGGTGGCAGTCCATGAAACGAATCCTGGGAGATGAGCCTATTACCCGGGAAGACTTTCTGGAAGAGTTCCGCAGCCACTATTTCCTGATGGATGGGCAGGAGAAAAAAGGCAATGGAGTTCCTGTGCCTACAACAGGGGAGCTTGTCAGATCGGGAGTATGAGACGAAGTTCACTCAACTCTCACGGTATGCACCGGAGTTAGTGATCGTTGAGGCTAAGAAGGTGAAAAAATTTGAGCAACGGCTGAGGCCAAGTCTGAGGTCTCGGATGATACCCCTTGGTATCAGGAAGTTCGACAAGCTGGTCAGAAGGGCTGCAGCCACAGAAGCCGACATGGAGCATTATTAGTTGGCACAGACCAAGAAGAACAACTGAGTGCTGACAAGAGGCCCGCAACATCAAGCAACATCAAGGGGAAACCCCCAATGCAGAGGTTCAGACCAACTGGAGCAAATGCCATTTCTGTGACGGGGAGGCTGAGCAACGGAGGTACCAGGGCCCCAGGAGTGACCAGTTGCAATTGTGGTGAGTCGGGTCATTTCATGACCGAATGTACCAAGCCACGGAACCCCATAACTTGCTTCAACTTTGGGAAGGAAGGCCATACCAAGCCATTTTGCCCATAACTCTAGCAGGGAGGGCATAAGCAGAAGCAAGCAAAGCAGAGGAAGAAACCATACCGGCAGGGGCGAGTGTTCGCTCTGACTGAAGAGGATGCAGATGATGCCGACAATTTCATCACCAGTATGGGAGCAACTGAATAGAGTTTTACTGCTGTTATTTCCTGTTTTGCATTAGAAGAGTGTTATGTACTGAGAGTATTCATTATGTAATAGGGTAACTTCTAATAAATGGAATAAAAGCTACTGTTTTGTTTGATACTGGATCGTCCCACACTTTCGCATTACCTAAATTTGCTAAACAGTTGGGAGTTGAACCGAAAATTTTCCCTGCCAAGGTTCTGGCAGTAGCTACTCCTTCAGGAGAAATATTGACTACTGATCGATACTATACTGGTTGTGACCTCGAGATTGGAGGGAGAGTCTTTGGAATCGGTCTCATAGAGTTGGTAATCTTGGGAGTCGATGTAATCATTGGCATAGACTGGATATCGATCTACAATACCAGTATCGAATGCAAGAGCAAGGAAGTTATGGTGAAGGCACCAGGAGGACTAGCGGTAACATTTCAGGAGAAAAGGAAGTGCAAGCAGTTGGTGTCAGCTTTGACCAAGAAGAAGATTTCTGAGGAAGTCAAGAAGATTTCTATAGTCAGGAACTTTTCGACAGTATTCTTGGAGGATCTGCCTCGACTACCACCTCATCGAGATGTGTAATTCAGTATCTTCATTCAACTAGGGAGTGCACCGATATCCAAGGCACTTTACAGAATGATGCTAGGGGAACAGGATGAGGTCAATAAGCAGATAAAAGAGCTTTTGCACAAGGGTTATCATACCGAGTGCATCACCTTGGGGAGCACTAGTTTTATTGGTAAAGAAAAAGGATGGATCGAATGAGGATATGCATCAATTATAGGGAATTGAACAAGGTGACCATCCAGAATAAGTATTTAATTTCGCGAATCGTTGATTTGTTCGACCGACTACAAGGAACAACAGTTTTCTCCAAAATAGATCTTCGATCGGATTATCACCAAGTTCGTGTTAAGGATGACGATGTGCACAAGATTTCTTTTCGAACTCGGCATGGGCATTACGAATTTTTAGTTTTGCCGTTTGGGGTGACGAATGCACCAGCTATGTTCATGGACATGATGAACAGGGTCCTGCAACCATTCATCGACTCTTTCATCGTAGTGTTTATCGATGACATTCTGGTATACTCCAAGTCAGAGGACGAGCATGTTGGGCACTTAGTAGAGGTATTGAAGAAGCTGCAGGAATAGAAGCTGTATGCCAAATTATCCAAGTGTGACTTCTGAAAGTCCGAAGTCACGTTCCTGGGTCATATTCTTTCTAAGGAGGGAATGTAATAGCTTATGGGTCTAGACAGTTGAGATCGCATGAGAAAAATTATCCAATCCATGATTTGGAGTTGGTAGTGATTATCTATGCTTTGAAGCAGTGGAGGCACTATGTGTATGGAGAGAAGGTCAATATGTACACAGATCACACGAGTATGAAGTATATCTACCAGCAAATGGATCTGAATTTGAGGCAGAGGAGTTGGTTGGAAGTGCTAGAGGATATCCGTCCAGAGATAAGGTATCATCTGGCAAAGCAAATGTGGTGGCAGATGCGCACAATCGGAAGAGCAGCTTATCCTGTTTGATTGCGACTCAGGAAAAACTAGCAGAGGAGCTCGATTGAGCTGGAATTAAAGTTGTTTTGCAAGGACTGGGAGCGTCTTTAGCACAATTGAGACTTTAGCCCATGCTTAGAGAGAAGATTGTCGACGGTCAGAAGTTTGATCCAGAGATCCAAAAGTTGAAAGAGTAGTTCGGCGCAAGAAAATTGGCAGAATTCCAAGTGAAGGACGAAGTGTTGTGGTTAGGAGAATGGTTGTGTGTACCCGATCAAGCAGAACTGAAGGAGAACATTCTACAGAAGGCACACACCACTCTTTTATCAGTGCATCCTGGGAGTACCAAGATGTCCAAGGATATCAAGCAGCATTTCTGGAGGTCGGGGATGAAGAGGGATGTAGCAGAGTTTGTTGCAAGGTGTGCAACTTGTCAACAAATCAAGGCAGAGAGTCAGAGGCCTGAGGGATTCTTGCAGTCGTTACCCATTCCGGAGTAGAAATGGAAGAACATCAGCATGGATTTCATCACGGAGCTACCCAGAAGTCCCAAAGGGAATGATGTGATTTGGGTAGTAGTGGGTCGATTAACCAAGTGGCGATGAAGACCACTTGGTCAATGGAGAAGTTGGCGGAACTGTACATCGGGGAGATTGTAAGACTACATGGAATTCCCGTATCGATTGTGTCAGATCAAGATGCTCGGTTCACGTCTCACTTTTGGAGAAGTCTTCAGGCAGCTTTAGGAACCAGGACTGACTTCAGTACTGTCTTTCATCCTTAAACTGATGGACAGACTGAGAGAGTCAATCGTGTTTTGGAAGATATGTTGAGGTGTTATGTGATGGATTTCGGTGGCAGTTGGGAGAGGCACTTAGCTCTAGCAGAATTTGCCTACAACAACAGCATTCAGACTAGCATCGGTATGGCGCCATATGAGGCTTTGTATAGGAGGAAGTGTAGAACACTAGTGTGCTGGTATGAAGTGGGAGAAAGGCAAATGTATGGGTCGGAAATAGTACAACAGACTTCAGAGAAAATTGAATTGATCAGGAAGAGGCTGGTTGATGCACAGAACAGACAGAAGAGTTATGCTGACAATCGGAGAAGGGATCTGGAGTTCGAAGAGGGTGACTATGTTTTCCTGAAAATATCTCCAACTAAGGGTGTGATCCGATTTGGTAAAGGAGGAAAGATAGCCCCAAGGTACATAGGATCACACAAGATATTGAAGATGATTGGGAAGCAGCTTATCGGTTGGAATTGCCGGAAAAGCTAGCCCAAGTACACAATGTCTTTCACGTGTCTATGTTACGTGGCTACATTCCAGATCCGAGTCATCACTTACCGAAAGTGCCAGAGGGTCTGCAGTTAGATCTGAGCTACAAGGAGCGTCCTATGGAGATTGTGGACCGACGGGAAAAAGTTTTGAGCAACAAAACTATACCTATGGTCAAGGTTGTGTTGAGAAATCAACTAGTTGAGGAAGCCACCTAGGAATCAGAGGAGAGGATGATGAGAGACCATCCCGAGCTTTTTGCCTAAACACTGTAATTTTATTTCTTTTGTTTTTCTCACTCTTTATGCGTAGTTCTGAGAACAAAACTATTCTAAGGAGGGAGTACTGTAACATTCCAGAAAAAATAATCTTAATATTTTTGCACGTGCATTGCTCGTAAAATTTTATGCATTTTAGTCCCTAAAATTTTCTAGAGTCGTGCACTTTTTTCTTCTCATTTTATTTGTCACATTTATGTTATCTATTTTAATTAAACCCAATAGGTTTAAGATCTATTTTTTGGCCCACTAGCAATTAATTACAAAATAAGGCCCATGTTTAATTCTACCTTTAAATGAACATTTTTACACTTTTCATGTAACATACACCTACATTTAATTTAATAACAATTAATAAAAGAATATGAGAAGTGTGTGCACATAGGGTGCACGTGTACGTGTTGTGCACTTGTGGGTTGGCCGGCCACACTAAAAGAAGAGAGGAAGGTGAGAGTGTGGGTGAGAAAGTGGGTAGTTATTTGAGTAGTGGGAGTCATCTCAACCACACAATAATCCAATAAATACCCCCCTCCTTAAACATGAACAGACACAAAAGGATCTAACAAAATTAAAAGAGAAGAGAGAAAAAGAAGGAAGTTTCGGATTTGCTTGAGAGGAAGGCTTCAGGTTTCATTTTGGCTAAGGAGGAGGAGGCATTTGTTGGAGCTTGGAGCAATTTTCTAGGAGTTCTGATTACAATTTGCATCAAGAAAAGGTGGGTGTCTCTTTTACTTTCTAAATTATTGTAAAATGCATGATTAGGTAGATTATGCTTGAAATTGATAATTGGTATGAGCTCTTTAGTTATTTTTGTGATGCATGTTGTGTTGTTAGAATTTACAGTAATAATGAAATATGAAAATAATGCATGTTAGTTGAAAGTTTCAATATAGACTTACTATGTTGTCAAATTAAAATTGTATTTAGAGCATGTTGTAGTATTGTTAGGCATATGGTAGTATGCCATGATTAAATCATGTATACAAATTATAGGTGTGTAAAAAGTTGCTAAATTTGCATGTGCAATTAAGGGTGAATTATTGGGAAATGAGAATTGCTAAGAGAAAATAAAAATATTCATGTTAGTTGTTTTGATGATAAATAAAGTATATGTTTATGAAGGTTCCAAAAATTACAAATTACAATATTTCTGTAAAAAATTACTTTAATATGCATAAAATCAGTGACAAGGCATTTCTGGAAGTTTAGAAATTTATTTTTGTAGTATTGATTATGACGGAAATAATAGAAATCGAAATAGAATGAACAAACTAAAAATGAGATAGAAACAACGAGTTGGGTTGAAAGGATTTAAACCCACATATGATCAGAATAGAGCTTTGGTTTAATGGCTAGCGTGTGCGTTGACACCGCCGCGTGTCACACGTGTTGGTGTTTGGTCGTGGGTTCGAGCCTGGGAGGATTATGCCTCTTTTAATTTGGGAGATTATTGAATAGCGTCGTGCGTTACAAAAGTAACTCAGTTGGCTTTTATTCACCAACATGAGTTGGTCTAGTGGTTGGGGCTTGCGGTCTGGGTTTCTGTTGGCTCTGGTTCGAGTCCAGTTGCACCTACTTTGGGTTTTATTTTTATTTTATTATGATTTTCCAAGTTTTAAAAAAGTTGGGAAACTTCATAGCAATATTATAAAATGTTATTAGAACACTTGGGGATTATTATTTAAAAGATATTTTGAGAATTTAAAAGTCATATTCATGTATTAGTTGAGTTTTGAATTCAAGTTAAGAAGAAAATGTATATGATTGAAAAATTTAAGAGTTGGTTTATAATAAAATCAAAGTATAAGAATGAGATTTAAATAAGGAACTTCTAGTGATTAATCCTAAGAATTTGGTGTTAAAAAATGATGATTAACTGGAAGAGCGTAGAATATTATTAAAGTGAATGATTTGGTTCGTTAACCAAGAAATTGTCTACAAGAATTTGATTTAGGAAATTGTTATCGAATGTTGTTATAAAAGTTGAATACTTCGTGGTCTATAAACATAAAGTGGATAAAGAGAAATGATAATTAATGAATGAGATATTTATGTTGAGGTTACATATAACCTAATTGATCTCTATAGCGAGATGGTTGTTGGAATCTAGAGGTTAGGCGAGACCGTTAGTAACTGACATTCTGTGAATAAAGAAATTTGAGGAGTAACCAGTGTGGGTTAACTTTCTATTTGAGAAGTAGCCAGTGTGGGCTAACTTTCTCTCGTGTTGATTTAAGTCCGGTAGGGTAAGCTAGCTCTAGGTTGTGATGATTATAACTAAACTTAAGGACAGGCACTATAGGGAGATGTGATGAAGTATGGGTAAACATGAGTATGAAGGCCTCATATGATTCGCAGTAAGAGGTTATCTTTAGAATTATCGAGGTGTGAGGCAATATGTCCAAAATCACTCGCGGTGGGAGGTATTTCTTCAGAATTATTGGGATCGAGGCGACGCTCATGGGGTATTTGTGTGGTGAGGTACCTATGACAGTGCGGTGTGGGTTTCGTCTTTAGAATGATCCGGGTGTGAGGCGTGATGTCCGAAAATCAATCGCGGTGAGAAAACACCTCTCGAGAATTATCGGGGTCATAGCTCACGGTGTGGTTTTTGCCTCCAAAATTATCCGGGTTACGACGACCCGCGGTGGGAGAGCGATTCTCAAGAATTATCGGGTGGTACTAGATACTTACAGGATAGCTAAACCTTACATTAGTAACCGTAGTAGGATTTCAGAGTGAGGGATTGAACCCTGTATTGAGCAGTACGATTAAGGCTTGCCCTTGGACCTATGTAGTATGTGATGTATAGAATCCGAACAAGTTGGCATTAGTGCATCGTTGTGTAAATTTGCATTAGGCATTTAAGTTCATATCATACACTTACATATTTAGGATAGTCATTTTTTTTCATATCATACATTGACATGTTTAGGATAGTCACTCTTTACACTTTTTTTTTTGCATTCAAGATTGTGGTTGCTAAAGTAAGAGGATTGTTGTATTACAGCATTGCGACAGTTGTATGCAACTGACGTGCCTACAATTTTCTAGTTGCAGGACTGGTCTTGGTATGGTCTTAAAGTCACTAAGATGAGTTGTTACAAGATTGAAGAATTTTATTTATTGTATATCATGTTGTATTCATTTAAATTCCGCTGCGTTGATGTAAAGAACAATGTTCTATAATGAAAAGTTTTAATTTGCTTGTAAAATTGTACGAATTTGAAGTAAAAGATCCTGTTGTGATACGAATTACATGTAAATAGAATTCGGGGCGTTACAACCTCCACCAATATCCACAAATATAAGCCTCACATCTTGGACTGATCGAGGGCTGAGATCTAAGCTTCTCACGAAAATACAAGAACTCATTATCTGTTGCTCCCATGCTAAAAAAGAAAAAGGCAGCATCATATGTGAAGTTGCATAATTCCACAACAGACAACATAACAACCATTCTGAAGAACATCAAAACTAGTTAATCGCTCCATCCATCAGCAACATGAATCAACTCTCTAAGATGCATCACCATCTTCATCAGCAACAGCAGCATATATGAATAAAAAAGACCACAACATATTCTCCTCATTTTTTTAGTAGCTAAAAACAAAAGAAACAACAAGGCATATATTGCAAAATGGTGGATCTTCAATCATCAATATAGATTGCATATGCATAAAAAAACCTCTTAATAGAGTAATCATGAATTAAGTATTAATAAAAAATCCTTGTTGAATAATGATGTTATTAATAGCAGGTAATATCTCAGCCCAAAATGGAATGAAGTACAAAAATCTTCAACAATTTTATCAATAGAATGAAAGGAATTAGTAAAAATTATTTTGTTTTTCTCTGACCAGACAATCCAAATCATAGTCATCATAGGAAGATCTCAAGATAGTCTAAATGACTTCTTAATCCTTCTTTTGCTCCAAGTACTCCATCAGGTTTTCCATAGTACCTAGCATTCCTTTTACATTCCATGTCTTCTTGCAAATAAACCAAATAGGTTTGATAAAAGAACAATGGATAAAAATATGACTAGCAGTTTCATCATGACATTTACAAAAAAATACACTTAAGTCCTTGTGCTAAATCTCTTTTATTAAGGTTATCAACTGTCAACAATTTAATATGCACTGCTAGCCAAACAAGTATTCTTGATTTTAAAGGAACTATATTTTGCCAAATGTATTTATAAAAAGGAGAAACAATACCACCACAAAATAAAACAGTGTAGAAAGACTTAACAATATATCTTCCAGTATTAGACCATTTTCATCACACATCATCTCTAGATTGCCATTGATAAGAACCAAAAAGCACAAGAAGACTAATATACTCATGGTGTTGATCTATAGAAAGATTTATATTAAAAGGAATTCGTCAATCTCTTTGATTATTATCAATAATCAAGTAGGAAGCACTTGTAGCATTAGGGTTAGAAGCAACCTCAAATAAAGAAGGATATAGAACAACAAGTTTATTATTACCAATCAAAAAATCAGTAAAAAATCTGACAGTGGAACTATCTCCACAAATTTCTTACAAAACACATTTAAAAGGCTAGCTAACTTTCCAGAAGTATTAACAGCAAGTTTAGTATGTAAATCCCAAATTTTATAACGTCCACGATATTTGTTCTTTACAAGTCTAATCCAAGCAAGATCGTCTTGTTTAAGAACTTTCCATAGACACTTACAAAGAAGTGCCATATTTTGGTTCCTCAAATTAATAATGCCAAGACCACCATCTTTTTTGGATTTACTAACTCTTTTCTAATTGCAAAGATTTTTTTCAATAGACAAAGAACAAGATTCAGACCAAAAGAAATTAAGCCTAATTTTATCAATACATTTAATCACCTAAGTAGGTTCATAAAGATAAGACATCATATAAAGAGGAATAGAAGAAAGAATAGAATTGACCATAATGAGTCTACCCCTCTAGAAAGTTTTCTACCAGCCAAACAATTAAGTCTAGATTTAACTTTATCAATCATAGGAAGCCAATCTTTCTTATGTAACTTCCCGCATCTCAAAGGAATTCCCAAATAATTAATACGAAAAGAAGAAGTTCTAAAATTGAAAAAAGATAGCAATTTCTATTTCTCTATCATTGGATCCTTCCAACCAAATCACGGCAATTTTACTAAAATAATAGTTATGTCAGAAGTTTTTTCCAAAAAAAATAAAGTAACAACTTAAGATTATGAAGAGTAGTCACATCAGGCTTAGCAAAATAAATAGAATCACCAGCATGTTGAAGATTGAATACTCCTTTAAAATCTTTGAAACCACCTAATCCTTCAATGATATTAGCATTCCAAATCTTCAGTAACATTTTACTAAAAATATCAGCAACTAGAACAAATAAAAGAGAAGAGATAGGATCACCTTGGTGAAGTCCTCTTTTGCATTTAAATTTCTTTCCTTCTACCGCAAATAAACTAGATTTAATCCAAAAAATCCAAGTAACCCAAAACCTCTATGAAAAGAAATTCTCATTCTACTTTATCATATGCATTCTTAAAATCAATTTTCAATAAAACACCTTCACTATGAGAACTATGACAACCATATATAATCTCTTGTGCACATGTCACAGTTAAGAATAAATCTATCTTTAAAAAAATCTGATTAAGATGGATCAATAAGAGAAGAAATAACTCCACTCAATCTGTTAGCAAGAACTTTTATAATAATTTTGATAATCACATTAAGAAGGATGATAAGTTTAAATGCAGAAACTGTTATGTTATGACCCAAATTGCTCTTAGGGCCCATTGGGCTTAGTATCTTCATATATGTAATACTTAGAATCAAATGAATACTAATCAACATTTTTTGCCCTAATCTCTCTCACACACAGCCGGCTCTTCTTCATCCTCTCTTCTCTTCCATCTTCTCAAATCCTAACAATCCACAACCCATTCTAATCCTAACAAACTGGTATCAGAGCCCTCATCTTCTCCTTCCTCTGTCTACTTCAACACCAAAACCCTCTTCCCGATCCCTACTCCCAATCACTTCCGATCCCTTCCGACCACAGCACCCAGTCCCGATCCGTTCGTGCTGATCCCTTCGGCCTGATTCCTTCCACCACTCCGGCAGTCACCGACCAGCAGTTTCGTCCCGACCACTTCCAGATCCAGATCAAATCAGATTGTCGTTCAGTTCAGTCCAGATCTGATTCGTCGCAATCTGATTGCTTCGTCCAGTCCATCCCGTGGTGATTGCTTCTTGGTCTTTGTCGTCGGGAGCACCGGAGGAGAAAGATATCAAGAAGGAAGGTTTGTTTTTGTGATTTAAGTAATCAATTTTTGGGGGAGAAAATCTTGGTGTTTTGTAGAATTGGGTTTAGAAATTTGTATAGATATGTCGGGGAAATATGATATTGAGAAGTATGATGGGAAGACGAGTTTTGCATTATGGCAAGTACGTATGACAACGATTTTGTCGAGCCAAGGCGTTAAGGATGCCATTTTTTGTCGAGAAAAGTTGATTGATGCGGTGCCGGATAAGAAATGGAGAGAGATGGATGATAAAGCACTCTCTATTATCCAATTGTGTTTGAGCGATTCGACATTGCAAGAGGTCCTATCGGAGAAGACCGCTAAGGCTTTGTGGGAGAAGTTGGAGAACATCTACATGAAGAAGTCCCTCACCAATCGACTGCGGTTGAAGTTGCGCCTCTACACTCTTCGCATGGTTGAAGGTACATCAATTTCCGATCATATTACGGAGTTTGCATCTATTTTGAATGATTTAAGTAAGATTGATGTTAAGGTGGAGGATGAGGACCAAGCCCTTTTGTTATTATGCTCATTGCCCGCATCATACAAGGCTTTTAGAGACATGTTGATTTATAGTAGAGATAAAATTTCTCTAGAAGATGTTAAGAGCAATTTGCAAGCCAAGTTGCACATTGATAGTGAGATGACCAATAATGAGAAAGGGAGCCAAGGTGTTGGTTTAGTTGTTGATCGAGGTAGGTCATGGGACCGAAACTCGAAAGATACAAGGACCCGTTCGAAGTCTAGGCACAAGAATTTGACGTGCAACTATTGTAAGAAGAAGGGACACATTAAGGCCGATTGTTTCAAGCTCAAAAATAAACAAAAGGCGGATAGTAAAGGTTCTTCTTCGGAGGAGGCCAATGTGGCTGAATGGGACACAGTTGATACTCTTTGTGTGACAGATACTAATGTTGATGATATGCATTGTTGGGTGATGGATACGGGTGCTTCGCAACACATGACTCCGAATAGAGATTGGTTTGAGACTTATGAGGGATGGTAAGGTTCTCATGGGGAACAACAATATGTGTAAGGTTGCCGGGATTGGTTCGGTGACAATTAAGTTCCATGATGGAAAGGTCCGAAGGCTGACGGGTGTGAGGCATATACCCGATTTGTCTAAGAATTTGATTTCTTTGGGGTCTCTTTAAGAAAAGGGGTGTAAGTTCCAAAGTGAAGGTTGAGTCCTCAGAGTCTCTAAAGGGGCTCTCACAATCATGAAGGCGAAGAGAATTGGAACTCTTTATTTCTTACAAGGTTCCACGGTCACGGGCTCGGCTGCCATTGCACGTTCGGGTACTATGTCGGATGAGGAGACTACTAGGCTTTGGCATATGAGATTGGGGCATATGAGCGAGCGAGGAATGACCATTTTGAGCAAGAGAGGCTTGTTGTGTGGCCAATGCACGGGCAACTTGGAGTTTTGTGAGCATTGTGTATTTGGCAAGCATAAGAGGTTGAGCTTCTCCACGGCCATTCATTCGACCAAGGGAACACTTGACTACATCCATTCGGATCTTTGGGGACCTTCTCGTGAGCCTTCCAAAGGTAATGGTTCTCGTTATATGCTTACTTTCATTGATGATTTCTCAAGGAAGGTTTGGGTTTATTTCTTGAAAGAGAAAAGTGATGTGTTTAGCACCTTCAAAGAATGGAAGTCACTTTTGGAGAACCAAACAGGAAGGAAAGTTAAGAGGTTGAGAACCGATAACGGTTTGGAGTTTTTCAACCGTGAGTTTGATAATTTTTGCAAGGCTGAAGGAATTGTTCGGCACAAGACGGTGGTCAACACTCCATAACAAAATGGTGTTGCAGAAAGGATGAATAGGACACTACTTGAAAGGTCTAGAAGTATGCTTTCAAATGCGGGTTTGGGTAAGGAGTTTTGGGCGGAAGCCATTAACACATCCTGCTATTTGGTGAATCGATCTCCTACCACTTCAATTGAGTTGAAGACACCAGAAGAAGTGTGGTCGGGTAAGACGGCCGATTATTCGAATTTGAGGGTGTTTGGTCGTCCCGCTTATGTACATGTGAATGAAGGAAAGTTGGAGCCTAGATCGAAGAAGTGTATTTTTGTTGGGTATCCCAGAAATGTGAAGGGGTATAAGTTGTGGTGTCCCGAATCATCCAAGTTCCTTATTTCAAGAGATGTCATTTTCAATGAGTCGGCCATGTTGAAGGCAAATGATGTTGCACCCGAGCCGACTATTAAGGAGAATGAGAAGGTTGAGAAGAAGGTGGAGTTTGAGGTGCCGGTCCAAGAAGGTGATGATTTGATCTCACATGATGATGTCAATTCGGAGGAAGCCCAAGAAGAGGTACAACCATATGCATTGGCAAGGGACCGAGCTAGAAGAGAAACAAGACCACCTACAAGGTATGGATACTCCGACTTTGCTTACTGTTTGGCAATTGCAGAGGATGTGGAGTATTGTGAGCCATCTTCCTACAAGGAAGCCATTTCTTCTAAAGATGCGGCCAATTGGATTGCCGCTATGAATGAAGAGTTACAATCTTTGCAACAAAATGAGACTTGGTCTCTTGTGAAGCCTCCGAGTGGTAAGAGGATTGTAGGTTGCAAGTGGGTGTTTAAGAGGAAGATTGATGGCTCAAATCCCGCGGATTTTCGATACAAGGCAAGGCTAGTGGCTAAAGGGTACAGTCAAGTCCAAGGTGTGGACTTCAATGATGTGTTCTCTCCCGTAGTTAAGCACACATCCATTCGAGTTTTGCTCTCTTTGGTGGCAATGAAGGATTTGGAATTGGAGCAAATGGATGTGAAAACTGCCTTCTTGCATGGTGATTTGGAGGAGCAAATTTACATGAGCCAACCGGAGGGTTTTGAGGTTGCGGGAAAGAAGGACCGTGTGTGTCTTTTGAAGAAGTCCCTTTATGGCCTTAAGAAATCACCGCGGCAATGGTACAAGAAGTTTGACTCATTCATGGTGAGTATTAATTTCCATCGTTCCAATTATGATAGTTGTGTTTACTTCAAGAAGTTGGATGGTGGGGATTTCATTTACTTGTTGCTCTATGTGGATGACATGTTGATTGCATCCTCAAACTTGAAAGAAGTTAGGAGGTTGAAAGAGCAACTAAGTTCGGCATTTGAGATGAAAGATTTGGGGGCCGCCAAAAGGATTCTCGGGATGGAGATCACAAGGGATAGGTCCAAGAGAAAGTTATTTCTTTCACAAAAGAGCTTTGCCGAGAAAGTGCTACGCCGTTTTGGCATGGAGAAAGCGAAAGTTGTTTCAACACCTCTTGCGGCGCATTTCAAGCTTTCGGCCGCTTTAAGCCCAAAATCCGATGATGAGAAGAAATATATGGAAAAGGTTCCATATTCAAGTGCAGTCGGGAGTCTCATGTACTTGATGGTGTGTACTCGACCCGACATTGCTCAAGCCGTTAGTGTGGTAAGTAGATATCTCTCTTGTCTGGGGAAAGGGCATTGGGAAGCAGTGAAGTGGATCTTCCGCTATTTGAGAGGTACTATTGATGCTTGCTTGGAGTTTGGTAATGGCAAGAAACTGACGGGCTTTGTGGATGCGGATTTTGCGGGTGATTTGGATAAGAGGCGTTCCTTGACGGGTTATGTTTTTACCCTTGGAGATTGTGCAATTAGTTGGAAGTCTACACTTCAAGCCACCGTTGCACTCTCAAGCACTGAGGCCGAATATATGGCGATTACTGAGGCTATTAAGGAGGCTATTTGTTGGTGAGATGTCTTCACTTGAGGGTCCTATTACGGTGTTTTGTGACAACCAAAGCGCGATCCATTTGACTAAGGACCGCATGTACCATGAGAAGACGAAGCACATTGACATTCGATACCATTTTGTTCGAGATGTGATCTCGGAAGGCAAGGTTGACGTGAAGAAGATTGGTACCGAATCGAATCCGGCCGATATGCTCACAAAGCCTCTTCCAATTGCAAAGTTCAAGCTTTGTTCAAGTTTGATGTCGGTTTGTTTCTAGCTAGTTTGAGCTAGTTTTGTTTCTAGCATGTTGCTAGTTTGTTTTAGGTTATGTTGGTTTTATGTTTTAGTTTGTTTTAAATGCAATTTGGTTCAAGGTGGAGATTGTTATGTTATGACCCAAATTGCTCTTAGGGCCCATTGGGCTTAGTATCTTCATATATGTAATACTTAGAATCAAATGAATACTAATCAACATTTTTTGCCCTAATCTCTCTCACACACAGCCGGCTCTTCTTCATCCTCTCTTCTCTTCCATCTTCTCAAACCCTAACAATCCACAACCCATTCTAATCCTAACAGAAACTTTATGAGCACAAATCATTTTAGGGCTTAATACAATATGAATAAGTAATCCTATCAAAGGAAAATGAGCCATTGTGAAGATCCGAAAACAAATCAAATAAATAATTTTAATGAAATCTAAGAATTTTTGAAAGAAAAAACTTGGAAAACCATCAGGCCCAGGAGAGGAATCACTTCTCATACTAAAAATAAAAATTTAATCTCTTCCATAGTAAAATGAGCGTCAGTGATAGAAAGATCTTTGATTCGCAGAGTCATATAAAGTATCCAAATTAAATTTCAAAAGAAAATTATTAGAAATTCCTATAAGATCTTTATAGAAGTTAAATAAAGAAGAGTGGAAATCAGTCAAAGAACAATATCACCATCAACAATAGATGTGATTTTATTAATCATTTGCCTAGAGGCATAGTTATGAAAATATAAGGTATTACAATCACCTTCTTTCAGCCATTTCACTTTAGCTCTTTGTGCCTCTTTGATATGCTCTTGTTATAAAAAGGACATAGTTTTTTATACATTCAATTATTTTTTTTCTATCATCCAATGAAATAACATCCAACTCTTCAAGTTGGTCAATCTGCACAATGATATTTAAATAACTTGGCTTCAAAGCCAAAGAACTACCAAACTTTTTTTTTCTCTCCGAATTTTACACCAATTCCTTATAGAATGCAATTTGAGAAGAATGTTAGCAAGACCACGAGATCCAACTACAGAAGTAAGACAAGAATTAATCATATTAATAGAAATCTGGTCTTCTAACCAAAAATTTTCAAATATGAATTTAAAAGGTTTTGAAAAATTAAAGTTAGAGTGCACACTAAGGGACACATGATCAAAGATAGGATTAGGTAAATCTTGAACTAATGAATTATGAAAAGTAAAAATCAAATCTTGAGAAACCAAAAATTTATCAAGTTTTGTCATAGATAAATCCAAGCTATTTAATTCCATCCCAAAAATCATTTCTTAGTCCTGCAGTAGAGGGACCATAAACAGACACAATAGTTAACAAGTAATTAAATTCAAACCAATCAAGAACGACTACAAGGAAATACTTCATTTTATGAACTGAGGCAAGTTTGAAAGGAGCCTCTTTAAAATAAAAATAAAAATACCACCACAGGAATCAATAGCATCTAAGTTAATCCATTATTATGTAATAAATTGACCACATAATGCTCTTTTAATAATAGAAGAGATGCTATTTAATGTAGATTCTTGAAAAGAAATAAGGTCACATTTATGAGAACAAATCAAATAAAACATAGTTTTTGTGGGCTACCAACACCACAAATATTCCAAGACACATTAATAACTGGAAACCTTATTCACCTTAGCTCTAGCAATTTCTAAACTTCTAATAGCATCAACATAAGAATCAAAAGAAGAATCAATTAATTCAACCATATTACATGTAAGATTCATCATTTCATTATTAGATAAGGAATTGAAATGAATTTGATAAATAGAGCCTAAATGGATACCTTGCAAGTGCTCATCTGAAACATGATTGACTTCCAAGTTCCTTATTTGATTTGCCAAAGTAGTTCTAGCAGGAACAAATGAAGAAGTAGGTTTCCTAGCTTTGAGACAATCACTAGCTCAGACAATGTTATACTTCCTTCCAATGTATTTCCTCTTTGAGAGGGAATAAGCAATTTTTTGCGAATGGTGTAACCATTGTATCAAAACTATCAGCATTAGAAGTTCTCTCAAATGGAATTAAATCCATTGAATACTTATCAGGAGTAAATTGATCATTGTCAGCATCAGAATTAGTATCAATACAAGAAATGTCTAGGTGTAATCATCAGCAACCATAGTATCAGAATCATTTGAAAATCCAAAAGAACGATTATTAATTATATCAATAGAATCCTGAATAATATATGCATCACACCAAGCATTTGAAAAAAAAAGAACAAAGACTACTAGGAAAATAATACAAAAACCAAGATGTATTAAAGGATTTAATAGCGAATGAGCAAGATTCAATAAAAGTGATATAGGTAAAAAAACCAGTCAATCTGAGCCGCTTGATCTTCTCGCGAATCTCGAGATTCACAGTGGTGATACAGTAATATCACATTAGCTGCAGGTCCACGTCCAAAAACGAAAGCCGACCAAAGGAAGGTTTGATCAGCCATTTATGGTTGGTCATTAAATCGCTAAAACAGGGGGATAATTACCCAATCACGTCTTTCATCCAAGAGATTTGATTAGGCAGTTAAGAAATCTTTCCCTAACTGATTCTCCACCGGCCTACAAATACATGCCCCTTCCTCAGTTACTAGGCAATCAAGATTTTGCCACTAAACCCTAGCTCTCATTTTTTTTGTTGCTGACTTGATCGTCAGAGGGCTTGTCACCGGAAGTACGCCAGGTGTTTCAGGATTTTTTTAGTTTTCCGGCGACCAGCGCAATCGCCACCAGATCCACAAAATCCACTTAAATACTAGCCTTTCATCCACACCAGTTTGATGGCTGTGATCTCTGTTTTCCACATAAATATAAGAACACATCATTTATTGCTCCCACACCAGAAACATGCACCGTCTGTGGGAACACACTGTAACATCCCAGAATTTTAAATAATATTTTAGAGTTTATAAATGATTTTTTGTGATTTAATAAATATTTTTCTGAAATTTATCTTTTTGCACGTGCAAAACACGTGTAAATATTTTTCTTGGGAAACACAAAGTCAGAAAATCTATTTGGAGAATCTAACATTTATTAGTAGATAATTATTTATAAATTTTCTGGACTTTTATGAATGATTTATGTCATATTTGCAAATATTCAAAAATGAAGGACTTTTGTGCAAAATTATCACTTGGAGTAAAAACTCCAGATTTCAGTTTTCTGGGTTGTGCATATTGGCCGGCCAATTTTAGAGAGTAAAGGGATTTAATTTTATTTTATTTTTAATCAATTTGATTAACTAATAATTGGAAGGATCCATATATGTAGAGAAATAATTTTCTTGAGGAGTAATTTTGTGAACTTGTGAAACCCTAAAAATTGGAATCCCGACCTATATTAGAGGCAGTAGCAGCCACTGTTTCTCTGTGGTGAACTCAAAATATTTTTTCTCATTATTTTCTTGGAGTTTAAAGCTTGGGTTTTTGCAAATGAGAAGGAAGGTGCTTTTCTTTATTATTTCTTTTGTGCTTCAATTTAGTCTTCTTTGAGGTGGGTGATACTTCTTACTACTTGTTGCTGTATGATTATAAATTGTTCAAGTATAATGCATGATTAGAAGTTGTATGACTATAAGATATGATGAGTAAATATAGATTTTGATGTATGATTAACCACTTAATAACTTTCATGAAGGAATATAAATTTATGAGTAATTTCCATGCTTAAATACACAAAGATCTTCACTTTCTTATGCCATGCTAGAATAAATCATATTTGAATTGATCTTGAATGTGTATGAGATTGTCGAGTTGTTATTTAATTTGGTATTGAACAAATCAGTGTATGAGGAATTATCGAATTTGTGAGTGTATGAATAGATTGCAATTGGAATAGTAACATCATACATGTATATGAATGAATAATGAACCTGTAAGTTGTTGTTTTGCTTTTGAATTTACTGTTTTAAGATTTAAGATGAAGAATTATTATTATTTTGGATTGGAATTGAATGAGAAGTGAAAGAACTCGATGTTGAGTTGGATGGATTGAGAAGTTTTGACCAATGAATGGGTATTCTGAGATTTCTTTCAGTTTAAACATGGTTGAATTGTGTTTTCTGTATGAGAAGAATTCTTGACTGCGTTTGGAAGTATTTAAACATTCATATAAGAAGTTCTTCAAAATCTTGATTTTTTTTTTCAATAACAGGATTTCGGAATTTTATGTTCTTTGCGAGATATATAAAAGATTTGAGTTGGCATATGAACTGAAGTAATTTGATCAAGAAGTACTCTTTTTATCGTGTACTTTTCATTGTTAGAATTCTTGAAAATTTGTATAAACACATATCAGTTTTTGAAAGTTTTCGAAAAGTTGGAAGATGCAGGCTGCATGTCGGTCGACTGCAGTACTTTTGTACTTGCAGTTGCGGTTGACCGTCATGATCGTCTAGCACCAGTTTCTCCCCACTGGCAGTCGACTGCAGCTATTTGAACTAAGTCTGCCATTCGACTGCCAGAGTATTCTTGATGATTTAATTTGATATTGCCAGTTGACCGCCACTATTCATACAGTATGTGACATTCGACTGCCATGATTTTTGGCTTTATTGTTTTTTTTAACACTTCCAGTCAACTGCAGTTGTTTTACACTGTGTGTGACAGTCGACCGACGGACTCGAATGTGCATACTATTTTGCTGTGTTTGCTATTCTTCGAACGATTGTTTACTTGAGTTTGCAAAGTTATTTTCTCTGATTCTTAGCAATAATTGAACTTAGATTTCACCACTTTCAGAGAGTATGTATTCTCAAATTTTATCAAGTATTTAAATTTTAATTCTCGTGTTTTCGAAGAGTGAATGTTTCGTGAATTCCCAAAAGTAATATATTGAATTTATTCTTCGCAGTTTTGAGAGTATAAGATCTCAATTTTGTTTTCACTTCGTTTCAGTATTGATAAATTATACAGTGTACTTGAGAAGTATTTGGTTTTATTAACTGTTGATTTTGAGGGAAACCTCGTTATGAGTTAGATTATTTGGATTTATGAGATACCAAAAAAAGTTGAGTTAATGTTTGGAGTTTTTAGACTCTAGAAGTTGAGTGGGACCCTAACACGTCGGCAGTTGAGGCTTTGTGGATATTTTGGCCAGTGGGGTCGTGTTGTTGAATTAGTTGAATTAAGTCCGGCAAGGGTATACTAACTCTAGAGGGGAATTGTGACTTAATTAATAATAACCAACCTAAGGACAAGCACTAGTGGAGATGTGATAGAGCTTAAGAAACGTAAGTAGGGGGCCCTGTATAGTGGATGAATGAGATTCGGGACTATAGTTATAGTTGGGCGGGTTGATTCCGAAGGCTATGATTATCATTGCCATCTCCCGAGTTTGCACATTGAGGGTCTTTTACTATTGGGCGGTTTTATTTCAGAGGCTGGGACCTATTCGTGGAATTTCGGCATGGAATGTTCAGGGCACGCTTACATGATGCTTGCGTGTTGAAGGTGCTAGTCTTTCTGGTAGATACCGGGACGTAGGCCTATTTGCAAAGTATTCTGGATCTTGTTCCTATCACCATAGTAGGATTAGTTGCATAACGAGGGATTAAACCCTATAAAGTGGAGAACGATAAGGGCTTGCACCAGACCTATGTAGAGAGGGATGCATAGAATCCGACAAGTATGCATTTGTAATCATCATGTGCATTTGTGTTTTCTTGACTTGTATTATGCATGCTTGTTTTCTGTTTCCTTACACCTAACACTTAGCTTAGTTTCACTTGATGATTTATGCTTCATTTATTGTTGTTTTCAAGTTCCATCTGTATTTATTGTGTTAATATGTTTCACTTGTTTACTTATAATTTTATTCTTTATATTTTCATTTAAGTTTGTATTTTCTTTGAATATCACTCACACCGTTATGGCTGACCCCTGTAGTTTTGGGGTTTAGGGATATCTCTAGCCTCATATTTCAGATGTAGGTACCATTAGCATGGAGTTGGGAGTATGTAGTAGAATGTTTAATTTTATTGCATGTGTTGTAAAAAGACTGATCGTAAAGAGAAAATTTGCATTCATGGTGTTGTGTTGTAAAAAGAATTGTAATTCAATGTGTTTAAATTCTGCTATGCTTTGTAAAAGAGTTGATGCAATAAAAATTTTAAATTTCCATGTATTTAGATGCTATGTTTTTTATTACAAGTAAGGTTGATTCTGGAATTTATGCCACGTATTTCTAAGTTTATTTATTGGAAATTCGAGGCACTACAGAGTTGGTATCAAAGCAAGCTTCAATAGTAATGTTAAACATGGTAAAGAGAATGAACCTAGGTGTGGACACTAGATTGTGAGTACCTAAGCATGGACATTAGAATGTGAGTACTAAAACATGAAACTAAAACAAATGAAATGGTTTGAGTATGAAGAGTTTTCTGCTGTTAGCAGTTAGTATGAATGTTATTTTTGTCATGGTGCTTTAACTTTCCATGGTTTTGCAGTATTCAGTGAAATGGCAGGACCCAAGACCAGGAATGGTGGAAATGGTGATGGGATTGAAGGTTCCCACGGGACCGAACTAGATCTGGAAATAGAGATTGCCAGGGTGTATAAAACTTTGAATGCATTTATGGCAGCTAGTGCGACTCGGAATCAAGGAGCATGCCCTGTACCTACTAATCCTGATATAATCAAGCAAGTGGAGTCTTTCAAGCAGATGAAGTCACCATTCTTTGAAGGGCAAGCTGATCCCAATGAGGCTGATGATTGGGTAAGGCAGATGGAGATGGTCTTTAAGGTTTTGGAAACCCCCGAGGCCAACAAGGTGAAACCGTCTACCATGCAGTTGGAAAAGGATGCTGGTTTTTGGTGGCCGTCAGTGAAGAGGACTTTTGGTAATGAGCAAGTGGCTTGGGAAGCTTTTCTTGGAGAGTTCAGGGATCACTACTTCCCCTTGGACATTTAGGAGAAGAAGGCAATAGGAGTTTATGAACCTGCAGCAGGGCAATATGACTATGCGTGAGTATGAGACTAAGTTCACGCAGCTGTCAAGGTATGCACCGGAGCTGGTTGTTGATGAAGCAAAGAAGGCTAGGAAATTTGAGCAAGACTTGAGGCTGAATCTAAGGTCCTGAATGATACCTTTGGGGATCAGAAAGTTCGACAAACTTGTCAGGAGGGCAGCAATGACTGAGGGGGACATGGATCAATTTTAGAAGAAGCAGGAGACCTTGAACAAGAACAAAAGGCCAGCAATAGCAAATCAGAGTGGGAAAAGGTTTCCGGAGAAGAGAGGCAGGTTTGGTGGAACCGATCGAAGGTGGTGGCAATTCGGGGTGTGACTTGCTTTAAACGTGGAGAGGCAGGACATCTCAAGTTAGCATGCACCAAACCAGAAAAGGTTCAGTTCTACTTTCCGTGCGGTCAAAAAGGTCAAACCCAAAATGAGGTCCTCCACCTAGAGTGAGGGGGCCACATAACTGGAGCTGAATTTCAGGAATTCTGAAATGAGGTCCTCCAAGCCCTCTGAGGGGGTGCTAGAAATAACCTTCACTTGGATAAATCGCGCCTCGACCAATCCAATAATGAGGAGTCCTATGAGTCCACCCGATCCGAGGGACGCAAAGACTTGGTGATGAAGCGACTACAGGAAATGGAGGACCGGCTTGCTCAAATAGGTGAAGATGGGCTATAGCCTATGTCATGCCCCGCTTTCCAAAAGGAATATGGAATACGAGTGCGTGACAAAGCCCAGCGAATGATTTTCATCATTAATAAGTTGTAGGATCGACTCAGCATTATAACAAGAAATACAGCAAAATATATTCAACTATGCATGCATGAATAATTTATTAATCAACAGAAAATATTTGAAACAATATAAATATCTCAAATAAATTCACCATCTGGATCAAAAGTAAAAAAACTTTGAGACTACAAGCTCGTTACAAGTTTTAAGTAGCAACTGAATTTAAATAAACTCAAATACAAGATAACTGAAGCAAACTTTCCCAAGCGAAGCCTAGAAGGTTTGCTCACAAACTCCAGCAGGCAACTCGCCTCCAAAGCCTGTATTTATCATGCAGAAGAAAATGGAGAAACAAAGACAAATGCCCTTAGTGCAAGCCAGGGCCGCAAGTAGTACAAGAAAGGGCATGAAAATAAGTGCAAAAAAAAATGAAACAAGATTTGGAATCAAGAATGTATAACATGATATACTAAGGATGCAACAAGTAGTGGAGTTCAAGAGACTAGCTAGCAAGTAAGACAACTCAAGTAACAGGATTGGGTAACAAGTACTAGTAGCGGAACAAGTAACAAGTGAGCATGTAATTTGTATAAAATATCAAGTGACAAGTATCAAGTAACAAGTATCAAACAAGATAGGTGTCAAGTGTGAACAAGTAACAAGTTATTCTTAAGTCTATTGTTTAATTCTATCTAGATAGCACTTCATGCATCCCAACTATTTACCACATGGTTGCTACTTCAAACAGTTGCGTTTAGGTCTAGTAGTGGATTTTATAGGGCGGTGTACTCAGACATCAAGTATCAAGCAAGCATGTTCATGAATCGGGTAATCATATAACTAGTTCATGTGTCAAGTAATAATGTGACAGGTCATGAATCAAATAATAATATACTAGTTCATGATCAAGTAACAAGTCCATGAATCGAGTAATAATATACTAGTTCATGAATCAATAGTAACTAGTTCATGAATCGAATAATAATATAACTAGTTCATGAGATAAGTATCAAGTGGGAAATACAGGCCCCCTTCCGAGTACACTTACCTATATTGTCCACTGCTATGGACTTTCCCTTAAACCCCGGCTTATTATTTATTATTATTATCAAGACAAGCATGAAAGTGTACGAAACAGGGCAAGTAAACATGATCAAAAATATGGAACAGGTTTAAGATAATTAGAAGGCACATTCGAGGGTCAAAACAAATTAAAATTATCAAGAACTACAAGAATTCTAATTCTGGACAGCATGATGTTGCTGCTCCAAAACTGCGATTCCCGTTGCTACAAGAATGCAAATTTTAATCCGTCAGAAAATCTAGAAACTAGACTCCCTGACGGTTCCAGTGCATATAAACAAGATACATAGAAGTGGTAACAACTGGAGTCAAAATAGTAAACTACACATAATTCATGTTTAGCGAGAACTTGTAAAATTGTGTTTATACATGTGAAACAGGTCTGAAACTTCATTAATTAATTCTAGGAAAATTAGAAAACTTCCTTTAGTGTGTCTAGTATCAACATGCAAAATTTTAAGTCATTATCTTACTGGTATCATGGTTAATTTAATTGTGAAGCAAAGTGGTGCAGCAAATTCATGAATCTCGAATTCTACGACACAGCAGTAGTAAAACTGTGATAAATCACAAACCATAACTCGGAATTCAATTCCGTCAAAAAAGTAGTAAACTCGACATCTGGGGCTAAATTTCATGTTTAGAACTCAATTCAAATTTTGATGTTATTGAGGTTGAAACAGCAAGTAAAGAAAGGAACAACAACATAGATGGTTCTTTTGTACAGAAAGTGACGTGATTAGCAACTAATATGAGTCTAAATTAATGTGTAATTCAAATCAAGGTGTAATAGATATCAAATCAACAAGTCACAATTATTTCTCAACTCAAAAGAAGTAAAATCAACACATACATCATACAACATAAATCTACAAGTCAAGTTGGTTCTTAGTTTCATGTGTTCAAATAATTAGGAGATAAAATAGATCCAACAAATTGTGAAACGAATATATCAACAAAAGATTGTGACTCTTATGATCATGGAGATGATAAAGAATAAAATAAGATAGTCAAACGATAAGCCAAAAGGGAGTCACAACTACGATCTACTTGTAGTATTTTCAAATAAAAGCTTGTTCTAGAACAATAAATTGTACAAGAAGATACTTGTCTTGATGTCGGTGAATCCGAACATGAACAAATAATGGGACGAGAATCCCGAGAAATGAAACACGAATACGGACAGACGCAAGCACGTGTGAGCTACGTGCAAAACAACAAAACACAACAACCAAGATCCAAACTCACACAAAATAGCAATCGCCAAAAGGAAATCCCAATCACGATGGCGATCGGATGACCGAGATCATATCTGATCAAGATGGTGGGCGGAGATTCAAAAAAACTCAACCTTCCTCCTTCTCTGCTTGATCAACACAGCGCTAGGAAGCTTCGACCGTGGACGCGAGCGATGGACTGTGGGCAACTGCTGCGGTGAGACGGGCGGCGGGGAGCTTCGGGGTGATGGAGACGGGAGGTGAAGAGGTTGAAGGAGGAAGATGAATAGGAGATGGGGGGTTGGCGGCTGAAGGGGGTGTAACAGTGAATAGGGGTAGGGTTACAGGTTAGGGTTAGGGTGTAGGTTAGGGTATATATATAGGGTTAATGGGTTTGGGCTATTGGGTAGATGATCCAATAGGAGAATGGGTAATGGGTTTCGGTTCGGGATCCAATAGGAAATTAGAATAACCAATAAAAATATAATTTGCATTACAATATAGAAATTATTTTGAAATACTACAACACAATTAATAAATAGAAATAGATTTTTAATAAACAGTCAAAATGAATAATAATAATAATAATAATAACAATAATAATAATAATCGTAACAATAGTAGTATATATGTATCAAAATGGAATTCGAGTTCAACAGATTTATAAATAATCCGAACAGTAATAATATATAATAAGTAGTCGATTAATTTGAAATAGAAAATAAGGTTAGAATATAATATTATTCGAAGTAAATATAATTTTCGGTTCAAAAAGATTTTAATAGAAGGTCCAAAATGAATTTAAAAACATAATGAATTTATAATAGTCAAAATATAAAAAAATATTCAGAAAATATGTATTTACAGGAAACAGGGGTTATAGTCTAACATCTACCGACCAATCCGACCACCCTTCTCCACTTTCATCCTTGAGACCCCTGTCCTGAGAAGCTTCAAGCCTCAACTTTCGAAACATAAAACGGAGGGTTAGTCCTGAATGATAACATTGAGAGTTTTAAAACTCTGATGATGACTCACAGTGCCTCCGATGCCCTCCTCTGCAGAACCTTCTCCATCACACTGCGAGGTTCAACAAGAAAGTGCTACTCCTGACTCGCCCCTGACTCTGTCTACTCCTTCACCAACTCGAGGAGAGTTTTCTCACTCAGCCGTAAGGGTGAGAAGACGAGTGCTTCACTACTGGATTTGAAACAGAAGGACTGAGAATCGCTCTGGGAGTTCGTACAAAGGTTTACGGCAGAAGCAAGGTCCATTCCCTCTCTCGACTCTGGAGTCACAGTAGCTGCCTTTAGGCACAACATCCGGCACGACCTCCTAAAGACGTCGCTTGCTAAAAAGACTCCCTTGGACTTTCCCTATCTCCTCCTCTAAAGCAAAAATACATTCGGGCCTAGGAAGCCTTATATCCTGGGGGTCGTAAAGAATTTCCTCCCAAAGAGCAGAGGAAGATGGATAGCACCGAGGCCTCCAAGATGTCTCAAAATGATGCCTCTGGGCAGAGACATCCTCCCCCGGTGCCTCGGTAGTAAAAGTTCGCTCCGCTCAACGTGAGTGTCTTTGCAATCCTCATGGAGGTAGAAGAAGAGGGACTGGTCTGACACCCTACTCAAGCGAATACCGGAAACAAGAAGAGGGACAGAAGGTTATGTTGTCGATTTCACCAAGACCACAGTCATAGGACCGATAACTGTTCGTCCCTGAAGGACGAGATAGAAGCCATTATTCGTAGGGGCTAAATGTCAATTCACTTAAAAGGACCACAAAACTTCCCCTCCTCCATGAGGTCCCAACAAACATCCAGAGAAGGACTTCGAGCCTAAAGAATCTGAAAGGATGGCCATCCTCCACTCCATACATAGGGGCCCATGATGGTGATTCCAACTCCTTCCGTAAGGCATTCGTCCTAGAGGTGAACTTGGTCCATAACTGTCCCCTTCCTCGAAGTCGAGGACTGCATGTCTCCTTCTCTGATGAGGATCTTGAGGGCATTCGCACTCCCCACTGTGATGCATTAGTAATCAGTCTCGGTTTGGCTAACCACGAGGTTCGCAGCATCCTCGTGGACAACAGTAGCTCCATCAACATCTTATTTCTTGGTGCCTTCGAAGGAATGAAGCTTTCCCGAGAAAGGCTGAAGCCAGCAGGGTACACTCTCCATGGTTTCTCCAGAGCTATAGTTTGAACCGAAGAAATAGTCACATTGGATGTGAACGTGGGGAAATCTCCTGCCTCTTGCACTAAGCAGATGGATTTCTTGGTGGTTGATGTCAAAGCTGCCTATAACTCCATTTTCGGGTGACCCGGCCTCCTGTCTCTTCAGGCAGTGGTCTCGGCATACCACATGAGAATGAGCCACGTGAGTCAGGGTTGGAGTCATAAAGGGCAGTTAGGAGGATGTCGGAGCCTGCTACACTACCACAGTGGAAGGGTCCGTCCTCCCCCTTGACACGGTCGAAGTCCCCAGTGACAGAAGCTCGATGCCGGAAGAAACCATCTTTTTCGAGGAAGATGGGACCAAGCGGTTCCAAGTAAGCAAGGTTCTTCCTCTTAAGCTCAAAGAAGGGATCATCAGTTGCATCGGATATGCCAGGTATCTCGGAAGAACTGATTATGCAAAAACTGAGCATCTATTTAGACTTACGATCGGTGCAGCAGAAGCGCAAAAAGTTTGGCTCAGAAAGGCAGCAGGTTGTGAAAGAGGAATTTGAAAAGCTCCTCACCACCTGCTTCACCCAGGAAGTCAACTATCTGGAGTGGTTGACTAATGTCGTGATGGTGAAGAAAGCAAGTGGTAAGTGGAGGATCTGTATTGACTTCACGGACCTCAGTAACGCGTGCCCTAAGAATCATTTCCCTCTTCCGAGTATCGACTCCCTAATTGATGCAACATCTGGGCACTAACTCCTGAGCTTCATGGATGTCTTCTCTGAGTACAATCAAATCTGATTGCCCCCCCAAGATATCCCCAAGATATCCCCAAGACATCTTTTTTCACCGATTAAGGACTATACTGCTACCGGGTAATGCCCTTCGGCCTGAAGAATGTGAGAGCCACCTATCAAAGGCGGGTGAATAAAATTTTAATGAACAGGTCAGACCGAATATGGAAGTTTATTTGGGTGATATGCTCATCAAAAGTCTCGAAGCGAAGATCATGTAAGGGACCTTGAGGAGGCCACAGTGTCTTGAGTGTAACACCCCATGTTAAAATATAATATATATATATAAGTTGAAAAAAGCAAGTGGCTGTTGGTATAGAATTATAATGATTTCTTGGGGGGGGGGCACGTGAAATTGAAACAGCAATCAAAAAGTGTTGTGTGGGTTTCTCTGGATGACGTCACCATGGGGTGACGTGGCAGGTAAGGCTTCCGCTATGCACTTCTCAAAAAGAGAGAGAACAGTAGAAGGTGAAGGAATTAAATCCCATATCGGGAGATAACTTGATTAAAATAATATATAAATAACATTGTCTATGATCAAGAGTCACCAACCCGGTTAACCACCTTTTGAGAGGCAGCCTATGGTGGGCAGTTGTACTATACTATAAATAATTTGTATTCTAAATTGTATAAATTGTTCGAGCTAGGGGTAGGGGCGTTACAAATGGTGTCAGAGCCGACTTTTGACACCGGGGTGTGGGGCATGTCTATATAGTCGGGCAAAGAATTTCGGGACTATAGACCCAGTTGGGCGGAGGATTCCGGGACTGTGGTGAACCCTCAATTGAATTCGGGACTGTTATTGATCGGGCAGAGGATTCCAGGATCATAATTAGTTGGGCAGATAGGAGGGTGGCTCAATTAAATTCGGGATTATGATTGACCGGGCAGTGGATTTCGGGATCATGAATAATCGGGCGAATAGAAGAGCAGATGCTCCATAATGGCTAGAAAGTAGATCCTGCACTAGATTGTGCATGCCCATGCTCAGCGAAGACGCTGATTTCTGAAGGGGTGGTGTCTGTAACACCCCGTGTTAAAAAAATATAATATATATATAAGTATACTTTGAAAAATAAAAAAAAGGTAAAAATGGCTGGTTGTATACATTATATGCAGGTCGCATGATTGTAATAAAAAGGGAAAGTGAATAGTAAATATGGGGCCAACACATGAGGAATAACAGCCATGTTACTGTTGTGCTTTCAATGGTGGATGACGTCACCATTTGGTGACGTGGCTTGGAACTTGGGCCCGCTGTGTGTGCTCTCGGATGTGAGAGAGTACCGGAGATATGTAAGAAATTGTCCCATATCGGTAAGATACTTAAATAAAATAATATATAAATATAATAGCCTATGATCAAGAGTCACCTAATCGGTTAACTACCTTTTTAGAGGCAGCCTATGGTGGGCAGTTGTACTATACTATAAATAATTTGTATTCTAAATTGTATAAATTGTCTGAGCTAGGGGTAGGGGCATTACAAATGGATTTATATATTATTATATTATTTGAAATCTCCGATATGGGACATTTTGCTCTTACCATTTCCCATGTCCCTAGCTCAGACAATTTATACAATTTAGTATACAAATTATTTATAGTATAGTACAACTGTCCACCACAGGCTGCCTCTCAAAAGGTGGTTAACCGGATTGGTGACTCTTGATCATAGACAATGTTATTTATATATTATTTTAATCAAGTTATCTCCCGATATGGGATTTAATTCCTTCACCTTCTACTGTTCTCTCTCTTTTTGAGAAGTGCACAGCGGAAGCCTTACCTGCCACGTCACCCCATGGTGACATCATCCAGAGAAACCCACACAACACTTTTTGATTGCTATTTCAATTTTACATGGGTTTATTGTCCTTATCATTATCATTTTTTTCTATTGCAAATGAATTTATATATTATTATATTATTTGAAATCTCTGATATGGAACATTTTGCACTTACCATTTTCCCCTGCCTCTAGCTCAGACAATTTATACAATTTAGAATACAAATTATTTATAGTATAGTACAACTGCCCACCACAGGCTGCCTCTCAAAAGGTGGTTAACCGGATTGGTGATCATAGGCAATTTTATTGATATATTATTTTAATCAAGTTATCTCCCGATATGGGATTTAATTCCTTCACCTTCTACTGTTCTCTCTCTTTTTGAGAAGTGCACAGCGGAAGCCTTACCTGCCACATCACCCCATGGTGACGTCATCCAGAGAAACCCACACAACACTTTTTGATTGCTGTTTCAATTTCACGTGCCCCCCCTCAGAAATCATTATAATTCTATACCAACATGCATTATAATTCTATACCAACAACCACTTACTTTTTTCAACTTATATATATATATATATATATATATATATATATATATATATATATATATAATATTTAACATGGGATGTTACAGACACCCCCCCCCCCCTTTTTAGAAATCAGCATCCTCGCTGAGTACGGGACATGCACAATCTAGTGCAGAATCTCCTTTCTAGCCGTTGTGGAGCATCTGCTCTTCTATCCGCCCGATTATTCATAATTTCGGAATCCACGTCCCGATCAATCATAATCCCGGATTTAATTGAGCCACCCTCCTATCCGCCCGACTAATTATGACCCCGGAATCCTCCGCCCGATCAATAATAGTCCCGAATTTAATTGAGGGTTCACCACAGTTCCGGAATCCTCCGCCCGACTGGGTGTATAGTCCCAGAATCCTCCGCCCAACTATATAGACATGCCCCACACCTCGGTGTCGAAAGTCGGCTCTGATACCATTTGTAACGCCCCTGCCCTTAGCTCAGACAATTTATACAATTTAGAATACAAATTATTTATAGTATAGTACAACTGTCCACCACAGGCTGCCTCTCAAAAGGTGGTTAACCGATTATCTGACTCTTGATCATAGGCTATTATATTTATATATTATTTTATTTAAGTATCTTACAGATATGGGACAATTTCTTACATATCTCCCGTACCCTCTCACATCCGAGAGCACACACAGCGGGCCCAAGTCCCAAGCCACGTCACCAAATGGTGACGTCATCCACCATTGAAAGCACAATAGCAACATGGCTGTTATTCTTCACGTGTGGGCCCCATATTTACTATTCAATTTCCTTTTTTATTAAAATCATGCCACCTTCATATAATGTATACAACCAGCCATTTTTACCTTTTTTTTATTTTTCAAAGTATACTTATATATATATTATATTTTTTTAACATGGGGTGTTACATTGAGGAAAAACAATATGAGGCTTAACCCATCTAAGTGTGCCTTCTGTGTAACCTCAGAAAAATTCCTCGGCTTCATGGTCAGTCAATGGGATATAGAGGCGAACCCAGAGAAGATTCAAGCTATCCTTGACATAACTCCCTTTACAAGCGTCAAAGAAGTTTAGAGGCTCACAGGCTGGCTTGCAGCAATAGGACACTATCTCTCAAAGTTTGGGGGAAATTCCCTTCCCTTTTTCAAAGCATCTGAAATGCGAAGAACTTTGAGTAGGGAGAGTCTCAGCAACATGCCTTCATCCAGCTGAAAGAATACCTCGCCAACCCCCCTTTACTAAGCAAACCAGAATCGGGCGAAGTCCTCAACCTCTACCTGGTGGTGTCCTAGCATTCCCTCAGTTTCGTCTTAGTCTGGGAGGAAGACAGAGTTCAGAAACCCATCTACTAGGTGAGCAAGGTGCTCTACGATGCCAAGCTCAAGTATTCCAGGATGGAGAAGATAGCTTACATCCTAGTTATGGCAACGTGAAAGCTTCTCCCTTACTTCTAGGCCCACTCCGTCCAAGTCCTCACAGACCAGCCTCTAGAACAAATCCTCAACAAGCCTGACAATTTTAGGCATCTCATCAAATGGTCCATCAAGCTGAGTCAACATGAAATCAGTTACATGCCAAGTTCCACCATCAAGGGTTAAGCATTAGTAGAATTCATCACTGAGTGCACTATCCCGGAGGTAACTAAGGCTCAAAAGGAGCCAACAGTATGGAAGCTTTATGTGGACGGGTCCTTATGCGAAGAAGGAAGTGGAGCATGTGTGATACTACAGGGTCCGGACAGCTTTGCCCTCCAGTACTCCATGCATCTAAACGTTCGGGCTTCTAATAATGAGGCCGAGTACGAGGCACTAATTTCCAGACTACGCCTAGCCCAGAAAGTCGGGGTGAAATGGTTCAGGACCTGTAACGACTCTCAACTGGTGGTCAACCATGTCTTCGTGGAATACGAAGCTCGAGATCCCTGCAAAATTTAGTACCTGGCCCACATCAAGAAGCTATTAGCAAACTTCAAAGAAGCCTCAGTCATTTGTATCCCTCAAGCAAAGAAAAACTAGGCCAATGCATTTCGAAGCTGGTGTTCTCTTCCTTTGAAGGACTTGTTCACACAATGCATGTAGAGGTCCTCGTCTGACCAAGTACTGATAAGGAAATTGCCGATATCCTCTGCACCGAACCCTGGCCACGATTAGCAACCTGGATGGACCCGATTTTAAGCTTCCTCAAAATGGGGGACTTACCCCAGGAAAATTTGAAGAACGGAAGATCCGAGCCAGATAATAAAGATTTGAGATCTTCGAGGGGGTATTGTTCAAATGGTCGTACACCATGGTCGACGGACGAGCCTACCTCTGATCCCTAGGTCCCGAGGAAGACTAATATACCCTTGAAGAGATGCATGGGGGAGTTGGTAGTTGCCACATGGGGGTAGATCGCTCGCAAGGAAGATCCTCAACCACGGATATTACTGGTCAACTTTGCTACAAGACACTTAAGAGCTCGTCTGAAAATGTGACACATGCTAGAGTCTCTCCTCCATCAAACATGTACCCCAAACCGAGCTAAAGTCGCTGGCAAGTCTGGCTCCATTTGCCATGTGGGAGATGGATTTTGTCAGACCCTTCCCTAAAGCAAAGGGTTAGTGATGCTTCCTCATTTTTGCCATAGACTACTTCACAAAGTGGTTCAAAACAACCCCTAGCCTCCATAACGAAGTATCAAGGCCAATAGTTCTTTTGGAAGAACAATGTGTGCAGGTTCGGGATCCCCTGAATCCTAATCACCGACAATGGTACTCAGCCTGCCGACAAAGGATTCTGCAAGTTTTGCACGGACCTAGAAAAACAACAGAGGTTCTCGTCTATCTTGCAACCCCCCCCCCCCCCCCCCGCCCGTCCAACGGTCAAGTCGAGAACGCTTATTGCCAAATTATGGATGGGCTCAAGAAGGTTTGAACGAGTCCCCCAAGGGGCTATTGGTCGAAGAGCTCCCTAGTGTGCTCTGGTCATATAGGATGACCACGAGAATTTCGACAGGTGAATCGCCATTTAATCTTATGTTTGGAACCGAGGCCATAATCCTCCTAGAGGTCGGGCTACCCTCCCCCCGGATATTGAGCTTCAATAAGGACTTGAACTCTGACGAACTTAGGGCCATCCTAGACCTCCTCGAGGAAGAGCGGGATAATTTAGTTGTCAGAAGGAACATCTACTAGCAGAGAATAGAATGTTTTCAAGGGGCTGTAAGTCGAAGAGCTTCCTAGTGTGCTCTGGTCGTATAGGATGACCACGAGAATTCCGATAGGTGAATCGTGGTTTCATCTCATGTTTGGAACCGAGGCCATAATCCTCCTAGAGGTTGGGCTACCTTCCCCCCAGATAATGAGCTTCAATGAGGACTTGAACTCTGACGACCTTAGGGCCAACCTAGACCTCCTCGAGGAAGAGCGGGATAAGTCAGTTGTCAGAAGGAACATCTACCATAGAACGTTTTCATAACAAGAAAGTCTGACCAATGAACACCAAAGAGGGCTACTTGGTCCTAAGGATGCTCGAGATTTTTTAGCCGAGCAAGATGGGAAAACTCGCCCCAAATTGGGAAACAAGGTCTCCAAAGTGGTTTGCTCCAGAAATTACCGACTTGAAGACCTGGGAGGTAGAGTGATCAAGAGAACTTGGAATGCAGAACACTTGATGAAATTTTATAAGAGCACCTAACGCTCTAGTTCCCTCGGCATATTGTAATAAGGCTCTCAAAAGCCCTCGAATGTAATAAGCGCTCGCCGATAGGTAGCCACCAATGAATAAAAATTTATTTGAATACGACTTTCTCTCAGACTTTGCTAAATTCAGGTCCTCTCAACTGAGTACTGTCCCTCGGCATGGACTTTGAGCCACACATAAAGAACGCTTCTCCTTCGCTTTGCATCGTCCCTCGACATGGACTTCGAGCCACACACAAAGAATTCTTCTCCTTCGCTTGGCCTCGTCCCTTGGCAAGGAATTCGAGCCACATGCGAAGAACTCTCCTCCTTCGCTTGGCATCATCCCTCGACATGGACTTCGAGCCATACGCCAAATTTTTTTTATCATCCTCGCTCCAAGTGGGACCAAGGAAACTACTCTGAGAATCCAAACAATGGTTCGAGAAACCTGTCGCTAATTGTGCAAATGAGACTTACCATTCAAGATCGCATTTACTACCAACTCAGTCAAATGCCTAAGGAAAAGGTGATTATTCGGTCGTACGCTGATAGTTAGGGTTAGACTAGCTACGCTTCGCCGTTACCCCTAACTACTAGCATGTGACAGATTAACAACATGAACGCCGACAAGTAGAAAGACTGGAAGGGAGGGGGATTTTATATGCTCTTGCAATAGGAAGTCCTTGATCCCTATAATACTGACATGAACAGATCCAAACCTTCCACCGCCATCTAACTGCTGCAAATGGAGAACGTTCAACTCCTAAGGTTAAAGAATGTTTCAACTCCCAAGAAATAAAAATAGTTCAATTCCCAAGATTGAACTGCAGTTCAACTCCCAAGGTTGAAAAACGTTTCAACTCCCAAGGTGTTCACCCACGTGACAGGTCCATGTGACCACACACGTGATAACCCATAGGGCTCCAAGAGCCTCAGAAATGGAACAGGTCAGTTCTGCCGAAGTCGTCCACAAGTTGAGAAAGTCATATGAGAGAAATTTGACGCAAGAAAGTCCTAAAAAAAGAGTCTTCAATATTAACACACTCGGGAAATTAAGGTGTAAATACATATTGATACATTTGGCATGACTGAAGAATTACAACAAGTCATAAAGATTGGTCACAGAACCTCCTTATTGGGGGTGCCTACCCCTGGGCTCGCGTAAACTGACTCGAGACCAACCGATTTAGTCCGCACCTCAATGAGTCAATGATCCCCTCTCGAGAGCTAGTCATGCTAGACAATCCGTCCACTCCGCTCTGAGCATCTCCTGGGTTCGTCGGCTCCAACCAGACTGTCAGAGAGGGACCTTGGACGGAGGTCCAACCACTATGAAGAGAAGTTGCTCGAGACCCGCCACTCCGAACTCCACCTTGAACTGCTATATCTCCAACTCCTTCTCCACCAGCATCTCTCAAAGAAAATTGTCTGCCGAATGCATCACACCTTCCGAGGAAGGGGTCAGGACAACCCACGGGGGAGAGCTACTAGGGCCCCAGTGTGGCCCAAATCCCTATC